>OX940808.1:25088126-25553009 GCA_954870605.1 Acer campestre | reverse complement strand
TTGGCTAATTAGCTAGGAAGAGTGGGTGAACCTATAAATTGTCATATTAGAAGGGTTTGGTTCATTGTTCTTGTTAACCATTGGACTTTAGCTATTTCTCACTCTAGGGGCTCTAGGTGAGTCATGGTTAGAGTTACAATTATTGGTTTTCGGCTATCTCTCACGCTAGGGGCTCTAGGTGAGTTAGGGTTGGAGATACAATCACTCTTTCCACATTCATTGTACCTAACGTTGCCATTTTACATTATGAAGCTATCATTGGGCTAAATGTAGTTTTGTTTGTAGAATCGGTTCACATATGTGGGTTGCGGTTTCGTGTTTGAGAGGTTCTCAACACACTCTTCGACCGTTAGCTTTATGAATGGGTATAAATCGGATCGAGGCAAGAACGAACCCTTAACTAAAATTGGATGTCCTTAATGTCTAACAACCAACTATTTGTGCACTTATGTATGGTGAACTTGTTGAACCTTGTGTGACCATTTTCATGCATCTCTCTTATCCACCATTTTATTTATCACTTTAAACACCACTCTCACCATTCCATATTCTCTTTATTTTTATTTATTTTCATTTCCGTTCTCTACTCACACACACACACCGCATTGTACATACATTTCACACACACCATTCTCACCTTTTCACATTCTATTTACATGCTTACAATAAACACTAGAACCTGAAATGGTTGATGAATCACACCTCCCTGCGGAACGATACCCTCGCTTGCCGCTTTACTAGTCTTTTGCTAGTTTAGAGCACATTGCGTAGGAAACCCCTTTTACAAACGTAATAATCTTTTGATCCTCGTGATTCTTTCAACGACGGAAAAAGCGAGTATCAATACTTGGCTGGAAAATTTCGATTCTCCATAATCCTGGTCTGTTTTTCGACTTGGAGTTGACGTAACCGAACCACAAAAAACACTCCATTCTCAAAATTTAAATTTTAAAAAATTCTAAAGACACTTCATTTTGTTACAAGATTATCATTTTTATCTTTTTTGAATTAAATTATTAAAAAAAAAAGAAATTATCTCTCATAAATCATTAGATTAATTATTACATATTAAATACTCTCTCCTAAATATTTAATTACCATATTAAACTCTCTCTCCTCCAATAAATATTTCTAATTTTCTATCTCCATTCTTTCTCAAGCAAGACTAACAATTAAGAAAAAAAAAAAAAAAAAAAACTTACTAATAAACTTGATTTTTAGGAACCATATGTATGTTTAAAAAAAAAAAAAAAAAAAAAAAACCTTGTTTTTTTTTTTAATTTATAAAAAAAAATCGAAATATGAAGGAAAAAAAAATTGTTACTCTTGTAGGTAAGTGATTGCTTAGAGAACTTGAATTCTTTTATTAGTTTTAGAAATTCTAACTTTAATCGAATCTAATTAAAACAATTCAAGTTTTTATATATCTTTTTTTAAAAAAAAAATTGACTTTTTAATATATTTATATATATATATTACTGTTAGTAAAAAACTAAAATATTCATAAGTTTTATTTTTCCTTAACTATTAATTAGAGATTGATAAAGAAAGTATGAAAATATAAAATATATATATATATATAATTTAAAAAATGGAAAGAGATTAATCAGGATAGAGTATTTTATATAGAAATAACAAATTTAAGGAATATAGTTTAATACGTAATATTTAATCTAATGATTTATGAGAGATAATTTTTTTTTTTTAACAAATTAATTAGTTTGGAGTGTCTTTAAATTTTTTGTCTTGTTTAGTAATTTTAGTTTAGGTTAAAATTGTCATTAATAAAAAAAAATCAATTTGGAGTGTGAATAGATAATTTGTGGATTGTAAGGAGAAACTCTCTATAATTAATATTTATTTTTCAAGTTTACTTATTTTCCCTTATTTATAATAAAAAAAAACATTGGTTACTACTCCTTACACGATAAGTGAAAGATTATTACACGATAATCTCCCAATGACCCCCTTTTTTTTTTTTTTTGTTAAAGTGACCTGCAAGACTCAGATTTATATAGAACCCAAGAAGAAGAATATGGCAGAACATAGTTCTCAGGAGACAGAGACACATAATTTTATTCCTGATTTTAGTTTAATTTTGTATTTCTTTTAACAAAATATTGAAATTTGTTACAAATATATCTCTTAACCCTTTGTTAAGTGTTTCACAAATTGACATTATATTATCATACTCAAATGCATCAACTTACGTCGCTTTATTACTTGTATTAATATAATTCATAAAATCGTGTATTAAAATACATTACATGACGGTGTTTCACTGTAGCAACATCACTATGTTTCCATAGCTTGGTGTGAGAAACTGTGCAATCCTTATAGTTTAGTTTTATTTATTTATTTATTTTATAACTAGTATGAATACAAAATATATATATATATATAACTAGTACATCTATTTATTTTAAATTAACTTCAAATACAGTATATTTCATAGTAACTGGAACATCTATTTATTTTAAAATAAGTACAAATACAATATATTTCATGGTAACTCCTTTACTATTACATTTGTAGTCTGTACAAGTAGAACCAACAAAACAATGCATCTACACGGTGTTGTTAACAGTTAACTTGTACATTTGATTATATATATTTCATCTTTCAAAATTTGAGTTGATGCATCGATAAAAGTGAAAGGACGGTTTATATCTCCAACACTCTGTCCGTCAGAATATCCTTATGTTCCCAATGCAATATTTGGTCAGGCCATTTAAAACCATTACCTTAATTTTGTCAGTCACAATATCTTTCTGTTTCCTACGCAATCTAGGGAAAGATTTTCCGTTCTGGCATTTTAACCACTACCTGATTTCGTAATTGTAAATAAATATACTAGTTCCACAAACAAAAAAGACTCTATTATACATCTTGGCCTTTAAACCAAGTTGCCTAATATCTACATTAATCGATTGGGTTTTTTTGCAATCTTATACAAATATCTATTATAAATTATTTTGTTCCAATTAAAATTACAATATTGTGCTGTAAGATCCTTTATTTGTATTGGCTTGATTCCATTGCAAAACTCTCTATATTTGTATTAGTTGTTGCCTAGGTGATTCTTGGAAGAAAGAAGCCTCAAAGGTGAAGAAGCAACATCTTGTGCAAATTTCGTCTTCAAGGGGAACATCAATACTTGGATGCTAAGGTATCAAGATTATTCTTCCTCTTGTAAGGCGTAATTACACACACACACAATTCATACATGTGTTTCCCTGCATCGTTGTGCACCATTTATATAACACATTCACATGTTTTTGTATGTTCATGCATTGAACTCAAATGCTCATACATTGTAGAGTTGCATGTTCTAAGACCATGTCTAGGAAATGGCATTCATATGTGAATTTTTGTTTGATTATTTGTATTTCTTGTGTTTTGAACTTGTACATGATCTTATTTGATTCCTTATTGAGTCCCGGTCATTTCGGTTACTCATTCATTAAGTTTCAAGTCCATACGACGTAGTTTTGCTATTTTACATTCTCATTCGTTGAGTTGTGTTCGTCATCGTTTTCCAAGATGAATTCTCAACCTTTTGTCAAAGTTTCATAGTCTTCGTTTTGTGTGAGGGAGTCATGGTTTATAATCCAAAAACATATTCGAATTCGGAGTTCGGAGGCCCGAATACGGTAGAAAAACGTGGGAGGCACGCGAGAGGGGCGTGCATGGCCAAAGGCCATGCCTTGGCCACCACGTGTAGAGGCCGTGTGGCCCACGGCCAGAGCAGCCCTCTGGTCCCGTGGGCCACACATGCCCCACATGGGGATTGTGACGTGGTTCATTTTGATTGGCCACCTAATCCCTCTCTTCTCCATCTCTTTTCCCTCCATTTATATTAGAAAATTCTATAGAATTCTACACAACTTTTGAATTCTTATTTTGATTATATCTCTCTCATTTCAACTCGAAATTGAGTGATTCAAAAGCCAAAACATTGGTCTTGAAGAGAGGAACAAGTCCCAAGCATTTTTAGAATCAAAATATGACCAGATTTACCGCAGTCATCTGATTTCAATTCGTGGTTCATCTTTGTGTATGGTAATCATCTGCTCTACATTTTTCTTATGATCAACTTCATGGATCTACTTTATTGTTTGATGAAAAATGTTTAAAATGTCTTTGATTCCATTTTTTAGACTTTTTTGATTGATTTTTGAGTTTATCCTTTGTGATTTCATGTGAACATCTTTTTGATAAACTTGAAGAAAATTGAAAAAGAAGAAGTATTTTTGTTGTCTTGTTTCAACCATAACTTTCTCATTTCAACTTTGAATCACTTGATTCAAAAGCCAAAAATATTGGTCTTGATTAGAGCTACAAACTCTAAGCATTTTTAGAGCCAAGTGACTTCATGATTTTTTGCTGTGAGCTTATTTCAGTCCGAGGTTCATTTTTGTAAGTGAAACATTTTCTTCTTACTTTCATTTTTGATCATCTCTTTTAATCTTCATATTTGGTTGATGAAATATATTAAGAATGATGTTAGTTCACATGCTAAGTTTGTATGATTGATTGATTGATTGATTGATTAATTGAGTTTTAGCCTTGTGATTTGATTTGAACATATTTAGCTAAACTTGATTGAAATTGAAATTGATTCTAGATATGACATATATGATGTGCCTCATGATATTGTCTAGGTTTAATTTCATGATCTAAGAACTAAGATTCTTGTGTGATATATTGAATACTCATATCTTGTTCTTATTGTTTCATATGCTTTGATTTCTATGTACATTTGTGATTGTTTGTTGATAGAATATCCTAAAATGTCTTTAAGCATGTACATAGAGCTTGATTGGTCATCTAGCTTATTTGATTGTGATTTGCATCATTTGCATCACTTAGATCATTGCCTTGTGATAGGTTGAAGTCTCTTTCAAAGTGAGTGAAGCTTTGTATTGAGCAAGAAGTCTTGGCTAGGAATGAGTTCCGGATAGCCAAACAAAAGTCTTAGCAAGGAGTTGCGTACTCCGAATGGTTAAGCTAGGGGAGCTTAACTAGGATCCTAGTGATCTAGATTGCTAAGCGAAGAAATCCTCCTAGATGCTTGAGAGCCTTTGATAGGGAGTTGCTCTCTAGAGGTGAAGGGCATATCTTGGATAGAGAGTAGGCTTTGCGAATCACTAGCCCGAGGGTTGATTAGGATTTGATAGCTTGAAGTGGATATCTTAGTGTTGATAGCTTTGAGTGTGTAATTCATTTTCATATAATGGATTTGCTTTACCGGTGGTTGTGGTATCAACCTGTGGATGTTTCCTTTTTGAGGTTTTACCACGTAAAAACTTCGTGTCTCATTTTCGCTTTTAGTTTTTGTTATCTTCCATATTTTACTTGTATTGATTCTCTTGTATATTGATGTTTCACATGTATTGATTCTTTCTATACAATTGATATATCATTTCAAGTATTCATTTAACTCTTATATTCCGTATTTTTGAATATTGGAAGAATTTGGAACTATACCTATTCACCGCCCCTCCTCCCCCCTCCTAGGTATAAAACACTATTGCTTGAAAGGGAATTTCATGTGCACTAAATAATCGCTGATTGACATCTGCATCCACCCTAGTGCGGAATAAACCACTTTCATCAAGTTCTGCATACAGTATTACATTTTGCTTTGAACAATCTACTTCTATTAAAATCACATCATCAGTAGTTCCATCGGTTGTTTTTATTATTCCAACCCTTCATTTTAACTTGATAGTTCCTCATTTTCTTCATAATACAATATAGTATGAACTCATTTATTTCCAGAATACCTTTCAGTTGGGTCATTTGTAATATAATTACTGTTTACCAACAATCATGTGACATTCCAAATATCCTTGACCTCTAATCGATGTGAACCACTCATTTAGGTATAAACAGCTATCCAGTAGATCCTGGAACAAAAGGCTTCCGTTTATGTCGAATTAAAGCTATTGCTGTTTATATCATGCTATGTGAGTGGCAAGACATCTTAGATATTCTCTAATTCCATGCATACTATGCACATTTTCATGAACCATCATAACAGAGCGTTCTGCCTGATGACCAAACCTCAAATTGTTATCGGAAGATGATCGGAAATAGATACGTAAATATAAAAAATTAAAATCACCGCCGGAATATAATAAGTAACACTAATACAACCGTAAATACAACATGAAACCACCTACCAGATACTTACCTTACAACAGAGAAGTGTTCTGAAAGTGGATACTCACACAATGTGTAATTCAAACTACATAGCAGTTCTATTGTGAAATGAAAACACCCCTATATATAAATATATATATATATATTAACATTTTCAAAACCTACCAACTCCAATCATTTGCGGTAATTGTTTATGGTGATTTGCTTAATTCACTATTTGAAGCTTTAAAACTTCTCAATACATAATTGAACATCGTATGTTAATGTATTACAGTTTACGTTGCAGGGTCACAAATGTTTTGAACATGCCATCATATTCAAATCGTCAAACATTTTAATTGTTCAATTCAAGTGTATTTATTGTTTTACATGTTGTTTATAATTTAAGATACGACACTTTGGGTGAAGTCTCACTTCAATAATCCATTGGAAAGTTTGGTACAAATAATTTGGTTATTAATTAAAAAAAAATTGGATATAACTAGAACCAAGTAATGATGGTAAAGTATATACCTTTTTAAGGCTAAAATCCTTTTGGTAAAGGTTGTGTGTGTTAGGGTGGTTCGATGCCTCGACGAAATATGACTGTGTTCCTAATTTCTATAGGTATTTATTTGAAGGATTTAACCCAAATATTACTATTATTGTTCATATATGTGGACGGTGAAATACATACACTCAAAAAGCAATAATCACACATGCATGCTAGAGTAGTGTGTGTGTGCAATTAAATCTCTTCAATTTAAGAGTAAAGATCAAATAGCTACCTTCCTTGAAGCTCTTGATGTCCACAATGAGGTTCTTAAGCATTTGAGTAGAATTTCTTCAATCCTAAGATACCCTTACAAGATTGAACTCCATTGTGATTTTGTCGACGAAATAAGCCAATCAAAAAATGAGGCACTTACAATCTCTCCCTTTGGCTATTTCGTGACAAAATCAACACTCACATAGCATCCTCACAAAAACAAAAAATTGTTGGTCAACAAAATTTTCTATATTACAAATAAAACCCTATTCTAAGTCTTGAGCATCTTCAAGTCAATCCAAGGCTTGTAGAAAATTCTAACCTACACACAATCAACAAGAAAGATACCTTTCAAGAGCAAGTGTGTGAGAGATGCTTGTAACAAGAGTAATTGCAATTGCCAAAAAAAAAAAATAGATACAATCAAATAATGTAATCATGCAATGCAATGCATCATCTCCCAACATAGGTTACTCTCTCTCTCAACTCCCCCTAAATGCAATGCCCCAAAAAAAAAAAAAAAAAAAAAAAAAAAAAAAAAAAAAAAAACAATTCTCCCCAACCTTACTCCCCATTTTTGTCATGAGATAGACAAAGAGAGTCTCCCCTAATAGATAAGCATTAGCAAGGAGAGCTTGTAGCACAAGCACATATGTATAATCATATAAGCAATTTTATGCAACTCAATTAAGTAAAAGAGATTCAAGGAGTTTTATTTTAAGAAAAAAGTGTGGCAAAGATACTTTGCATGCAAGACATGTTGCATTCAAGTTCAAAAGCAATGGTATTTGACAAAGCAAACAACAAAGGTTTCCTAAATGAAGTCAAACCAATTTCACCCTTTGTCATGGAAAAAGCAAGGATATAAAGGTTAAGCATTTCAAATTTTAAAGAGCAAATATATCCAACTTTATATGCAAAACAAGACATGAGCGACTTTGCACCCTATTTGATTTTTCCGGGTGAGATATGAAAGTTCACAAATTTTACCATTATATGCGTGGGTGTCTTTTAAGAATGACATAGAGGGTTTGTGAAAGGGTTGTTAATCCGTTATTACCAAATTTTCGGATTAGTCAATATTACAAATATAACCCAATTCACAAAACAATAATCAAGTGTAATAAGGTGCGGAAATATAAAACGACACTTGATTTTTACGTGGAAACCCTCAACAGGGAAAAACCACGGGCTATTATAGTGCGCCACACTCGAACCTCGAATCCACTAATTGAAATGAAGTTTACAACCTATGTAGACCTCGTCTAACACTCCGGTCTGTAACCCCCCACTTCTACCACGCGGGCCTTTAAAAGTGGACCTAGTCCAATTGCTTGTGTGACCACCTAATCCCGGTGTCCGACCTAATCCCGGTCTATCACAACAAGACTTCAATTGCTTGCGATCTAAGCAACCTAATCCCGGAAGCTACACGCAAGACTTACTTCTCAATGAAGAGATTACAACCTATGTGAATATATATAAATACTCAACAAATGCAATGAGAGCTAGGCAACTCTATATGCTTATCTAGGATGATTAGATGGCAATAAATGCAACCCTAGATATCAATGGCTAAATGACATGTCAAATAGCTTAGCAAATCATAGATTAAATAACCTAGATGTTGCTATAAAAATAACCCACAAACATTCAATCATGTCATCACAAACAATCTCTATTTTGAATATAAGATATTAATCTAAGATCATTCAAATAATAAAAGAGATGCCTTAATAAATACAACACTAAATATCAATGATAAAAGTGAAGAACATACCAAGGGAAGTGTGATGACCAAAACCCATGCAACTAAGCAAACTAACTATGCTAGAAAATGCTTAGATGATCTTTGATACACATGAATGTTTATGGCATAGCTTTTAGGAAATAATAACCTAATCAATAAAGCTATGTAAAATATAAACCCAATCAACACATAATCTCAATCATGTATGTAGAAATTACTCAAGAACATACAAGTAATAAAAGAGATAAATTGATAAGTAAAAACACTAAAATTAGATGAGATTAGTGTTCAACAAATCATACCATGTGTGTTGAAGAAGACCCATGCATTAGCAAACACTAGATGATCCTAGATGATGCTTGGATGATGATTTATGCATGTGGAAATGGGTTTAGAGAAATAAAAATGTAATCTTTAAGCTTTTTCTCTCAAGTCTCTCTAAATATCTCTCTAGGGTTCTTGGGATGAAAGACTTGTCTTTTGAACCAAAGATAAGGATATATTTATAGAGAGTAAAAATGTTGGGTGAAAAGACAAAATTGTCCCAACTTTACGGGCCAATTCGGCGCCCTATTCTGCGTCCTTGGCAGCAAAATCAAAGGGCGCAGAAATGCACCTGACACATTCGGCGCCCATATTTTGCGGCCACGGACCGCAGAAAACGCGACAGCGCATAACTCAAATTTGAGCGCACCGAAACATGACCAAACGACATCAAAACCTTTCATATGATATATCGTTGGAAAGGTATGGAAGTCTACTTTCTACTCCAATTTATGGAATGACATTTTGATGTCTGTAGAAAAAGTTATGGTCAATTGAGTGACCAATGGTCAGACTCGGATAACAGCTGAGATGCCCTGTTTTAGTGGTCACTTTGGAGATTTTAAAACCAATCCAAACGGTCATGAAATATTACGAATAATACACCGTTGGAAAGGTATGGGTGTCTAGTTTGTCCAGAATTTTACAAAACTCAATTTCAATCTTTTTATAAAAAGTTATGGTCACAAGACCATACAAAGGTCAGTTTTGAAAAACATTTAAATCATTGAAATCCAATCTTTCGAAACTAGACACTTCACTCCAAAGAACCAAACCGAATCTACCACTTATCCAAGAGAAGAATGAGACCTTCTCAAGTGGTCAACCATCGTGCTAAGACATGCACACCATCATGCAAGCACGGACGTTTCCGATCACTCAAACGGAAACGAATTACACCACACCTAAAACTATCATACATGAAGTGCACGTGTGGGAATTGAATGCATCCTAATGCCTAAACTTGTTATGGCATTTCAATAAACTAGATGCAATCAAATAAACATGCAAGAAGAGATGTTCAAGAACATGCAAGCACTCATATAAAACACACAACATACAAGAATAAGATTTATGCATGAGTTGTGTGTGTGTGCAACTAGATCTCTTCAAAGCAAGTAAGCACTAGAATTTACCTTTGGTGCTTCTTCTCTTGAGGTCTTGAGAGGGCCATTGGATGATCTCCAATTCCTAGGCTACCCTTACATCAACCCCAACATGTGGTTTGTCCACGAAACAAGCCAATCAACAAATGGGAATCCTTACAATCTCCCCCTTTGGCTATTTCGTGACAAAACCACCACTCACATTAATCCTCACAATAAAATAGAAACTAAGGGGATTTTCTACATTACAAAGAGATGATAAAAAGCTATATCTTCAAGTCTTCAATCTCTTGTAGAACAATCAATCCTTCACCAACAAAGTTTCTATACTTTCAATACAAGAAGTGTGAGATTAATCATGTGAGATAAAACAAGCATTTGCAATTAAGAATTTAAGCACAACATCATGCAATGTTTGTGTAATGCAAATGCTCCCCCTCAAGGGTTATTCTCCTATCAAAAGTAAACTCCCCAATCATGTGAATGCTACAACAATTTAGCAATAAGCATTCTCCCCCTAACTACATACTACTCCCCCTTTTTGTCATGAGATGGGCAAAGGAGTAGTCCCCCAACCGGGTTACTTGTAGCAAAGAGAGATAGTAGCATACATGTCATTTGCATAATCATATAATGCACTTTATGCAACTCAATTAATTGGAGATAACAAGGAGATTTATTTTCATGAACAATGTGTGATTAATATGCTTTGCATGCAAGACATGTTGCATTCAAATCCAAAAGCAATGGTATTTGGCAAAGCAAATGACAAAGGTTTCCTTAAAGAATTCAAACCAATTTTCACCATTTGTCATGAATAAAAGCAAGGATATAGAAAATTCATTGAATTCATTTTAGAGCACTATATCCAACTTTACAAGCAAAACATGGCATGAGTGACTTTTTGCACCCTATTTGATTTTTCCGGGTAAGGTACCCGTATGATAGTAGTCATGTTTCACAAGTAAAGAAAGAGAGACATATTGATTTTCATTTGAGTCTCATTTGCTTTTCACACATTATTTTTGCATAAAAAAAATGCAATTATCAATTCATGCTTTTCATTTTTAGCATGTCAATTATCAATCATCATGTCATGGAGATCATTATAGGTCATCAAAAAAATACTTCCTATGTATATATCTCCTAGTCCAAAAATGCATGTTTGAACATAAATATGACATGGATTGCAATACAAGCATTGGTTCACACTTATTAAAGTAAAAACATGTAAGCACATGTGCAACCAAGCTACTCAAGCAATCAATAAAGAAGCATAAAATTTTTCAAATTTTTGCATTCAACAAGTATGCAAGTGCTCTCTTTGCTCGAGTTCCCCATATGGGGTCAAAAATATACCGTATCAGGGCAAGGTACAAAACCCTATAGACATACCAAGAAGGTTAGGCTTAGTAGCATCTACGGGTGACATATTAAGCACAAATGCAAACGGGTTTAAAGTTTTCTAACCCACCTAGATTCCACCTATCCATTTTAGTGGAGATAGACATATTTCTAGGATCATGCAAGTTAGCCCTACGGTTCATGCTCTTAATTCTACATAACATGATGTAGTTAAAACATACCACAAAAAGACAAGTAGGTATAAGGATAGAAGTTATACCATCGCTTTCGAGCTCTCATCAAGGCTTTACCATTTTGATGAGGTTGTCTTTGATAATGCACCGATTGGCTTCTCCTTGGAGCAATCGCCGAATGTTGGTGCCTTTGTGGTTGAGCATGAATATCTTGCCTCAAAGGATGTTGAACCTTTGAATGAGGCATCCCCCTTTGGAGGTCAATTTCCCTCTAGTCTCTCAAATTCACACATAGTGTTTGAGTGAAATGAATGCATATGTATGTATCAATCAAAACATACAAAATGCAAGACACACAACTATGGCAAGGATCACCTAAGTATGTCTAGGTACCTGCTCTGATACCAATTGAAAGTTCACAAATTTTACCATTATACGCGTGGGTGTCTTTTAAGAATGACATAGAGGGTTTGTGAAAGGGTTGTTAATCCGTTATTACCAAATTTTCGGATTAGTCAATATTACAAATATAACCCAATTCACAAAACAATAATCAAGTGTAATAAGGTGCGGAAATATAAAACGACACTTGATTTTTACGTGGAAACCCTCAACAGGGAAAAACCACGGGCTATTATAGTGCGCCACACTCGAACCTCGAATCCACTAATTGAAATGAAGTTTACAACCTATGTAGACCTCGTCTAACACTCCGGTCTGTAACCCCCCACTTCTACCACGCGGGCCTTTAAAAGTGGACCTAGTCCAATTGCTTGTGTGACCACCTAATCCCGGTGTCCGACCTAATCCCGGTCTATCACAATAAGACTTCAATTGCTTGCGATCTAAGCAACCTAATCCCGGAAGCTACACGCAAGACTTACTTCTCAATGAAGAGATTACAACCTATGTGAATATATATAAATACTCAACAAATGCAATGAGAGCTAGGCAACTCTATATGCTTATCTAGGATGATTAGATGGCAATAAATGCAACCCTAGATATCAATGGCTAAATGACATGTCAAATAGCTTAGCAAATCATAGATTAAATAACCTAGATGTTGCTATAAAAATAACCCACAAACATTCAATCATGTCATCACAAACAATCTCTATTTTGAATATAAGATATTAATCTAAGATCATTCAAATAATAAAATAGATGCCTTAATAAATACAACACTAAATATCAATGATAAAAGTGAAGAACATACCAAGGGAAGTGTGATGACCAAAACCCATGCAACTAAGCAAACTAACTATGCTAGAAAATGCTTAGATGATCTTTGATACACATGAATGTTTATGGCATAGCTTTTAGGAAATAATAACCTAATCAATAAAGCTATGTAAAATATAAACCCAATCAACACATAATCTCAATCATGTATGTAGAAATTACTCAAGAACATACAAGTAATAAAAGAGATAAATTGATAAGTAAAAACACTAAAATTAGATGAGATTAGTGTTCAACAAATCATACCATGTGTGTTGAAGAAGACCCATGCATTAGCAAACACTAGATGATCCTAGATGATGCTTGGATGATGATTTATGCATGTGGAAATGGGTTTAGAGAAATAAAGATGTAATCTTTAAGCTTTTTCTCTCAAGTCTCTCTAAATATCTCTCTAGGGTTCTTGGGATGAAAGACTTGTCTTTTGAACCAAAGATAAGGATATATTTATAGAGAGTAAAAATGTTGGGTGAAAAGACAAAATTGTCCCAACTTTACGGGCCAATTCGGCGCCCTATTCTGCGTCCTTGGCAGCAAAATCAAAGGGTGCAGAAATGCACCTGACACATTCGGCGCCCATATTTTGCGGCCACGGGCCGCAGAAAACGCGACAGCGCATAACTCAAATTTGAGCGCACCGGAACATGACCAAACGACATCAAAACCTTTCATATGATATATCGTTGGAAAGGTATGGAAGTCTACTTTCTACTCCAATTTATGGAATGACATTTTGATGTCTGTAGAAAAAGTTATGGTCAATTGAGTGACCAATGGTCAGACTCGGATAACAGCTGAGATGCCCTGTTTTAGTGGTCACTTTGGAGATTTTAAAACCAATCCAAACGGTCATGAAATATTACGAATAATACACCGTTGGAAAGGTATGGGTGTCTAGTTTGTCCAGAATTTTACAAAACTCAATTTCAATCTTTTTATAAAAAGTTATGGTCACAAGACCATACAAAGGTCAGTTTTGAAAAACATTTAAATCATTGAAATCCAATCTTTCGAAACTAGACACTTCACTCCAAAGAACCAAACCGAATCTACCACTTATCCAAGAGAAGAATGAGACCTTCTCAAGTGGTCAACCATCGTGCTAAGACATGCACACCATCATGCAAGCACGGACGTTTCCGATCACTCAAACGGAAACGAATTACACCACACCTAAAACTATCATACATGAAGTGCACGTGTGGGAATTGAATGCATCCTAATGCCTAAACTTGTTATGGCATTTCAATAAACTAGATGCAATCAAATAAACATGCAAGAAGAGATGTTCAAGAACATGCAAGCACTCATATAAAACACACAACATACAAGAATAAGATTTATGCATGAGTTGTGTGTGTGTGCAACTAGATCTCTTCAAAGCAAGTAAGCACTAGAATTTACCTTTGGTGCTTCTTCTCTTGAGGTCTTGAGAGGGCCATTGGATGATCTCCAATTCCTAGGCTACCCTTACATCAACCCCAACATGTGGTTTGTCCACGAAACAAGCCAATCAACAAATGGGAATCCTTACAAGATACCTGTATGATAGTAGCATTATTCTACAAATAAAGAAAGAGAGACTTTGAATTTTAAGATCCTTATTGATGTGAGTCTCAATATTTGCTTTTGCACACAAAATTGCATTCAAGATAAAGTAATCAAGCATATCATACCTATCACTTTTAAGCATGTCAAAAAGAATCATCATGACATGGGAATCAATTAAAGGTCATTCAAAAAGTACTTCAAAAGTGCATCTCCTATTCTAAAAATGCATGTTTGAGCATAAATATGACATGGATTGCAAGCAAGGCAATAAAGCACACTTATTTAAGAAAAATACATATAAGCATGTACAACTAATCATCTCAAACAATTAAATAAGAGGCATAAAATATATCAAGGTAGCACAATGCATGATCATGCAACTTTGCTCTCTTTGCTTGAGCTCCCCATATAGGGTCAAGACACACCATTTCAACCCAAGTGACAAATCCCAATAGACTTGCTAAGGTTTCCAAATCTAAGAGTGTCTAAGGGTTTTGTAAACAAATCCGCTAGTTGGTCATTTATTCCCACATGTTCTAAGGCAATGGTTTTGCTCTCAACTAGCTCTCTTATGAAATGGTGTATAATGTCAAAGTGCTTTGTCCTAGAATGTTGGACGGGATTTTTAGAAATGTTAATGGTACTCATGTTATCACTAAATAAAGTAAGAGTACATTGCTCCAAGCCATAATCGGCTAGCATTTGTTTCATCCACATCAATTAAGTGCAAGCACTACCAGCATTAACGTATTCCACCTCGGCCTTGGATAGGGAAATTGAGCTTTGTTTCTTGCAAAACCAAGAAACCAAATTGTTCCCAAGGAAAAAGCAACCGCCCGATGGGCTTTTCCTATCATCACAATTTCCCGTCCAATTAGCATCACTATATCCAACATGACTTGGATTAGTGTCAAATGAGTACCAAATCCTATGGTTTGAGGTACCATTCACAAACCGAATGATCCTCTTTACCGTAACAAGGTGAGATTCCTTGGGATTAGCTTGGTACCTAGCACACACACCCCACACTAAATACTATATCGGGCCTAATTGCAGTCAAGTAAAGCAAGCTTTCTATCATGCCACGATATAGACTTTGCTCCACATCCTTTCCACTAGTATTTTTGCTTAGTTTCAAGGTGGTGCTCATGGGTGTGTCACAATATTTGGCATTCTCAAGGCTAAACTTCTTCACTAGGCTCTTGACATATTTAGCTTGGGATATGAAGATCCCATCATGTATTTGCTTAATTTGCAAGCCTAGAAAGTAATTTAGTTCACCAACCATGCTCATCTCAAACTCATGAGACATGACATCAACAAATTGTTGAACTTTCAAGTTGTTGGTGGAACCAAATACAATGTCATCAACATAAATTTGAGCTATGAATAGCTCATCTTTAGTACACTTGATGAACAAAGTCTTGTCAACACTACCTCTAGAGTAGTCATTGTCAACAAAATGGAGAGTGAAGTGCTCATACCAAGCCCTCGGTGCTTGTTTCAACCTATATATAGCCTTCTTGAGGCGATAGTAATGAGAGGGGTGGTGTGGATCCACAAACCCCTTGGGTTGCTCAACAAACACTTCCTTATGCAAGAAGCCATTGAGAAAGGCACTCTTGACATCCATTTGGTGTAATTTAAACTTGTACACACAAGAAATGGACAAGAGAAGCCTAGTGAACTTTAAGCGAGCAACGGGAGCAAATGTCTCCTCAAAGTCGATACCCTCAATTTAAAAGTACCATTGTGTAACAAGCCTTGCCTTGCCTTGCTTTGTTTCGCACAATGTTGCCATCTTCATCGGATTTGTTCCTAAACACCCATTTAGTGCCTATGATATTGGTGTTTTTAGGTCTAGGAATAAGAGTCCAAACCTCATTTCTCTCAAATTGATTTATCTCTCCTTGCATGGCAAAAACCCAATATTCATCATTCAAGACCTCATCCACCTTTTTGGGTTCTATTTGAGAGGTGTAACAAGTGTAGCTAATTTGATTAGCTATTTGTCGCATAGTCCTAACACCCTTTCTAACATCTCCAATGATATCATCCTTATCATGGAGTTTCCTAACCCAAGGAACGGGTTCATTAGAGTCCATAGAAGGAATTCTATTAAGAGGTGAATCATCATCTTTATCATGGTTTGACCTTCACACCACTTAAAGTCTCACCACACTTCTTCAAAGGAAGGTCATAAATGTCACTAACATCCTCCTCATGGTCATCATGTTTGGGCCTACAATCATCAAAGACAACATTTGATGATTACATCACACTTCGAGTCTTTATGTTAAAAACTCTATAGGCATTGCTATTAAGTGCATATCCAATAAAAATACCATCATCACTCTTGGCATCAAACTTGCCAAGATGATCACGGTCATTAAGTATATAGCACTTGCTTCCAACGATGTGTGTAAGTGTCTCACTTTTTAATTGGCTTATTTCGTTGACCAAAATCACAATGGGTTTCAATCTTGTAAGGGTAGCTTAGGATTGAAGTTTTCCCCTCAAATGCTTAAAGACCTTATTGTGGTTTTCTAAAGCTTCATGGAAGGTATAATCTTGTTCTTGACTCTCTTTGAAGAGATTTAGTTGCACACACACACACTCTAGCATGCATGTGTGATATTTTGTTTGTATTTCACATCCTTCACACTTGCACATTTTGTTGTCTTTGTTTTGGCTAGTTTAGTGTGTGCGCTGGTGCCCTGGCGCGGGTTACCAGCGCATGTCACCAGCGCAACCTTGGCAGAGGTTTGCCACTGGTGTTGCGCTGGTCGTCAGGCGCAGCCTCACCAGCGCAACTCTCCCAGAGAATTGTCGCTGGTCATGCACATGTGGCTTGCGCTGGTCATTCAGCACAAGTTGTGCGCTTAGGCTATGCGCTGGTGACTTGCGCTGGTGACTAGCGCAACCTCACCAGCGCCAATGACGGAATCTGAAGCGTTTTTTTCAAAACGACCTCACTTTGATTGGATCTCTTATATATATATCTTGTTTGGCCTTGGCTCGTTTTAGAGAGCAAAAATCACATCTTTTTGAGAGCTTCTAAGTGTCTTCAAAGCCAAGGTATCAAGAACACTTTTTTATTACTTCAAACTCCAAAACCCATCATTCTTGCATGATTCATTCATCATCAAACATGTTCTAGTATGATTCTCTTAGGGTTTTCATCTTGTTCACATGACTTGTAGTTAGAACATCTCTTGCATCATATCACATGTTCTCTCTCTACAAGATTGCTCATTTATTACTTGAATAGGTTCAAGATTGCTCCTTTATGACTTGACTTAGGTTCAAGATTGTGTTATTGTGGTTTGTGAGTTGTATTGTGGTAGATATTGCATATAGGACTTTGTTTGTCTATTTTGTTATGGTTTATGCATGCCACTTAGTAAGATGATATCTAGGAATGTCTAACATGTTCATCCATGCCTAGATAAGCTAAAATGTCTAACCTTGCATTTTGAGCATCTTGAATATTGCACATATTCACACTAGGTTGTTTTAATCTCTTCATTTAGAGTCAAGTCTTGTATTTACCTTGGTGGTAGTTTGCAAGCATGAACTAGGTTCACTTCTAAAGGCCCGTGGGTAGCAAAGACGGATTAGTAATCTTAGGTGTGATGCGGTCAACCTAGATTGTAATTGTATTTGCAAGTAGTGGATTGAGGTTCTAGTGTGGCACACTAAACAGCCCGTGGTTTTTCCCCGTGTGGGTTTCCACGTAAAAATCATGTGTTATTTACTTTCCGCATTCTCTACACATGATTTCATTTGTTGACTAGTTGGGGTTATTTTGTAATCTTGATTAATCTCGAAAATTGGTAAAAAGGGATTAAAATCTATTCACCCCCTCTAGATTATATTAGGACTCGTTTATATTTATTTTCAATGTGGAAGTAGCTCACATTGGGTTTTCTACCCTTCAATAACTCATAGGATATTGTTTAGTTCCAAGCCTAAGGAATACTATATTTCCTATGTAACAAGCCGTATTGATGGCTTCGGCCCAAAGATTTCTAGGGACTTTGTTGCTAAGTAACATGACTCGGGCCATCTCTTGGAGGACTCTATTCTTCTTCTCAACAATACCAATTTGTTGAGAAGTCATAGGGGCCGAAAACTCATGGGAAATGCCTAAGCTATTGCAAAAGTTTTCAAAGCTTGCAAAAGTTTTCAAAGCTAACATTTTCAAACTCTTTCCTATGATCACTTCTAATTTTCTTAATGCTTTTAATCTGAGAAGTTTTCTCATTTTGAATTTTGACACAAAGCATTTTAAATTTCTCAAAGGCTTCGGACTTTTCTCTAAGGAAGTAAGTCCATGTGAACCTAGAGAAGTCCTCAACAACAAGAATGTACCTTCTACAACCTAAGCTTTCGGTTTGAATGGGACCCATAAGGTCTATATGGAGAAGCTCCAATGGCTCTTTGGTGGAAAGCTATTTGCCTTTCTTGTGCACACTTTTGGTTTGCTTGCCTGGTTGGCAAGGTCCACAAACACCCTCAACCTTTTTCCCAAGCTTGGGAAGGCCTCTAACAGCATTCAGTCTATCAAGGACTTTCAAGTCCCTATAGTTCATGTGGCCAAATTTTTGGTGCCACACTTCAACTTGCTCACTAGTGGACAAGTTACAAGAGATGAGATTAGACTCAAGACAATAGTAATTGTCACTTGATCTCCTGCCTTTTAGCAAAACTTGCCTATTTTCATTAAGAATAGAGCAATCAATCTTGCCAAACATAACCGAAAGCCCTTCATCACTCAAGTGTGATATGCTAATAAGATTGGCTTGCAAGCCATCTACATAAAGAGCATTTGGCACGGAGGGCAAACCGGGAATAGATATATTACCTTTCCCTATGACCTTTTTCTTTAACCTATCACCAAAGGTGATGAATTCACCATCCTCCATTACAAGAGATTTAAAGAAACTTTTGTTTCCGGTCATGTGCCTAGAACACCCACTATCAAGGTACCAAGTGTTGGAGGCATTGGCTTTCAAGGCAACTTGGGCCACATGGCAATAATATTCATCATTTCTATTCATCCTAGGTGAAACATGGTCATTCATATGAGCCATTGGTCCATTGTCTCTAAATTTCCTAAGTGCATGCATTGTGGTTCTTCTAAGCATATTTTTCTCAATCATGCTTTCTCTTCTACACAATTTAATATACTTAAAACAATTAGGCCTAATGTGGCCTTCAATTCCACAAAAATGGCAAGTAGGAGTAAAATAAGAATTCATATCATAGCCTTGTGCAAGCATTTGTGGCCTCCTTCTATTTTGAGTTGCTCTTGGGTGTTGAGGCAACTCTCTCCTTTGTGGTTGAGCCAAGTTGGCATGTCTTATAGGTTAAGCTTGAAAGACCCCATGATGAGCATATGGGATCCTTAGTTGTGAAGGTCTTGGTTGAAGAGGTCTTGGTTATAGAGGTCTTGGTTGTAGAGGTCTAACTTGTGGTGGAGCTCTTGTTGGAATCCTTACTTGTGCTTGCTTTAAGGATTCACCAACTTCAACCCACTTAGTTGATTGTTGAGGGGTTTGAGTGTTTTCAACCTCTTTGCTCTTGACAAAGGTTATCTTCTTCAAGGAAGTGGTCTCCATTTCTTCCACATATCCTAACCCCTTCTTGTCACTTGAACTCTTCCCACAAGATAGCATCTTGTCAAGCTTCTCGGTTCCGAAAGTCATCTTAGCAATCAACCTCTTTGCTTCCATGAGCTCTTTCCTCAAGCTTTCTTCATTATTCTTGGCCAAGACTAGCTCTATCTTCAAACCTTCTTCCATCTTTTTAGCTTTACTCATTTCCTTACTCAAATGAGTTACCTTGGATGTTAATTCAAGCTTCTCCCCTTTCAACTTTTGTATCTCATTTTTCTTCTACAATCTAGAGTTCTCAAAGAATCTCATGAAGTCATCATAGTCCATCTCTTCATCAAATTCTAAATTGGAGTTTGAAGAGTTGCCCTCACCATTTGAGTCACTTTCTTCTTGCTTGTCATTTTCCTCTTCTTTGTCACTCATAACTTCATTGCTATTATGAGAGGATGAGAAAGCAATGAAGTTGGCAACTTGGTATTCATCATCATCCGAAGACTTATCTTCCTCTTCTAGGTCATCACTATCACTCCAAGTCACCGTCATGGCTTTTCCTCTCTTTTTCTTCAAGTTAGCACACTCGGGAGCAATGTGTCCAAAGCCACTACACTCATAGTATTGGACACCCTTCTTGTGGTCTTTCTCTTGAGTTTACTCTACTTTCTTGAACGGAGTTTTCTTCTTCACAAACTTTCCCTTAGAGCCAAACCCTTTTTTTTCAAACCTCATAAATTGCTTGAACTTTTTTGTCATCAAAGCAATTTCTTCATCCGAGTCTTCTTCATCCTTTTCTACCTTGATGTTCTTCAAGGAAAGACTCTTTGCTTTTTTGGATGTGTAGATGTAGGGCCTTTCCTAGATTTATAGGCCAAGAGCCTTCAAATTACTTCACTTGACTTTATCTTTGAGTAGTCACTATTTTCTACCAATGCCGTCACTTTGGATTTAAACCTCTCGGGTTGCGATCTCATGATCTTTTGCTTGATTCTTCTATCCGAGTAGGGATCACCAAGTTTGTAACTTTTATTCACTATATCTATAAGCTTCACTTGGAAGTCATTAAAGCACTCATCCTCCTCCATCCTTATGGTCTCAAATTGTGTTTGGAGAACTTGGAGCTTAGAGTCCTTAACCACCTCGATTCCTTCATGAGCCATCTCCAATATGTCCCAAGCTTCCTTTGCTATCCTTGTAGTTTGAATGAGTTTGTATTGGTTGTCGTCCATGGCACATAAGATTGCGTGCATGACTTTGTTGTTTCATTTTGAAGCCTCAAACTCTTAGGGGGTCCATTGTGCCTTCAACTTAGGGACTTCCTCTCCACCTCCCGTAAGAGTCATCATAGGTGGCGTGTACCCATCTTCAATCACCATCCATGCCCGGTCATGAATTTGGCACACATATGCTTCCATTTTACCCTTCCAAGATGTGTAATTGACCTCGTTGAGCAAGGGAGGTCTAGTGCTACAGGCACCCTCGCCTCCAATTCCATTTCCACTCATTGTGTTGGGTGAGAATGATATGAATGCACACAAACAAGCTAAACACACAAAATACAAAAAAAAAAAAAAAATGCAAACAAATGCAAAAGACTCTAACAAGAGCAATGAATCTCCTAATTATGTTAAGGAACCCACTCTGATACCAATTGAAAATGAATTTAAACGAGTCCTAATATAATCTAGAGGGGGGTGAATAGATTTTAATCTCTTTTTACCAATTTTCGAGATTAGTCAATATTACAAAATCAACCCCAACTAGTCAACAACTAAAATCAAGTGTAAAAATACGGAAAGTAAATAACATGATTTTTACGTGGAAACCCACACGGGGAAAAACTACGTGCTGTTTTGTGCGTCACACAAGAACCTTAATCCACTAATTGTAATGGCAATTACAACCTAAGTTGACCACATCAAACCCTATACGGTTACTAATCCACCACTACTACCCGCGGGCCTTTAAAAGTGAATCTAGTCCCTTGCTTGCAAACTACCAAAAGGCAAATACAAGACTTATCTCTCAAAGAGAAGAGATAAATGCAACCTAAGGTGAATATATGCAATATTCAAGATGCTAAAATGCAAGGTTAGACATTTAAGCTTATCTAGGCATGAATGAACATGTTAGAGACATTCCTAGATATTATGTGACTATATGACATTCATACAACCTAGCTATATGTGCAAATCAAACCCTATAGGCAATAGCTATCACAAACAACTCACAAAACACAATAAATGCTATCTTGAAACTAGTCAAGTCATAAAGATGCAATCTAGAGACTAGTTAAGTAATAAAAAAGCTATCTTGTAGAAAAAGAATATGTGAAGTGATGTTAATGATGTTCTAACTACAAGTCATGTGAGAAAAGATGAACACCCTATAAAAATCAAACTAGAACATGCTAGATGATGTATGAAACATGAAAATATGATGGGTGTTTGTGTTTTGAGTAATAAAAATCAAGTCTTGATACCTTTGTTTTGAAGATGCTCAATGTCTCTCAAAAGTTGTAATTTGTGCTCTCTAAAATGACTAAAGGCTATCAAGACATATATATATATATAAGATCCAAGCAAAGCAGTGTCGTTTTGGAAAAAAAATGCTCCAACTTCTTGTCATTTGCGCTGGTGGTGCACTAGTCGAGTAGCGCACACCACCAGCGCATGCCCTTTGATTTGCAAGGGCACTGGACGAGCTGCGCAGACAAGGGGTGCACGACTAGTGGCACACCTCTAGAAATGTTGCACTGGTGAGACTTGCACATGACGAGGGCCGCACCAACAGTGGCGAACCTCTGCCCATGATGTGTTGGTCATTATGGGCTAGTTCAGTGCATGAGGAGTAGCGCACTGCACTGGTATTGCACGGGTAAGGAGGCTAGCGTACAGGCACACATCAAGCATAAAAAATGTGCAAGTGTGAAAGGTGAAATACATACACTCAAAAAGCAATAATCACACATGCATGCTAGAGTAGTATGTGTGTGTGTGTAACTAAATCTCTTCAATTTAAGAGTAAAGATCAAGTAGCTACCTTCCTTACAACTTTTGATGTCCACAATGAGGTCCTTAAGCATTTGAGTAGAATTTCTTCAATCTTAAGCTACCCTTACAAGATTGAACCCCATTGTGATTTTGTCAATGAGTGAGGCACTTACAATCTCTATAACTCGACTGAGAGTGGAGGTTAACAATTGGGTGCATGTGTCTACAAATTGCATGAGCATAGATTAGGTATGCAAGTGAGTCTAAAGAGGAATTAAGAGAGGGTGGGGTGGAGTCCGATCTTAGCATTGTTTCCTTTATTATTACATTTGAGTTCATTACTTGTCATTTTCTTACCGCAATAGTATAAAACCCTTTTAAGTAGTTTAAATTTAACTTGCCTAAAGAATTCAATTATGAAAACCTTCTTTTATTGCTCGTTTGAATAGCAATTAGGCTAATCAATTTCGGTAATCAATCACTCAATATTTGTCGGGAACGAACTTTATTTATTAGTGTATTACTCTCCAACCTCGTACGATTGCAAATGTCACTAAGGAGTGGTCAATTCTACAAATGAAAGTATACAAACAATGTTAAATTGCTTAGATTGTACCTAGAGGGGGGTGAATAGGTTTTTCGCATAATTTCAATCCCTTGAACAAACTTACATTTGTCCCTCAAGGTAGCTTTATATACTAAACGGAACATTCATACATAGACAAGATAAAAAAATTTATCATTTATGCATTGTCTACATATATCAAGTTTTTGTATGAGGTATAATAGCACTAAAACACAATATCAAAGAATACTTTGTATATCAATATTGTTCAAAGTATTACAAGAGTGAATAAATATATCTATACACAAAGATAACAATATATTAAGAATTACAAATACAAAAATGATTTAAAGTGGATTGTTCTACAAATCATACTTTACAAATACTTGTTCAAATATACAACACAAGTAAATGATATCCAATAAAATAAAACATACACATATACAAAATAAAAGAGATAGAGAAAGAGACAATAGACACAAAGATTTTTACGTGGTAAACCTCCAAAGAGGAAACATCCACGGGTTGAATCCACAACCACCGGCAAAACAATCCACTATATGAAAAAGGACTTACACACTCAAGGCTATCAACACGATGATATCCACCTCAAGCTATCAAATCCTAATCTACCATCGGGCTAGTGAACCACTAAGCCTGCTCCCTATCCAAGGTGTGTCCTACACCTATAGGAAGCAACTTCCTATCCAAGACTCTAAAGCCTTTAGGAAGATTCCCTTGCTTAGCAATCTAGATCTCAAGGATCCTAGTTAAGCTCCCCTAACTCAACTATTCAGAGTACCAAACTCCTTACTAAGACTTTCGTTTGGCTATCCGAAACTCATTCCTAGCCAAGTCTTCTTGCTCAAGTTAAAGCTTCACTCACTTCAATAAAAGACTTCAACATTTCCTCAAGGTAAATAATCTATTGATGCAAATGATGCAAATCACAATCAACACAACATAGAACATGTAATCAAGACATTCCATGGAACAATTAGACCTAAACATGTGAGAACACAAGTAATAAAAGTCTAAATGCAAAAACATAAATTAAACCTAGAGCATGTGAAAACACCTAACACAAAAGCTCATAGTTCCATTCACACAAATAACATTTGAATAGATCATAATCATGAAGCACATATTCAAGATGCTATAAACATACATATAAATGCTAAAAACATAGAATGTATTCAATGAATATTCTAGCAAAAGATTTAGAGCATGGATATACTGATAAATCAATTAAATCCTAGATGTCTCTAAAAACACATACAAGAGCATTAATCCTAGATTTCATCAATCAAAGGATCAAAGCACATTTCTGATGTGTAAAATCGTGTTATAAAAACCTAACTCGCAAGTGCACGAATCGTGAGATAAGTACAGCGACAAGTGGGGATCGTTCCCACGAGGAAAAGTGATCTATCGACTAAAACCAATTCTAATTAAAGCTAAGCAATTAACAGTAACCAAGAGATTTCAGATTGATTTGATTGATTTGAGATTAAAACTAGACTAAACTAAGAAAGCAGTTAACAAGAATATGTGAATGTGATCAAGAGGTGAGAGGACTAGGTCATCAATGATCCCCAACTACGTTTACTCAATGCTTCGAATTGACTTTCACAAAGAATGTTAATCAAGTTAAGGGTTCGTTCTTAAATTATGTATAATGAGTGCTATGTGGTCCTGGGATAAATTAAGTACTTCTACTGCAATCAATAGCAAACCCTGCATATAAACTATAACAGAAAATACATCAACCATACACCAAGCGTTCTCAGTTGAGTCAATAGCAAACCCTGCATATAAACTATAACCTACAACCCACAAAGCACACAATCAAGTATTCTCAATCACAGTCATTAGCAAACCCTACATAAAAACTATGATTGAAAACCCATTAAGCACAAGAACAAGAGAACCAAAGATAACATGCAATAACCTGCTACGATAAATTCATTCATTCAATTGATTAGTGGTTAAGACTGGTGAAACCCACACATCTCTCAACCTTAACATATAAACCCTAGATTCAAGACTAGCACTAACCAGGCATAGACAAGAAGAAATCCCAAATTGAATGAATCGAAACTTGAATTACGAAAACATAGTCAATTCTAACAAAGAGTATTCATAGAGGTTCACATTGAATCCCTAGTATGGATTTAGTTACACATAGTTGAAATAAAAAGAAGAGAGAAGTAGTTGATAGAACCCATGGAAATTGTAGACACTCTTCCAATCTCCTTCGTCTTCAAATCTTCTCCTTCGTCTTCAAATCTTCTATATGTAAGATGAAAGAAAGTTTGTTGAGTGATTTAGGCTATGACTTATGGCTGACGAACTGTCTCCAGACGAACCCCCCCCCCCCCCTGAATAGAAAAACCCCTATATTTATATCTGCACGGGCTTCAGTGGAGAAACCTAATAAAAAGCAACGTCTTTGGCCGGACCGCTGCCTGACCGCTGCCACTTTGGCAGCGGTGTGGAAGCGGTTTTCCACAAATTGAAATGCTGCCACTTTGGCAGCGGTTAGGGGGCGCTTTGCACAGCGGTCTCCTCTGTCCAATAAACGCTGCGACGTCTCTCTCTGAAAATAGCAGCGGTGTGAGAGCGTTTTTTGCTCAACTTTAGAAAAGACCCTTGACTACTTCAAAATAGCACTTTTTATCTGGATTTCTTCAAATATATCAATCTGGTCCAATAACCTGAAAACACTCAAACACACCCATTAAAGTGCTAAAAGGCTCAAGTAGCAAGCAATTGATTGGAGGAATGGGGATCAAAAATATATACAATAAATGACCGATCAATTTCAAGGATTATTAATCATAAAATGATTCAATCAAGTCTCAAATAATCCTAGATGTCAATCTAATCACAATACAACTCTCAATCATGTGAAAATCATAGAATCCAAGAATCTAGTTTGAAACAAATAACACGGTGTGATCTAATAATAATCTAGAGGGGGGGTGAATAGATTTTACCAATTTTACCCAATTTTCGCGTTTAGTCAATTTACGAAAATACCCCAAACTAGTCAAAACAATAACAAGTGTAATATGGTGCGGAATTATAAAAGACACTTGATATTTACGTGGAAACCCTCACGGGAAAAACCACGGGCTGTATAGTGCGCCACACTCGAACCTTGAATCCACTAAATGTGAAATGATTACAACCTAATCCCGATCAATAATCATCACACCTACCTAATCCCGGTATAAGTGGACCTAGTCCAATTGCTTGCAATCTAAGCAACCTAATCCCGGAAGCTACATGCAAGACTTACTTCTCAATGAAGAGATTACAACCTATGTGAATATAAAATGATATTCAATGAGCAAATAAAGCTAGGTAACCTTAGATGCTTATCTAGGATGATTAGATAACAATAAATGCAATCCTAGATGTCAATAGCTAAATGACATGTCATAAAGCTTAGCAAATCATAGATAAAATAACCTAGATGTTGCTATCACAATACATCACTCAAACATGCCAACACAACAATCTCTATTTTGTATCTAGAATATATTCTAAGAGCATACAAATAATCTAAGAGATTTCTTTGATAAATAAAACACTAAGCTTAGATGAGATTAGTGAAGAACATACCAAAGCAAGTGTGTTGAGCAAAACCCATGCAAGCAAGCATCCTAACTATGCTAGAAAATGCTAGATGATATTTTAATGCATATGAGAATGGTTTTGAGTGTATAAAAATGAGTTCTTGATTGTTTTTCTTTCAAGTTTCTCTTTTTGAACTTTAGGGTTCTTTTGAATCAGAGAACTAAGCTTTGAGAAATGAGAAAGTATGATATTTATAGACATCAAGAACAGGGCAAGTGAAAAGACAATTTTGCCCTTGAAATCACAGATCGGCGGTTTCATTCTGCGGTCGTGGCCGCAGAATGTAACCGCCGAATTGAACCCAAGAAGCAGGGGTTCATTCGGCCACCAGATTCGGCGGTCACACGAAACCGCCGATCAAAACCCAAAATGAAACCGACCTAAAATATCTAATTCGGCGGTTTCATTCGGCGGCCAGGACGTCGATTAAACCGCCGAACAGAATCCGAGAAATAATAAATGCATCAGGTCTAATTCGACGGTTTCGATTCAGCGGCCAGGCCACCGATAAAACCGCAGAACCAATCCAGAGATCTCTGGAATCAAACGGCTGTTTCCATTCGGCGGCCAAGCCACCGATTAAACTGTCGTTTCACCACTTAAGGTGAAACCAAAGGAGAAGCCAAGGGCATTCTCCGAAGGCGATCTTCGCGTAAACCCAGGCACATAATCGTGCAAGCGCGGACGTTTCCGAATATATTCGGGAAACGAATTACACGACACAAACAAACACACAACAAGATATAATCAAACAAAGTGCAAGTGTGTAATGTGACATGTGAAGAGCATGCACACAAATGCAAGTATGCTAAGTGTGTGTGTGCTTCTAGATCTCTTCAAAGAAAACTAAGCACTAGAAAAATACCTTGGAGTGCTTGTCACCTTGAGGTCATGAAGAGGGCCTTCGATGTTGGTCTTCAATCACCTAATCTACCCTTACAATTCAAATCCCAACTTGTGGTTTGTCCACGAAATAAGCCAATCAATAATGGGAATCCTTACATAGTTCACATATGTCTCTAATTAGACTTTTGATTAGGATTGATAATGAAGCTATCTTTCTCAATAGCATTCACCATACATATACATATATATAGAATAAGAAACCCCAAGCAAATTGAAGGTTATAAAAGAAGAAATCACAAAGATATGAACACTACCTTACAATCACGAGCTGGTTCGGTTTTCTATGTAGAACTACTAGAAAAATCAATCAAACAGCTACAAGATCACTTGGAAAAGGTAGAGAACTCGATTATGAACAATCTCCAACTTGAATTAACTAAATCTGATTTCGTATGAGAAAGTTATAGTATTTGGAAGATGAGAAAAGTCGAGAGAAATTTTTTGGTGTGAGTTTTCAAACTTTTTCTTCTTGGAATGAATGAGAAGGAATGGGAGAATTTAAAAGAGATGAAAAAGAGGGAAGAAGAGGACCAATTGTAGGAAGCCACGTCACCTCCACGTGTGGGGCGCGTGTGCCACACGTGGGCAGAGAGGTGCTCTGGCCGTGTGGCACACGTGGCCTTCCAC
Source organism: Acer campestre (assembly GCA_954870605.1). NCBI lineage: Eukaryota > Viridiplantae > Streptophyta > Magnoliopsida > Sapindales > Sapindaceae > Acer > Acer campestre. Next base: position 25,524,228 of record OX940808.1, on the reverse strand, counting down.
TTGGCCTTTGGCCTCGCTTGCTTCTTCTACGCTCCGCTCACGTTCTTCGACCGTATCCGGGCCTCCAAACTCTGATTTTGAATCTATCTTCGGATTACAAATTGTAACTCCCTCATACACAACGACGACTATGAAACTTTGACAAAAGGTTAAGAATTCATATCGAAAAACGACGACGAACACAACTCAACGAATGAGAACAAAAAGTAGCATAGCTACATCGTTTGGACTCGAAATCAAATGAATGAGTAACTGAAATGACCAGGACTCAATAAAAAATCATAAGAGATTATGTTCAAGTCCAAAAACAATAAAACGTAAACAAATAAGCATAATGTCACACATGTTTGCCGTTTCCTATACATAGTCTTAGAACATACAATTCTACAATGTATGAGAATTTGAGTTCAATGCACAAGCATATAAAAAATATGTGAATGTGCTATATAAATGTTGCACAATGATGCAAGGACACATATGAATGATTTGTGTGTGTATGCCTATGCCTTGAAGAAGAATGAGGTATATATTACCTTAGTTGTGCAATGTAGTCCATTCCTTTTTGAAGACACCTTCTTGCATGATCTTGTGGCCACGTCTTTCCTTGAAGCTTCGAATCATCAACCTAAGACCACTAATCAAATACAAGAAAAACATTATTTTGATATGAAATATATGCCAAGACAAACCAAAAACCTAACAACAAAACTAGAATTTAATAATTACAAATAATCAAACAACTAACAAGTAAATGATATATGTAATGATCTTTTAAAGCTTGTCATTTATTTTATTACTCAAAACTCATAATGTCTCAAAATACAAGATATTCAACTAAGTTCACAATTGCAACTTGTTTACAATTCTCACTATATTCAATTAAGTACAACAATATACAAATTAAAGAGTTTAAGTTAGAGATATTGAATACAAGGATTTACATGTTAAAACCTCCTTTGGGAGAAAACATCCACCTGACCGAATCCATAGTCACTACAACACAATCCACTAGTTGAATAGAGAATACACCATAAAATGATCAATCTCCACAATACATTCCTATTGGAATGTATATTCAACTATTCTACCCGCAAGCCTTTGACTAATAGATGCTTGCTGTAGACATACAACCTAGATCTTATCTAATGAAGCACAAATCAAATGATAATCTAGTTTATAACAAAAATATAATCACCAATCAATGTTGTTCAGTTCATTTACAATAAAAAACAAAGGAAGAATATCAAGGATTCAGTCAAATAAATCAAAACAAGTGATACTTCATAGAATACCTTGATTAAGTGAAGAGACCTCTAGAAACTAGAGTAAAATCACTCTATGCCCTAAACTTTGAGCTATAAAAATGATTGGCCTTGATTATACTCTTAAATACGAATCTCTCATAATTTATTTATTTTTTGAATCACTAAAATCGGGTCAAAACGAGTGATAAATCGTTCAAAAAAATTTGGTGCGCAAGGTGGCATAAAAAGGACGAAGCCAACGAAGCACAGCGAGGAGGCGACTATGCCAAGTGCATTGGCATAGGCCTTCGTGTGCATTGAAGACATGCATATGTGCAAGGCTTGCCCGAAGGTTCCTACGTGTAAGCTTATTTCCTAAGCGGTTCGATGCCTTTTGCTTGGCTTTTGCATCTCTATGCCAACCCATTTTGGCAAAGGCTTGCTTACACCAAGCTTTGTTGCCCAAGCTTTCCCATTTACGTGGGCAACAAGGAGTTTCTAGGGAAGGTTTGCCTTCCCCGAGGTTAGTTGCCTATGCTAAGGCCAATTTCACCCTCACCAAACGGAAACCAATTCCAAGCATCCTTGCAACTCAAAAACCAATTCCAGTTTTCGACCATTTAAAATGCAGACTTTGAAGTTTCATATATTTTCTCATAAGAGATTCATTGATATTGATATCATGGTTTGAATTTTTTCTTGGTTTTAAATAATTACGACTTACATTTGGATCATACTTTTTGTATGTAAAATTTTGATACATGGATGCAATTCAATTTTTTTTTAAAAAAAAAAGTAGGATGCAATTCAAATTTACAATGCCTGGATTAAGACACATAATTTTCAATACAGGACTTTAATTTTACAAAACTTTTGATAGTTTTGTTTGTTTGTAGACATGTATCCAAGAAAACACAAGTAGACAAAAGAATGATTAAATGAAATTCTGGGAAAGGAGAGAACATAATGGATAAAATAATCATGTTTATTTGTCTTAGGAGCTGCTTGTTTGTTTTTTTTTTTTTTTAATCTAAAGTCTTATAAGACCTTAATTTGTTAGACATATGGATAAGTCTTACAAATTAAGATATTATAATCTGTTTGTTTTTTCATTTTGGATGACTTATTATATGTAAAATTTTTAACTTTTTCCATTTATAACCTTTCAATATCCTTTGATATTTGTAACAAAATAATTTTTATGTTTTTAAATTGATAATAAAAATAAAAAATAAAACATAAATGAAAGAGAGGATGGCGATCGGCCTCCTCCGGTCCCCAAGAGGCGGCATCGCCGTCGCCCTCTTGAGTTGGTTAGGTTGTGTTAAGGTTTCTTCAAAATTGGAAATTTTGGGAAATTTGATTTTTATGGTTTTATTATGTGTTAATAAAATTGTAAATGTATGAATTGTTATAGGACATTTGTGGAAATTTACTAAAAAAAACTCTGCCATAACACTTTTTTAACAAGATAAAAGTCAAAAAAATTTACTTTTTCTAAAAGACATATATATCTTAAAATAATATATAAGTTAGAAAAATAAACAAACTGATTTATCTTAATTTAAGATATAAGAGGCAATGAGTTTTATAGTTAAAAAAAAAAAAAAAAAAAAAAAAAAAAAAAAAAAAAAAACAGCCCCTTAGTATTCGAAAACACTCGTGTTTGTTGTAATATGCAATGAAAAATTAAATTTAATAGCCTATGTTTATTGTAGAAGCAAAACTTAGTGTTTAGGGTATTTTTGTCCATGCATTGGTTAAACTGTTAGAAAAGAAAAGTTCAAACAAAAAGGCTAATAAATTATTAACCAACTTTTAAAATGACTATTTTTGTAGAAAGAAAAAAAAAATCAAAATTTTAAGGTAAATTTTGCAATTTTCATAAAAAAAAAAAAAATTGCAAAAATACCAAAATTGTTTTGTGCCGATTTGGTTATTTCATGAGAGGAGTGCTAGAATCATTCTCTCAACCTATTCTCTCAACTCACTCTCTCTTTATAATGTAATATGTGGACATCATTTACTTCCCTACATCAAATTTGAAGCCATATAAATGATTTGCTTTTTCTATTTATTTACAAATCAAACCAACCAATAACTTCCTAAATCACCCTTTATTTATTTACCAAATTGCCATCTAATATCAAATTATTTTATTTTTTACAAAATATATATATATATAATAATAACAAAAGCAGTTTTTTTAAAAGGAAATAACATAGACATTTAGTTCTTCATCTATACGGTGATATAAGGAAAAAAAAAAGTTCAATATAGAAATTTAACACAACCTAATAAAATTATTTAATAAAAAAAACTATTAAAATAAATTACATGTAACACTTGTGGAAGACAATTTATGTTTGAAAATGATGAGAGTAGGAGCGAAATTCAGAAAAAAGAAGTTCAATAGATGACCATGATTGATAATTTGGGAACAGTATGGAAAAAAAAAAAAAAAGGTGGTAAAATGGAACAAAATTGCTATTAAGAGAGCTTCTCCTTACAATCCATAAATTATCTATTTACACTCTAATTTAATTTATTTTTTTTATTAATGACAATTTTAACCTGAATTAAAATTACTAAACAAGACAAAAAAAATTTTAAAGACACTCCAAACTAATTAAATTATTAAAAATAAAAAATTTCTCTCATAAATCATTAGATTAAATATTACGTATTAAACTCTCTCTCATAAATTATAACCGTATTAAACACCCTCTCATAATTACTCTTTCTCTCTCTCCATTTTTCAAAAAAAAAAAAAAAAATCCTATTTCCATATATATTTTCTCAGTCAATCTCTGATTAATAGTTAAAGAAAAAAAAAATCTTATGAATATTTTGGTTTTTTACTAACAGTGATATATATATATATATGTGTGTGTGTGTGTATTAAAAAGTCAATACAAATACCTTGTTTTTCAAAAAAAAAAAAAAAATTGATATACGAAAATTTAATTTGTTGCAACTTGATTCGATTAAACTCAGAATTTCTAAGACTAATGAAAGAATTAAAGTTCTCTAGATAATCATATACTTACAAAAGTCACAAAAAGCATTTTCATATTTTGAATTTTTTTTTTTTTTGAAAAACAGGATATTTGTATTTTGAGTTTTTTTTTATTTTTTTTATTTTTAATATATATACATATATACGGTTTCTAAAAATCAAGCTTATTCTTAAGTTTTTTTTCTTAAATGTTAGTCTTATTTGGAAAGAGGGGAGATAGAAAATTGGAGATATGTATTAGATGAGAGAGTTTAATTTGGTAATTAAAAATTTAGGAGAGAGTGTTCAATATGTAACATTTAATTTAATGACTTAGGAAAGATAATTTCTTTTTTTTAATAATTTAATTCAAAAAATTTACATCTCAGATGAATCCAAATGCCACAATGATTTGTCCTAACTTCTATTAAAATAAAATGGAGTGTTTTTAGAAATTTTATTTTTAAAAATGGGGTGTCTTTAGAATATAAGTGCTAAAAGATAAAAAGGATAATCCAATATTAAATGATAATTTGGTAAAATAAACAATGAGTAATTTAGAAAGTTAGTTTTTAGTTTGATTTGTAAATAAATAGAAAAAACAGTTTTCGCCATTAGCAGGATTCGAGCTGCTGACTTGATTCATTTACCAGTTGAACTACGCCTCTGTTGGCAAAAAAACAGGTTATTTATAATGGCTTCAAATTTGATGCAAATAAATAAATATTGTCCACATCACGTTATAAAGAGGGAGAACTGACGTAGAAGTCAAATAAACTTCGAGAGAACTGACGTAGAATTCGAATAAACTCCGAGAAAACACTCTCCGAAGGATCGTGGCTCGTCGGACTAACGAAGCTCATAGATAAATCAAAACTCTCAGAGTTTGAGCAGCCAAAGAAGAAAATGTTTCAATATCCAAAAAGTATTGATTTCTCCCCAGAGAATACACACATAAAAGTAAAGTGCTAGGCACTAAAAGACAAAAACATAACAAAGCAGAAAATGACAAAAAAATTAACAAACATAAAATATTAAAATATTTGATGGAATTAGTAGAGCTGCCCTGCATCAATCTCCCCTTCTTGAAAAAGATTCATCCCTGAATCTTGAATGATGACAGGCACATCATCTGGTGGATAATATTCGAAAATATCTGCAACATTAAAGGTGTTAGAAATGTTGAATTCAGCTGGTAGATTGACCTGATATGCGTTATCACCCAGTTTGCGACGAACTCGAAAAGGCCCATATTTCTTGTTCTTGAGCTTACTGTATGTACCAGTAGGAAATCGATGTTTCCTTAAATGGACCATCACTAAATCACCTTCATTAAACAATTTCTGACGACGATGTTGATTAGCAGTAACCTTGTATTTAGAATTAGACCGTTGAAGACTTTCTCGAATGTCTTGGTGTACTTGGGTTACAAATTGCTCAGTGGCTGATTTGCTCTTAGCACCAATGAACTCAAACAAATCAATTGTAAAGTTTGGGGATTTGAGGTAACAATTGAGAATGGTGACTTCCTTGTTGACCTGTTGGGCTAGCTGTTGAATGCAAATTCAGCTTAGGCAAGAGCTAGATCCCATTGTTTTGGCTTGTCACTAGCTAAACATCTTAGCATGTTACCAGGAGACCTGTTTACTACTTCAGTTTGCCCATCAGTCTGTGGGTGTGAAGTACTGCTAAATTTCAAGTTGGTATCAAACCTCCTCCACAGTTCTTTCCAGAAGTGACATAGGAATTTAACATCTCGATCTGAAACAATTGACTTAGGAACACCATGGAGTCTCACGATCTCTTAGAAGAAAAGTCGAGCAACATTTCTTGCATCTGCTGTCTTTTTACAAGCAATGAAATGAACCATTTTTTAGAACCTGTCCACAACTACTAAAATTGAATCAACCTGTCTCGCTGTCTTTGGTAAGCCAAGCACAAAATCCATACTCAAATCCTCCCAAATTGAATCTGGAATTGGCAAAGGAGTATATAACCCTGTGTTTTGAACCTGCCCATTGGTATGCTGACAAATACCACAACGTTTAACAAACTTAGTGATTTCACTAACCATGTGAGGCCAATGAAATCGTTCAGTGATCAGGGCTACTGTTTTGTCTCTACCAGGGTGTTCGGAAAGTCCTCCCGCGTGGAAGTGGCAGGCCAATGAAATCAAATGTTCGCGAAGAGAAGTGGCAGGGACACATAGTTGAGCTCCTTTAAACAAGTAACCACCATGAATATGGAAATCTGCAGGACCACAGTTATTATGACATTTTTCCCAAATGAGTTGAAAATCTACATCAGTAGTGTAAGGATCTCTATTTTGTGATTGACTTATTTCATGACATACCACATTGGGGATGATTGTGTTGTGGGTAGCTTAGGTCATCTTGATGATTATCAAGGCAAGCTTCCAAGCATCCCGGTGACTTCAAGATCAAGAGCTTCAAAAGGTATATCACTTGACTTGATTCTTGAAGAGATTAGGTGCACACACACACTTGCATGCATCTTTATCTATCTTGCATTTATATGATTGTTTTTGTGGTTCTCTTAATTGTGTGCTTATATGCTTTTTCATCACACTTATGCATTTTCATATATTGCATATCTTTTGTATGTCACATGCTTGGTGATTTTTCATGATGTTATCCTTTACCATGCATGTTATTTATTCACAACCACACTTGCACTTCATGTTAGTCTTAAGTGTGGTGTAATTCGTTTCCTTTTGTGTGATCGGAAATGTTCGCGCTTGCACGATGGTGTGCATGTCTTGGTGTGCATGTCTTGGTGCGATGGTTGACCACTTGAGAAGGTCTCATTCTTCTCTTGGATAAGTGTTAGATTTGGTTTGGTTGATTGGAGTAAAGTGTCTAGGTTCAAAATATTGGATTTCAATGATTTAAATGTTTTTCAAAACTGATCTTTGTATGGTCTTGTGACCATAACTTTTTATACAAAGTTTCAAATTGAGTTTTGTAAAATTCTGGACAAACTAGACACTCATACCTTTCCAACAATATATTATTCATAATATTTTATGACCGTTTGGATTGGTTTTGAAATCTCCAAAGTGACCACCAAAAAAGGGCAACTCTGTTGCTGTCCGTTTCTGACCTTTGGTCACTCCATTGACCATAACTTTTTCTACAGATATTTAAATATTATTCCATAAATTGAAATATAAAGTAGACTTTCATACCTTTCCAACGATATATTATACGAAAGGTTTCGATGTCGTTTGGTCATGTTTCGGAGTGCTCGAATCTCGAGCTGTTGCGCTGTCGCGCCTATGCGCTGGTGTGACGCTACTTGACCAGCGCTTTTAGTCCAGAGATGTGGCGCTGGTGTGGCTGCGCCTGACAACCAGCACAATGCTCCGACCCTATTTCATAATTTGGCCATATCTCACTCATTTGGTGTCCGATTTGGCTCATTTTTGAAGCAAAATTCATGAAATTTATAGGGCTATCATCTAAGCATTATAAATACATATTTTTCTCTCATTTGTATTAAAGGAAATAAAAGATACACAACCCTAAAGAGAGATTAAGAGTTTCCTAGAGAGAGAAAACTTCAAACTTGCTTCTTTAACTCTCCAAACCCAAAACCCATGTGCATCTAACATGTTTCATGCATCAATCTTCCATGGGTCTTCTTCATTTATGACTTGGTAAGTAGAACAAACACAACATCTTCATTTATTGTTCTATCTTAGTCAAGACATGTCTTTTATTGCTTAGTTTAGCAAATCTTCACTCTTATTGCATATTTAGTGAAGTTATGACATGATTGGGTTTTGTATTGTGATAGCTAGCATTTAGGACCATTTTGCCCTCTAGCTAAGTCTTTATGCTTTGCATTTAGACATTTTTGTTTAGGACTCCTTGATTGCATTTCTTGATTGCATTTATTGTCCTTGCCTTGTTTAATGACAACTTATGTTGATTGGTTTTTGTTTGATGACTATATTTTAGATTTTAGATTTTCATATCTATATCTAGTTAGGTCTTCATGAGCATTCATTTAGACATATTGATATCTAGGATTGATTTTATTGCCATCATTTAAACTCTAGATAAGCATTTAGTGTAGCCTAGCATTATTTGCATTTTGGATATTGTCATATATTCACATAGGTTATTGATCTCTTCATTGAGAATTAAGTCTTCTGACTATCGGTGTGTAGTGCTCAAGCAACTTTGGTCTAGGTTCACTATTAAAGGCTTGCGGGTAGTAGTGGTGGGTTAGTGACCGTGTAGGGTTTGACGTGGTCAACCTAGGTTGTAAACACCATTACAAGTAGTGGATTCGAGGATCGTGTGTGTCGCACATATCAGCCTGTGGTTTTTCCTTGTTGAAGGTTTCCACGTAAAAATCAAGTGTTCTTTAAATTCCGCACTTTTACTTGATTTTTATTGTTTGTTGAAATGGGTTAATTGTGATTAATTTTGACTAATCGAAAAATTGGTAATAATCGATTAACAACCCATTCACCCCCCCCCCCACCCCCCCCAGGTTGTTTTAGACACACGTAATATATATTTTCAAGTAGTATATAGGTCTTTGAGACAATGGAAGCTTGTAATCTCACTTTGCAAACCAGACAAGAGGTATGCTTTTCGACTGAGAGCATCAGCAGCCTTATTAAGCTGTACAGATTTGTGTTTAAAAACGAAAGTAAACTTCTGGAGATACAAAAACCACCTAGCATGCATACGGTTGAGGTTCTTTTGTGAATTGATAAATTTAAGTGATTGATGGTCACTCTCCAGCACAAACTCTCTCTGAATAAGGAAATGCTCTCAATGTTGTAAGGCTCTCACTATATCATATAACTCTTGCTCATAGGTACTCCACCTTTGCCTGACCTCATTTAACTTTTCACTAAAATACTCAAGTGGTCGGCCTTCTTGGCTAAGTATAGCACCGATGCCCATCATAGAAGCATCTGTTTCCACAGCAAATGCCTTGTCAAAATTAGGCAGAGCTAATACTGGTGCAGTACTTAGTTTTTCTTTAAGCAACGCAAAGCTCACATCTTGCTCATGTCCCTACTCAAATTTACCTTTCTTCATGCAATTAGTAATTGGAGCAGCTATGCTACTGAACCCTTTGATAAACCTCCTATAAAATGATGCTAACCCATGGAAACTTCTAACATCAGTGATAGAATTTCTTATACTTTCAACTTTTTTTTCATCAACCATAATTCCTTGCTTACTAATAACAAAGCCTAAGAACAATAAGCTTTCTAAGAGAAACTCACATTTCTTTAAATTCAGATAAAGCTTATGAAGTCATAACAAATCCAAAACCTACTTTAAATGTACCATATGGTCTTCAATGCTCTTGCTAAATATCAGTATGTCATCGAAATAAACCACTAGAAATTTACCAATGTATGGCTTCAAAACATGGTTCATCAACCTCATGAAGGTGCTAGGAGCATTGCATAAACCAAAGGGCATCACCAACCACTCATACAACCCCTTACTTATTTTGAAAGCAGTCTTCCACTCATCAAGTCTAGCTTTGAAAAGATAACAGATCCCTCCAACTTAACTGATAGATCTTCGATTCTAGGAATTAGGAACCTATATTTGATAGTTATTTTATTGATTGCCCTACTATCCACACACATTCTCCAACTCCCATCTTTTTTTGGGTACTAACAAAGCTGGCACTGCACATGGACTTAAACTAGGCCTTATAAGTTGTTTTGACAGTAAATCATCAACAATAGATTGCAATACCTCATGTTCTTTGGGACTCATCCTGTAATGTGGCAAGTTGGGTAAATTAGTTCCAGGTTGTAGGTCAATATGGTGCTCAATATCTCTCTCTGGAGGTAAAACTACTAGTAGATCATCAGGAGCAACATCTTTAAAGTTTTCCAGTAATGGCTGTACCATTTGAGGCAGTGAGTGTAGGGTTGCAGGAGCTTCATTAACAACTAATAACACCATTTCTTGGCTTTTGATAGCCTACAATACAAATTGCTTCTTAGATAAAATTAGATAGGACTGCTGGTCAATGTTTTCAACTGGTTTAGGTTTTGGTGGTGCTGGTATAGGCATGAGAGCTATCTTTCTTTCTCCCCACTGAAACACATAACTGTTTGCTCTTCCCTTGTGATTAGCATCAACATTGAATTGCAATGGCTTCCCTAAAAGTACATGACAAGCATCCATAACATCACACAACACTTGATCTTGATAATGTTTACCAATTGAGAAAGTAACTAGACATACCTCGGTCACAGCTGTGTCAATTCCTTTTTTAATCCATCCAATCTTGTATGGTTTAGGATGCTTCTCAGTTTTGAGATCTAGAGCCTTAACCAATGCTCTTGAGACCACATTATCACTACTGCCACTATCTATTATCACATCGCAAACTTGATTATTGATAGTGCAACGGTCCTAAAAATTGCATTTCTCTGAGAATTGCTCTTCTGCTTGGGAGCTAATAATTTTTTTTTGTAAAATACAGCTAACCGGCTCTCCATTGTCACCATATACCTCATCTATATCATCTTCAAACTCATCCCCAACCTCACTATACTCTCTACCTTCTTCTTCATGATCATTCAACACATTAATCTGTTTCCTTATAGGGCATTCATTTGATCTATGTCCAGGTAAATTGCAACGAAAACACTTACCAGGAGTTGGTCAAGCATAAGGATTGTTTCTAGGTTGGACTGTAGGAAGTTTCCCTTGATTTTTGTTGCTGGACTCAATGACACCTTCACTGCCCTATTTTGGTGAACTGGTAGATGTTGAGGAAATGCTCTTGTCTTTCTCACTATTAACATTTCCGGATGGTTTCCTGTTAAAGTAGGTTCTATTCGAGGTTCTAGCAATTTGAGATTCAACTTTGATTGCCAAATTGATGGCTGCATGTAGACTCCAGATAGTCTTCAACTCGAGCTTTTCACGAATAGTTTCCTTCAATCCACTGACATATCAAGCTACTATTTGAACATTAGTTTCATTCAAGTTATTTCGAGCACTTAACCTATAAAATTCATCTGTATAATCATGAACTGATTTCCCCTTTTGTTGGCATTGTTGGTACTGAACATATAGCATTTGTTCATAATCAGCTGGTAAGAAATGATTCCTCATCAACTGCTTCATTCTACTCCAAGTCCTTACTAAACCCTTGCTTTCTCTCCTTCGATTATACATCAGCTGTTCCCACCAAGCGGAGGCTCCTCCTCGAAGCTTGTAGGCCACTAGTTTCACCTGTTTGTCCTCAGATACTTCCATGTATTCGAAGAAATGCTCCACAGTTTGGATCCAATCAAGAAATTCTTCGATGTGAAGATGACCATCAAAATTAGGAATATCGATTTTCACTCGATAATCAGGTGCTTTGTTTGGTTGTCGTCGACCACTATCTCATTGATTCCTGAGATGCCAAATCCTCTACCTCCTCATTAGTATCAGAATTAAGAGGTGGGTTGGGTCGTTGTTACAGTTCTTCCTCAGAATCTGACCTATGAAGTGGAGTGTTTCGCCGATTCCCCAAATTCAACCCCACATGTGGCTGTGGGTTTCGACGAAGATTCACTCTATTTGCATTTCGTCCACCAAAATTGAGATTCATAACAAATTGTTGAAGTGGTTTTGCAACTATATCCACTTTTCGTTCCAAAGCTGTCATCGAAATTCGTAGGGCCTGAATATCACGATTATCATCTCCGCCTTCCGCCATCGAGCGTCGGGAAACTACTGGTACTCTGATACCAATTGACGTAGAAGTCGAATAAACTCTGGGAAAACACTCTCCGAAGGTTCGTGGCTTGTCGGACTAACGAAGCTCACAAATAATCAAAACTCTCAGAGTTTGAGCAGCCAAAGAAGAAAATGTTTCAATACCCAAAAAGTACTGATTTCTCCCTAGAGAATACACGCATAAAAGTAAAGTGATCAAGAACATTTTTGCTCACTCCCCCTCAATGGAATTAACCATTACCCTCTATTTAAATGGATGACATGTGTCCAGGGAGGTAATCATGTTTGAATAAATTTACCTCTCTATAGACACATGCCATCCTATTTGGGAGGGGGTGATTTGAGGGAGTGGGCTGAGAGGGCAATTCAAACACTACTCGTTTCATAATTCATTAATTAGAAAAGAAGAAAAGAAATAACGAGGAAAGATCAACAACTGGGAAAAAAAAAAAAAAAAAAACGCTACCTTTCTCTTGGCTCTCTGCCTCTCTCTCTCAGGTCGCAGCTCTACAAATTTCTCTCGTTTAATTTCTGTAAAATTATCGCTGAATCGATCACAAGATTTTCAAACACGAGCTCATTAGTTGGTGAAAACTTCGAGACAACAGAGAAAAAAAAAAAAAAAAGCATGGGTCAAGCTTTTCGCAAGCTTTTCGATACATTTTTCGGCAATTCCGAGATGCGGGTAACTATATTATTTTCCTTTTCTATCTTAGGGTTTTTGTTTTTCATTCTTCTTATTTGTTGTTAATCTGTTTTCTTCTTTTATGGATTATTACTGTTTTTTTCCTTAGCAATTTGCAATTTTACAGAGAATAATTGATTATCGATTTCGATATATATATATTTTTTTGAGGGACCTCATTAATAGGGGTGTGGCCATCTCCAATTCTGTCAATTTCAATATCGTATTTATAAACCATTAATACCAGATTATTCATTTATATATGTAATAACAAAACATTAAATTTTACCATTATTGCTCATGTAAATGATAGTGATTAGTTGGTGTGTTCATGTTGTGGAAATTAATCAGGGTTTTATATGCATTAAGACTAAAGTTATTTTGAATTTAAGTGTGGTTAATTTCGTCAAATTTGCTTAAAAGTTCTTTCATGAACTGCCTACATTTGAGCCTTCACTCTATAAAATTTCCTTAATTCACAAATATAGCGAATCATGGTGTAGAAAACAGTTATATGAGCTGTAGGCTTGGGTTAGTTGTTGCTGAAAGAGGGTTCAATTGGAACACGGTTTGGTGAGCTGAGGAACAAATGTACAGCTTATTTACATGGACTGATTTCGCCATCCATTGATATGGAGAAAAAAGGTAGGCTGATTTGAGCAACAAGGGAATAAATTTATAGCTTCTGCAAATGGTTCATCATAAATGTATATCAGTATGTTTGAAGGAAGGCACAAAAAAGGGATTGTGTTAAGTAGTGTAATGAGAAAGGTTGAGTAATAGATAAATGGTATATATGGGCAAAAAAAGTTGGGTTGGCTGATTAAGAAGCTTACCTTGTTGCATTCCAACATTTTATAAAGCAAAATCGCAATCGTAAATTACACAGGATTTATTCTGTCATCTCATGAGGCTCTCTATTCCTCCATGAAATCCGTATATAATGGTTTTAATGTTCATATTATTGTTTCATGCACTGCCACATAGCTTGGAAGCTTCGGAATAAGCTATTTCAAATCTGTGCTGAGCAGCACCTTCTTTATGTAAGAGGTTTGCATCAAAATAAGTTCAATTTTCGTATAGGATGGAAATTCAAACTGTTTTGGGATTGTTGTAGGATGGGCACCTTTTGGATAATATGGATTGAGAGAAACAAAAGATCTTTGAGGAAGGTAGAGAGGGTACTCTAAGATATAAAATTTGTTTTTGGGTGTCTCTGTGGGATTCTGTGACAGCGAAGTTTAGAGACATTTCACTGTTCTTCATGATCAGCAATTGGTAGGCAGCTGTAATGAGATTAGCAATTTTTTTGGAGCTTTTTGGTTCTTTTTTGGATAGATTACTTCGCTTATTGTCTTAAGAGGTTTTTTTTTTTGTACACTCCTTATTCTGTGCATCTTTTGGAGCTGTTGTCTCTTTTGTTTTTGTTCCTTTTTGATATTGTGGAGAGCTTGTTCACGTCTATGTACTTATCTCAGCTCTGTTTTTTTTATACAAATTTTCGTGGTTTCTTAACGAAGACATGTTCATGTTATTGTGAACATTGTTGTCCAGTATCTTAGTCTCCTAACGAAATTAAAAAGGCCAGGAAATTTTCATGCATTTAAAATCTCAGAATAAGTCATCCCCAAGGATGTTTATCTGTGGGCATCGATGATTCAGTAGAGCTTGGTTTGTTGCCAAGTACAACAGTTCAGACTTATCCCTGATCATTGCTATTCTCCTTTATGCTGAATTTGATCTATTGGTGGCAAATCATCATTTTCTTTTAGTGGATGATGCCTATGTTTGTCTACTAATTCTGTATCCTCTTTAACATGATTCTCTTGTCTTTGTTGCTGTATTGCATTCATAGTTTGCTCTTCTCTCTTTCTTATTGGGCTATTTGCTATTGTCAGTTTGTTTACAGTGAAGCTTTTTCATCGCTATTCTAAAAATTTGATGTCTAGCTCACTAGTTAGTGTTTAATCATTGAACATGAATGTACTTTATATGTTGGCAGTCCTTGACTCCTTGGCTTAGATTTTCTTAATTGTAATTTTCATTGGAGGTGGCTTAGGTTGTCATGCTAGGTTTGGATGCAGCTGGGAAAACGACTATACTGTACAAGTTGCACATTGGGGAAGTTTTATCTACTGTCCCTACAATTGGTAGGTAACTTTGCTTATAATACTTTATTCGTGGACATGAAGTGTGTGCTGAATTCTTTAGCATGTTCATAATTGCAATGTTGTCAGATTATTGGCTTATATGTGCTATGGCTAATATTCTAGATCCTTCTTTTTATATCTAGCTTCTTTTTTGTGGTTATTTACACTTTTTGTGTCAAGAAATTTGTTTCTTGAAGCGTTTAGCATTTAAGCCAACCAAAAGGGAATTGCTACTACTTACTTCATAAGACAGTTCTTGTTTCTAATTGCATGCCACGTTTGCTAACAGCTGTTCGGTCAATCATTGATTATGTTTTAAGATCACTATTTTTAACACCTTTCCTGTAGCTTTCTTTTACCATGTAGGACAATCATCTGTGACTTCTGTGATCCCTATAAGCATGCTTAAAAAGAATTATCATCATTTATAGTAATTTGGTGTATGAGGTTTTGTCATTGGATTCTAGTGGGTTCAAATTTTTTGGTTCCAAGCAGTTTTGTTTTGGACTCTTTTTTTTTATCTAGTGTTATATTTGGGTTACTTTTAAGGATCGACTTTCCTAAAGACTACAATTATCATTTAATTTATTTTGCCTTTTACGGAACAACAAATGGGTATTACAAGTGTGACCTCTTCTCCCTTCCTGCAGGTTTTAATGTGGAGAAAGTTCAGTATAAGAATGTGATGTTCACAGTTTGGGATGTTGGTGGACAAGAGAAATTAAGGCCACTTTGGAGGCATTATTTTAATAATACCGACGGACTGGTAATGATTAGTTCTCCTGCTGTTCTTTGCTGGATCATGATTCTTGCTATATATTTGTTCCCTTTTATGTGCTATACTGTATGATTTTATATTGAATTCAATCCACTTATCAATTGATCTTTCTCAGCTTTGTTGAAGGGATTGTAACTCTACTGTTGTTTGTTAATTTTGTTGTCTGACGAAACCCTTTTGTATTGCTACTGGTGTTGTCCATGTAGATCTATGTTGTTGATTCCTTGGATCGAGAGAGAGTTGGTAGGGCGAAGCAAGAATTTCAGGTTGTGTATATATGGAGAGGCATAGAATTTAAATATGCTAATTTGGGCAATGGTTTCTCATTTGACCAACTTATTTTCTTGTAGGCCATCATCAAAGATCCGTTTATGCTCAACAGTGTCATTTTGGTGTTTGCCAATAAACAGGACATGGTATGTTTCTATTAAAATTTTCTGATCTTGTGCATAAGCGTGAAATAAACATGAACACGGTTTCTTTTTCAATTTTTGCTAGGCCACTGGGTACTGGCAGTTACCTGTGTTTGGCTTTGTATGTTATTGAATATGTATGTATATAAGAGATTAAATGTGTTTACCTGTGTCTACCACTAACTATGTCTCATAAAAGTTTAACAAATCTGTCTGCCATTTTCATTTAGGATTATACCCGTAGTTGTCAAAGGCGTGTTAGGCGCTGAGTTGGTGCCTTGAGTAGGCAAGGCGAGGCACCCTTGTTGAGGCATGCTCCTTGCCAACTCAGGCACCGCCTAGGCATGCCTCAATTAAAAAAATAATAATAATAAAAAAATAAATAAATAAAATTAAAAAAAAAAACCATACTGTAATTGGCATTTCTTTGACAAAAAAGCATGATAGTTGTTCTTGAATCACAAATCACCCACACAAGTGCTGGGTCTTGTGATGATAGCTGGGAAGCTAGCAGTGTAGTTCTGTAGGATCTGGTAATGGGTTTCCAAATTAGTGGCATGGTACAGTGACATAGTGGAAGTGGAGTTGAAGCTAGCTTTCAGGCAGTGATGATGGTACTCATAAAGATGGATGTAGAACCAGTACTGGACACTGGTGAAGGTTGCAAGTAATTGAGTTGAGTTTTCTATAGCACAACCAACTTATCAATCTATTAGAGAATCCCAATTCCATAGCTCCTTCTAGAGGTGTCAGTAAACCAAAATAAAATACTCCTAATTTAACCTCATATCTAATGCATAAAAATATCCATAAATTCAATCAACTGATTAATTTCAATACTAATATTCATAAGTATTACATGGAGTTGAAATACTTCGGAAGTCTTTCAAGTCATCAACAAATAGTAAATGTCCAAATTCATCATTAAAACATAGTCTAGAGTCTAAGCTCTACTCCAATTTAATATAAAGACAAAACAACTATACATGGGTGTCATACTTAAACCTACTATGACCGTCTCCTGAAGTCTCTTATCAACCAATGATTTAGCTATTATTTGAGTTCTGTGAAATTTGTTACTGGCTAGGGTAAGCTGTCAACTTGGTAAACAGAATCATGTGTTAGGGAGGAAGTCAAATGAAGTAATCAGATAGATTCTTAATATTTAAAATATAGTTTTACTATTATTTAGAAATTGTAATTATATAAGGTAGTTAATAAATTTTCCACCAACTGTTTCAAAATTTTCATTTTTTATTTGTAAAATTCTTGATTTATTCTAGCAGATTAAAATCTAATAGATATTAATTACCTCGTATGGCTACAGGTCCTATACAGTAGCACGACCCTTAAAATAATAAAATATACTCGTCCATTCGTAGATCATGGACTTCTCAGTAACAATTACAGTACATAACATAAACATTCAATAACATTATTCAAAAGTCATAAAATAACATTTTCAATTACGACAAAGGTAGTCATCTATTCAAAATTGAAGAAAGTTTACACAATAACCCAAATACATGTATCCCATTTCGATACCGATATTCAGAACTTAATACTTCATGATTCTGAAATTAAAATTACTATAAAACACTAGTCCATCCGGCAGCGTTGAATTTTCAAGGTTCTAAAATAATTTTTCTGAAATTCAAAAATGTCTAATGATTTCCAAAATACAAATTTAACCAATATATAAATCAATAAAAGCTTAATATAAGATGAAATCAAATTTTAGAATTTTTTCCAGAATAAGATTAAATCAAATAAGTATACAAATTTAATATAGAAATAGAAAGAAATAGAGATAAGCTTAGTTTGTGTTAAGTACCAAAACTCAATTCAAAAATCTGATACAGAGATTAATTTTACAGATAAAAACTCTGATTGATCCTTCAGTGGGAAGTGTATGGAACAACCAAATAAGTGAAAGTAGTAGAAGCAACATGGGAGTAAAACTGTTATGTAGTAACTTGGAGTTGAGTGGAAGAGAGAGTTATCTGAAGAGCCGGAAGAACTCTTTATAATTTTTTTTTTAAGAAACATAAAGTCTTTAAATCAGAGAGAAATTAAATTGGAGAGCGGGATATAACCGTTCCCTAACTACCCTCCTTTTTTTCATGTATATACTTCATTGACTTAGGCACTTAGCATTCCTATCTTACTCCTAAATGCTGGGATCATTTCCTAGAAAGAACATACATATAGGCCTTTGGTTTATCAATCTGAGGAATTGAAAGAGTTATCTGCAATAGTTATCGATTTATTAGATTGGTAACTACAAACAGGGATTGCTGCCCATGATAATCGATTGAGATAAAAGAAAAAAAAAAAAAAAAGATAAAGAAGTAATGATGCTTCCTCTGTTTTCACTTCCTCTAATATTTTGTTTATTGTGGGGCACCCTTAGGGTACAGGCTCGTTTCCAAAGTAACCGATTAGGTTGAATTTTAATGATAATAACTCTTTTTTTGTCCAATATTTCTATAATCTTATCTGCTTTTATTTGGTTTACTCCAATAGTCAAAATAGAATCAAGAAACTCTTGATAGTTGTTTAAGATCTACATTATTCAATTTCTCTGGCTCTCTGCTATTTACAAAAACATTGTGAGGTAGTTGACTATATATTTTCCATGATGTATAGGACTTTTGCAGACATAGTAAGTTACATCGAAAAGTTAATATTTAATAAATGCAAAAATATATTTATGCAAAGTGGTAATTATTGGAAATTTATGTTCAGAAAGGTGCTATGACCCCAATGGAAGTATGCGAAGGATTAGGTCTGTTTGAACTGAAGAACAGGAAATGGCATATCCAAGGGACTTGTGCACTCAGGGGAGATGGACTTTATGAAGGTTTGGATTGGTTGGCTTCAACTATTAAGGAGATGAGAGCTGCTGGATATTCTTCAGTGGGCACCTCATCATTCTAACCATCCAGGTTGAAAATCTTACCTCCTTGATGAAATTCTTCTGCGCTGTATTGTGTAGCTAATGAAAGTTTAATAGGGTGCTTAACATGTGATTTCCTACCCATGTATATTGAGATGTAACCTGTTCATCAAAGTTTTTAACAACTGGACTATGGGGATATATGTTTTCTCCTTGTGCCCCTACATATTATGTAAGGTAAAAATGATGATCAGTTCTCTCTTACTCACTCTCGTTTCCGCTTGGAGTCATCAGATTTTCTTGTGCTGACATTTGAGAATTTATAGTCTCATCAACAGTTTTGCATCAATGCATTTGCAGTCGATGTTATCCTCTTATGAGGGTCTTTTTTTTTTTTAATTTTTTTTTTTTTACAATAATTCGGGGTTTTTTGAGGGAGAGGGAGAGACTCGAATCCACAACCTCGTGTGGGTGTGAGGGGTTTTACCATTTGGCCAATCTCATCCTGTCATATTCTCTCGAGTTGGATTGATTATATGTATTTTCTTCAATAATCTCTCCAATATTTTCTTTCACGTTTTTCAGTCTCCATCCCCAAATTAAGACTTGTTATGATTATTATTTATTACCATATTTTAATTTAAAGACTTGAGACAATGATTAGATCATATTTTTCAGATTTTAAAATGCTCACAAATATGAGAAAAAACCATAAATGGCCATAGTGATTATCAAACTTTCCTTAATAACCACTTTTGAAAAGTTAATTGTTAATAACCACTTTTTAAAAAAAATTTCAGTGTATGTCCATCAATTACCAGAGTGCCCCTGAAAATAGTTTTACTTTAAATCTCGAAGCAAATTTGAAATCATGGGTAAATTGAAATGTTCAAACTTGAAATCATGGCTAAAGTGAAATGTCCAAACTTGAAATCTGGACTAAATTAAAATATCCAAACTTGAAATCTGGACTAAATTGAAATTAGGATAAGTTTTTTTTTTTCCCTTTCTCTTCTTCCTCTTCTTCTTCCCCAAATTCAAATTAGGTTTAGGTTTTTTGTTTCTCTTTTGTTTTGCAGATCCAATCGCCGGCGAGGATCGCGAGTACCGAGCCTCCGGACGTCATCGACTGGTTGTTGTCCGCCGGTCGCTGGCAGCCGCTGGTTCGTCGTTCTCCCATCGCCTTTGTCGGCCGTTCATGCAGCCTCTCGGCGACGCTTCCGACGGTGGAGGACGACGCCGGCGTGGGCGAAGGCACCGAGAAGAGAGAAGAGAGAGCAGATCGGGAGAGAGAGCAGAGGAGAGAGAGAGAGGAGAAAGAGAGAAAAGAAGAGGAGAGAGAGGAGAAAGGGTGGTTTTTATATGAGGGGCTTTTAGTAATTTCTCAAAAACATGGTTATTAATAAATAAAAGTTCGTTTGTGGTTAAAAACAAATATTCCCTAATATATGTGGTCAGTTTGAGTAATTTCCACCACAAATATTGTATACTCGTAACATTTTGGGTTGCAATATAGTCATATGGTCAAACTTGTCATATTGGTAGTTAGGTTATCTGTGGTTCGATGTGAAATCTGTGATTTTAAATGTTTTTTTTTTATATTTTAAATATACCACACCGCACGTGTGGTGACTCAATTATTGGGCAGAACGAGCGCTGTCTACCCATTGAGCAATGGAGTTTCATGTTACACGTATTAAATGGGAAGTGTTATTTAAGCAAAAGGTGAGATTATAGCAAAATCAGTTATTTGCTGTCTTGAAAGTTTTGCAACATTAAGGCTCTGTTTTGAGAAGAGATGAGATTGGATTGGATTGGATTGGATTGGATTGGACTGGACTCGACTGGATAAGACTAAATTAATACTATGCTGTATTTAGAGAAAAGTGAGACTAAACTGAATTAATATTATGTGTTGTTTGGTGAAACATGAGATTAGACTAATATAATAGGGGCAGGATCTATGGCTCCATTTTTTGACACAATATTTTGCTCAATTTTTTATCCATTAGATTTTCATTGTTTGGATGGACAAGATTCAATGGTATTTAATCTTTCTCTCTCTTTCTTCATTTAATATTTGTTTTTTTTCTCCCCTATTATCTCTCTCCTTCTTTTTTTCCTTTTCAACGTCTTTTTCTTTTTTCTCTCTTTTAATTTTTTATCTCTGTCTTTTCACATTTTTATTTTACCAATATCAACATTGACCATTGATATCAAAAAAAAAAAGTTGTAATAAATTATTAGAATTTCTTTTATATTCTATCAAAAGTCAGGAAAAAAAAAAAAGTTAATTACCAGAAAAAAAAATTCAATTAAAATTTATGATTATGTACTACATTCAACTAGTAATGAAAATTTATTGAACCGCATATTTTTACTTCTTTGATATGATTTCTATTGTAAATCATGGAGATATTAAGTTTTCTCTTTCTAAATTTATGCCAAAATTATTGCATCTAATTGTTTTTTAACCTATTTAAAACAAAAATTGTTTGTAAACTGTCATACAAAATATTAGTGAAAATAATATTGTTTGTCAGTTTTGAAAAATCACATAATAAGAGTGTATGAAAAGATAAAACAAAAAAGTTTTTTAAAAAAAACAAAAAAACAAAAAAAAAATAGAAGAGGAGAGTGAAAAACAAACCAGTGATGCATCAATAAGAAAAAAGAAATAAGATCGGTATAGAAAGAGAGAAATAAAAAGAAATAAAAAAGAGTGAAAAGAAATAAGGAAAAAAAAAAGTTGAAAGAGAGAAATTAAAAGAGGAGAAATATTGGAATAAAATAATAAAATTTAGGAGAGAGAATCGAATAAATAGGAGAGAAAAAATACAAATGTTAAATGAAGAAAGAGAAAAGAGATTAAAAATTATTGAATCTTGTCCATCCAAACAACTAAAATCTAATGGATAAGAAATTGTGTAAAATCTTGTGTAAAAAAATGGGGCCATAGATACTGCCCCAATATAATAATATTTTAAATTTGATAATATTTTTTCTAAAAAAATATTGTAGAGATTACGGTGGGTCCAATGAGTTTAGATTCTTCAATGTAGTAGGAGGAATTAGAATTGAAATAATCTCAATTCCTAGTAATCTAATGAAAATTGAATAACAAATTATTGAAATAATTTTTTCAATAAAATAAATATTCACACACACACACATATATATATATATATTATTATTATTATTAAACTGACAATATTTAAAATTAATTTTAATTAAAATTATAGGTTTATTTTGTTTTTAAGCAAAACATTTATTTTATTTTTTATAAAATTGTTTATTACATATTATTATTATTATTATTATTATTATTATTATTATTATTATTATTATTATTAAACTGACAATATTTAAAATTAATTTTAATTAAAATTATAGGTTTATTTTGTTTTTAAGCAAAACATTTATTTTTTTATAAAATTGTTTTTTTATTAAATAAAAATATCACACACATGTATTATTAAACTGACAATATTTAAAATTAATAAAAATATCACACACACATATTATTAAATTGACAATATTTAAAATTAATTTTAATTAAAATTATAGGTTTATTTTGTTTTTAAGCAAAACATTTATTTTTTATTAATTTTTTTTTTTAAATATATATATATATATATAGATTTTCTATTATCAGTTTGTCCTGACAATAAATATATCATGATGAAAAATGTGAACCACTAGATTTACATACTTGTCAAAACTTCTCCATAATCTGTAGTCAACATTCTTCATTCTGATATATTTATTGTCAGGATGAACTGACAAGAAATAAAGTGGGGCCATTGGATTAGACTATCTAATCCAGTGGTGGCCCCAAACATCGGACAAGATTGGAAATAGTCCAATCCTTGTCCAATCCTATCTAATTCCATGTGCCAAAACATAGCATAAAGGGAAATGAATATGTTTTGAGCAAGGAACTAAATATCGAAAGATATACCGAAATATCTATATTTTGGAGAGACCGATATCGAAATAGACAAATATCCAATATCCGGCCGATTTTGAAATATCTAAAAAAATATCCCGAAATTTGGTGAATTTCACCTTAAAAACACATAGATATTTTGCAAATTATAAAAATATTTTTTAATCTTAAACTCTTAAATTATTGTTCAAATAATATAGACTTAAAATTCTTTTAGAAGAATCATTACCAAATTTATAAAAAATTCCAAGACAATAGTCAATAGTAAAATTATTAAAGTAGAATTAGAAAAATAGTGAATGTGTAAAACATGTCCCATCTTTTGCTAAAGTTGAAAGCAATCAAGAAAGAAAAGAAGGAAAAAAAAAAAAAAAAAAACCTTAATTATGGATGGAAACGGACCAAACAGTGCTTGTGTGCAATATCGGTTCGCATACTGTCACAAATAGCATCATCTTCTGCATGCAAAATAAATTGGTCAACATTTGCTTTAATCCACACTAGACTTGACGTCGGTTCCGGTTCCTGTTCTGGTGGTTCGGAACCAGTTTTTTTTTCCTTTCTTATATTTAATCTTATATAATAAAAAAAATATTAGACATAAAGTTGTAAATGCATTTTATTGGGTCACCCGAAAATAAAATAAAATAAATGACAAATTAAAAAATTAAATTAAAATAAAACTAAAAAATGTACAATTTACCCTGCACGTAATTTTAACCACAATTAAGTTGCCTACATATCGTCTTGGGGTTTAGAGGAATCAAAGGTCACATAGTTCTCTTACCTTTTATTGCAGGTTTGGTGATGATGTGGATTAATCATTGACATCATCCGCTCCACTTTCAGGTTGGTCATCTTTGAAGAAATCATACATTTCCTCTTGATCGATTTCTTGTTGTCTGTTTTGCACATTGGTCCAATCATCAACACAAGCTTGCATTTGGATTGATTTCAGACTCAATAGCGAACGTCTTGCGTCCAGAATATTCCTACTTGCGTTGAATTGTTGTTCCACCGCCACCGTCAAAACTGGTGTTGAAAGAATTTGTTTGGCTATCATAGCCAATATTGGAAAATATTTTTCATACTCATTCCACTAGTGTAGGATATCAAATTTTTTAGTTTCAGTATCTTCTATAAACTCAAAAGAGGTACCTAGATAAGATTCTAGCTCGGATATGTGGTGGAGTTTGATAAAGAAGAACCTCGTAAATTTTTTGATTTTTTGGATAACAGATTATACCCTAAACTCATAAATCGTGAGGATGATGAGGAATGAGATACATTTTAAGTTTATGGAACATCTATATTCAGTGATAGACCATAAACTCTAATATATTCATCATATAACTCATACAATAATGTATTAACTCTATTACAACACATGTCAACATCATATTCTATTTTTAAATCTTATTCATAATAAACAGTTAAATATTCAAACAAATTTTCTAATCTACAACGTGAATCAAAACACATAGCAATCAAATAAATATTTGGAAAATCCTTATAATAGTATAACTATTTTTCCTTTATAGCAGTAACGGACTCTAGTAATCGTGGGTCGGATGCACAATGAGGGACTAGCAATATTAAGACTCTCAATAATAAATAAATTAGTTGTAGGATAATAAATACCAAATAAATTGTTAGTAGCATTATTAAATACTTTTAACAAATCACAAACTTTGTTACAAACATCTCAATGACTTGGATAAAGATTAAAGTGACTAGCATGATATTGAATAGAAGTAACTAATAAATCCCTATAATCATAACTTCTAACAAACAATTTATTAGTAAAATTCCAATGTGTTGTAACATCACGAGGAAATCTAACGACACACCTACCATTTTGCTTACAATATGTTACCCATGCTTTCATTGTAGAAGGATGTTTCCACAAAAAAAATAGAGGACATCTCTAATAGGTTGAATAAACTGTTAAAGAGTTTGCAATCCTTTTTGAACACATAAATTTAAAACATGTCATGCACATCTTGGATGAAAAAATTTACCAGCGAGATAAGGTTTGCATAAATCAATTAAAGTAGGAATAACAAAGGTATTGCTAAAAGCATTATTAAAACCAATTGCAAAAATTTTGTTTTCAGTTTTATACTCTGCAAAAATAATTCTAAGCAATCTAAAAATATTAGGAGTAGTGTGTGTATCATTAAAAACTCTAAATGCAAGAATTCTTTTTTGAAGAGTCCATGCATTATCCATATAATGGCAAGTGACACTCAAGTATGAATGTATTTGCCAATGGTCACCCCATATGTCTGCACATACGGAAACACGACCATTATATTTTTCAAAGTATTTTTCCAACTTTCTTTTTTCTTTGATATAAATCTTTTCAAATGTTACTGTGAACATAACTCTAGGAACACTACATGCAGCATGATTTAATGCTTGTCAATAATAATTAATACACACACACACGCACACCCATATTATGAGATATTAGTAAGTTTCCCCCCTATATTTTGCTTATTGGCCATTCTCCCTTCTAGCAGCAAACTTATTCACCAAATACCCCCTTCCTATTAGGTTTTCCGTTAAAAGGGGTAGTTGACTGTTAAGTTGTTGTTGACACGAAGGGTAAAATAGTAACTTAACTAAGGAATCTAAATAGTAATTAAATTGAAAGGGCAAAAGCGTAAAATGAGTAAGAAAAATTTATGAATAAAAAATGACAATATTAAAGTATGGGTGTGAGTGGGATCCATGCTTCCAATATTTGATTCCAATATTCTATGCCACCATGCCTCTCTTTATCAGTTTCTTTGTTTTTTTCCCATCATTATCGACACATTTTTCAACCATCACCATCGCAACCCCATTCTTCTTCCAAATTTGTGCCAAAAAAAACTGCATCATCACTAAATATTTACTAACCAGACTTTGAGATTTTTTTTTTTTTTTAGTGTTTGAAGGTTGGATAGGTTAGTTTTCTTTGCGTACAAAGTATAGGTTTTGAAATCGGAGGTGTTGAAGAGGTTTCTGGTTTCGTTTTGCTTATAAGGTATGTTTTTTTTTTCTTTCACTTTTATAGTTTGATAGTGTTTTTATATTGATTTTGAGTGCTTGATAAGAGTTTTAATTGTCAATTTTGACTGTTGTTAAGTATTTACTATTTAGGGTTTCAGTTAAAAGTAATTGGGGGTTTTTCATTTAAAGTTGATAACTTTGAAATTGGTGGTGTAATTGACTTGTTGATAGAGTTTTTATACTAATTTTGAGTGCATTGTAAGAATTTTTATCATCTGATTTTGTGAAGTGGTGAGCCGGTGGGCAATGAAAACTATCACCTGATTTTGTGAAGCATATATATATATATATACCTCTCTTGTTGAAATCTTCACCTGATTTTGAGAAGTGGTGGGTTGGCTGGCAATGAATATGTGAATGAGAGAGATGGTAATTATGGCAAAAAGTTCATAATTGCAATTGAATGGTGGGTGATCACTCTAAATATATATATGTTTTGAGTGCCTTAATCCATCCCTTTTTGTTAGTTTTTCGAGCGTTTGTGTTATATAAAGGCACTTTTGAGTTGATTTCAGGAAAAATAGGATTCAAGGAATGAAATGAACACTTGGTGAGAAAGTATAGTGAAATGGAAGCTGAAGTGACAACTTTTTAACAAATCTGAGAGTACATACTCGCAGGTCCCAAGTCGCAGAAGTCTCCCAGAAAGGACTGCGACATTAGCTTGAAGAAACCAAGTAGAAGATGAAATTTCAGAGTATGTTGCGAGATTGGACTACAAGTTCATACTCGCAGAACCTAACTCACAGTTCAGAACCAGAAGACACTGCTAAGTCATCCTACGAGTCAAAACCAGCAGAAGCAATTTTTGACTTACACACTATGAGTACATGTTTGCAAACTCAACTCACAGAAACTCCCCCAGAAGGATGTGCGACAATGAACTGCAAGCACATTCTCGCAGACAGACCTAGCGATCGAACCAAATATTTTTCTACGAAGTCCGTCATGCGAGTTTGTCCTAGTAATTCAACCTAAAAC
Source organism: Acer campestre (assembly GCA_954870605.1). Classification (NCBI taxonomy): domain Eukaryota; kingdom Viridiplantae; phylum Streptophyta; class Magnoliopsida; order Sapindales; family Sapindaceae; genus Acer; species Acer campestre. The sequence continues at coordinate 25,497,320 of OX940808.1, read as the reverse complement.
TGAGATCTGCGACATCATGCTGCGAGACCATACTCGCAGATAGACGTCGCAGTGTATCTAGGTATAGTGATTCTACGAGACACATCCAACAGTCAGAAGTAGCAGTATGTGAGCAGAAGAATCTGCGACGTTAGGCTACGAGTACATACTCGCAGATTTTGGTCACAGAAGCCATATCCACATCAGCTTTCAAGTGGCCAACTCCAAATCTTATCCTCCAATATATATACATATTTTACTTTTGTAAAGTGTGTGTTGTGTAGTAGTTAGATGAAAAAGAAGTAAAAGTTAGGAACTATTATTTACACAACCAATCTCTTTTAGATAAGCAAGTTTAGATTAAACACTTTAGTTCTTAAGGATATTTTAGACCTATCTTAAAGATCAAGGAAGGTTTTGTTGAGCAAGTCAAGGAGAAGCATCAAGAACACCATGGGCTTTCTTTCTCTTTCTCTTTCCTTTCTTTGTCTTTATTGTATTATGAGTAGCTAAATCCTTTTGTTTGGGATTCAATGTTGTAAATATGTGAACACTCCTTTGAATGATTCACTCTATCTTTTATATCCATTGAGTTTGCACATATGCTTAAACTAACTTCATGTTGTATGTTGGGTAGGATCATTACTCTAATTTTCAAGCATGATATTTGTGTATGAATAGTAGATCCACATATTAGTTGAACAAACTTGGTTGGATTTGCTTGAAACTCTTTGAGAGGTTAATTAAGTTTATAACTAACCTAGACCTAGGTTTGAGCTTATTGACAAAAAGGGCATTAGATCCTTTTGACCCTTCCTCTTAATATGGATTTAAATTGATAGAGATTGAATATTGAGGTTGTTAGTAACATGTTGCATCATTGTTTCCTTAACATCTTTCTATAACATCTAGACATCTTTTAGTTTAATCATTAGTGAAGTAGTCTAAAAAGATTCACATCGCACTACCCTTTTTCCTCGTGGGAACGATAACCCTTTCTTGTGTCCGTTATACTCGATAGTGATCCGTACATTTGCGGAGGGTTGTAGACTCGCGCACTCGTCTTTACATTTTACATAGAGTGTACTATTACTAGTTAGTTAGTAGCTTTTCTTAGAGGTACGCTCGGAGTGCGTCAGTGGGCACACACCTCATTTTGTGATGTCGTTGTGTGTTTGATGTTGAATGCTTTGTATGTTTTTTGTAAGCACTTAGACTGATTATAGTGCTTAGGTGTTGGTATATTTTTGTTTTTGCTATTTTTTTTGGATTTATTATGGTTTTGCAACCACTTTGTAGGATTTTGTGTGGTTAACTGATCGCGCTGCAAATTTTCACATTTAGCGCTCCCATTTCCTATCTTTTGTGTTCGTTTCTTGGGTAAAATCGGGTATTTTAATGGTTTAAATAAGTGTTTCAGGTAAATAGAGGAACTCAGGGGCATTGTGGTAATTTTAGAGAAATAGGGGCTAAAATGTAATATTTTGGAGAAGATTGAAGATTCTGAGAATATAATAGAAGAGAAGTCAGGGGTGCAAATTGTAATTTGCCGTGCAAAGCACAACATCAGCGCGGAAACGGCGTCGTTTTGGCCCAACGCGCGCGTCAGCATGATGCAATGATGATGTCAGGTCGTCATCAACCTTCAGCCAAACCGACCCGACCCGACCCGACCCGCTACTTGACCTGGTTGACCCGTCTTTAACCTGATGTTGACCAGACAATTTTTCAGCCATTTTCGATGGTTTTTCAGGCGTTTCTCCATCTAGATCTGCTGCCCATCTTCCTCCGGTCACGATGGACCCACTTTCAAACTCCTATGCAAACATTTCCATGTCCTCCAAGTCTTCCAACATCTATAGCCAAGCAAGCTTGCAAGCTCACTTCCAACGGGTTTTTTCACGCCCAAATACGTCTAAACTCGCGAGAAGGTCACGGTTTCATGCTGAGGGGAAGTTCCTACTAGCCAAAAGGTGTGGAACTCGCGAAACCACATCCAAAATGCACCGTGAGTTCCTTCGGCAAGCAAGAACCCACGAAACAGGGGATCCAAACCCGCGAGCTTGACCGACTTAGGAGATATTTCGTCCAAACCATGCCCAATTCATCCCTTCTATAAATATACCTCATTTACCAACTAAAACACAATCTCTAATATCCAAAGAAATACCTAAAATAACCTAGAATAGCTTAGACAATCCTAGACTCTCACTCTCAACACCTTTTGATACCAAGCTTGGGAAAGACAAGGAGAAGTCTAGCTAGCTTGAAGACTTCACATGAGATTGGTTGTCTTATTTATCTCTTTGTTTACTTAAGCTTGTTTGTGTATTTTGACTACATGTTTATGTTAGGAATATTGGTGAGATTGTAATAATATTCATATTTTGGTTGATGAGTTTATTTGCTTGAGCTTAATATATGCATGTTAATTGATTAACCAATTAATTGATATGTAATGGATTTAGACTAATTGAGACATCAATAACATGCATGAATGATTATTTGTGTATATGTCTTTATTCTAGTGTAGATTGGTGAGAACCAATCTTGTGAGCTTATTTGCTATCAACTAGGAATTTGGTTTATTGCATGAAAACCATTTCCTAGCATTTCCATGCCTTTACCACCTCACAACTAAACTCTCCCATGACTATGCATGAGTTTAGTTGGTAATTAGTTTAGCTAGTTAGTGTTAATTTAGATAATTGTAGTTAGTAAACTTAGAGATTAATTAGTTAGTAGCCTAAGGGAATGACAGCCCTTAGTTGTAGTTAGATTTAGTGTAATCTTAGATCAGTTAGTTAATTTACTTGTGACCATGCCCTTTTACTTTCTTGCATGTAATTAGTGTATATATATTGTATATATCTAATCTAAGACCTAGAACTGATTTAAGGTAAACACCTCCTCGTTGGGAATGATACCCTTGCTCGTAACCACTATACGTGGCAAACGATTCATATACTTGCGAAAAGGGTAAAAACACCACACGCCCTATCATTTACCATTGTTTATTAGAACTGGTCATCTCGAGCCGAGTCATTAGCTGGGGAAAATATTTCAGCTGCTTTTGATGGTGTTATAACCATGTATAAATGCTTATTTAATTTGATTATCCATGTATGAATGCAAGCACTTAATAGATGATTTATGGCTATATGTAGTTGTGTTTGCAAAGTAAAATAGAAAGAATCAGTTGAATGAATGTCTACACTGTGTTGGAGAAGATGATGTATTTTATATTCTAAAAAATAGCCATTGGGTGTCCATTTAAGGGCACAATAGTATTTTCCATTCAAAGAGCACATATCAAGGGCAAATGGGTCTTTAAGTTGAATGTAGCTGTCAGAGTTACCCATTTTAACAGAATAGCTAACGGGAAGGGGGTATTTGGCAAATAAGTTTGCTGTCGAGGGGAGAATGGCCAATAAGCAAAATGCATAGGGGAAAGTTACTAGTAGCTCATAATATTGGGGGGGGGGGGGGGGGGGGGGGGGGGTGGATTATACTATCCCTTAATAAAACCAACATTTTCACTAAAACTAAAATGTAAGTGTTCTACTGCAACCATTCTAGCTAATTCTTCCTTATTTTTTTCATCCTTGTATTTAAATAAAAGTTGGTTAAAGGTAGCGTAGCTGGGAATTTGGGTTTGTGTACTCGATCTCGCTTGTGCGTCTGGATGTTTAATTGCAAACAACTACAGTGCTTTCATCTTCTTGCGTAACTATCTTCATATGGAGTATGAAGAGATTAGATTTGATCTGCTTCTGTATCATCTCTTCCATGGGTGGATTAAATTTAAAATCTAGAGGGGGATCAAACATATTTTCTAATTGGCTTGTCAAATGGGGGTGGCATCGGGTTCAGAAATTATTAGAGGGGGACGAGGAGAGTTTAGGCCTAAGTCTTCAGCATAGACTTAGCATTGCAAATACTCGTGATAGGTGGTGTCATCATAACCAAGATTATCCATCATACGACCCTTACCTTTCATTGAAATGGAAGGCCTAGGACCGTCAACACTTCCACTTGCCATTTAAAAAATTGAATTGTAAAATTCCTTGAATAAAAAATGTTTAAAAAATTGATGGAAATAAATGGTTGGAAATAAATTTGGGAGAGAATTGGAAACTTAGTAGTTAGTATTTAGTAATTGCAAATAAAATAAATTGGAAACTTAGTAATTGCCTAATTGCAAATAAAATAAATTGGAAATAAGATAAATTGCAAATAAAATAAATTGGAAATAAAATGATTGCAAATAAAATAAATATTAATAACTTAGTAATTGAGAGGGAATTGGGAACATAGAGAGTTATAGAATTGAGAATTGGGAGAGAAATGAGAATTAGAGAGAATTTGGAGGGGTGGGGGGTGTGGGGGGGTGGGGAGTGGCTATAATAATGTTGGAACCGTTAGTTCTAACCGGAATCGAAACTGTCAGTTCTAGTCCAGTTTGAACCGGGTGGTTCCTCAAAATATGAAACCGGAACCGCCTCAGGAATAGTTTCGAAACAATAACCGGAAAACCTGTTTTGGTTTCAATTTTTCCGGTTCGAACCGAACCGAACCGGCGCCCTGACACAAAACAAAGACGAAACTGTATTGCCTGTTCTAAGCTTGAACAACTTGTTTATTGTTATTAATTATTATAATATGAAGTTGAAACATAAGGATATGACAGTTGAAAAAAGATAAAGTAAATGAAACTGATTTTATGAATCTATTTCAAGTAGTTGCTTAAGTAAAGGATGATAATGAAAATCCTATTTTTTAACGGGTTAGACTTGTCTACTTGGATGATGAGGAGGGAAATCTTGATCCCCATATTGCTTCTCATGCTCGAGACAATGGAATAAATGTTGAACAAGTGATTAGAGAAGAAGTTGGTGGTAGATTGTGGAGTTATTGTTAGTAGCTCTTCCGATGACCAACATACCTCTGATGGAAATAGTGGAGGAAAAGTCTTAAAGATGATGGAGATGATGGGGACGGTGGGGATGAGAGAGGTGGTTGGGATGCTGGTGCAACAAGTTGGAATGTTCATATAGAAGGTTAAGATGCTAGTGCATCAGGTTGTGATGCTAGTGCGGCATGTTGATATGCTGGTGCAAATAATTTTGATCAAAATCATGGTAGACAACAATAAGGAACGAGTCAAATTGATAAAGATTATTTGACTATGACTATCTCCTCAATAAGTATAGACACAGAAGATAGTTCTTTGAGTAATTCGCAAATAATGTTAGGTTCCTTGGTACCATATTATGGTAGTTATGGTGGCTACAATAGATTTGATTATCATTCGTTACAAATGTCATATGCAGTACATATGCATGCAGATTAGCAATATCCACTAAGTTGGGTAAATCTAAACTACCCAATTCATGGATCCGTTGGAAGAGATCAAGTAATATACACGTTGCATATTAATATTTACCTCGAAAGCTATGCAAGCACATTTTCCTGGAAAAATTATTGTTCGATTCAATATGAAAATATATCTTATGTCTTTGAACCACCAATGAATTCATTTACGTATTAAATTTTAGACATGCAGTATGAATTATGATAGAATCATAGAACTATATATATATTTTTTATGATAATTTTTATTAAATATTTAATTTCTTTATATTGTATATAATATTGTAAAAGTGAAACAAGAAATTATTCTATTAAATACTTAATTTCAAAAATTAGATATAGACTTTATCTATGTATATATTGCCAAATTGATGAGATTCTTTGGCTATAACTCTCTCCTTAATAAGTATAGACACAGTAAATAGTTCTTTGAGGGTGCGTTTGGTACGCGGGACGGGATGAGACAACTTTTTATAGTCCCATGTTTGGCGTGCTATTAGCATGAGACGAGACGGGACGGGACGGGACAAGGTGGGACAAAAACCACCAAATTTTGTCCCACCCAAAACCCTAGGACAAGGTTGTCCCATGACATGGGACAAGTACAAAAAGACTATTTTACCCTTTAAATTTTCAAAAAAATTATAAACATGTTTAATAATAATATATACTATTATATATACTGTATTATTATAATATATATATTATAATAATATATATCATAATATTATATATATATAATATATAATATATAATATAATATTATATATATACTATATATTATATCCTATATAATATATATATATATATATTATGTTATATTATATTATATATTATTATATATAATAACAATATATATATTATATTATATATATATTATATATAATATGTATTTATATATATTAGTAATATTATATATCATAATATTATAGATTATAATATTATATATAATATATTAAAAAAATAATAAATTATAATATATAATATATATATAATATATCATAATGATATAGATTATAATATTATATATATTTGTATATTATATATTATTATATATATTAAAATATAATAATATATAATATATAGATATATAAATATATATAATATTATAATCTATATTATTATGATATATATTATATATCATAATAATATAGATTATATATATATATGATATTTTATTCTATTATATATTATTATATATAATAACAATATATATATATTATAATATGTATTTATATATATATTAATAATATATATTATTATAAATATTAACATATATATATATTTATAATATATTTTATAATATTATATATTATTTCGTATATATTATATAATATATAATATTTTATTATCATATACAATAATATATAATATATTATTATATATAATAATACATATAATATTAATATAATTGTATATTATAATATTATATATATCATTATATATTACAATATATATTATAATTATAGTATATATAAGAGGGGCACTCTAGTCATTTAAACCTCTTGTTCCGTCCTGTTATAGTCATATCAAACGCATAACAGTACAGTTAATAGTTCTATCACAGACCTTCCAAACACAATACAAAACAACTTGCCCTGTCCTGTCCCGTCCCGTCCCGTCACATCTTGTCCTGTCCCATCTCCATATCAAACACACCCTGATGAGAGATTTGCAAACAAAGTTAGATTCCCAAGTACCATATTATGGTAATTATGGTGGCTACAATATATTCAATGTCATATGCAATATCTATACGTGCAGATTAGCAATATCTACCAAATTGGGTAAATCCAAATTATTCAATTCATGGATCCATCGGAAGAGATCAAGTAACAAACATGTTGCATATTAATAATTATCTTAAAAACTGTGAAAACACATTTTCTTACGAAAATTATTGTTTGAATCATGATGAAAATGTATATAATATCTTCGAACCACCAAGAGATTCATTTTGATATTAATTTCAAACATGCAATGTATTATGTATGAATTATGATAGAGCCATGGAACTATATATATTTTTTTCTGATAATTTTGTTTATTAAATATTTAATTTCTTTATATTGTATAAAATATTGTAAAAGTGAAACAAGACATTATTATATTAAATACTTAATTTTAAAAATTTTATATAGACTCTATCTATGTTATAATTTATAATAAGTTCATACCTATGGTAATTTATTATTAAATATATGATTTATTTGATGTATAATTACTTGTTTAAGATTGTCCTAAAATTTTACAATTTTTTTTTTTTTGAATTTTAGATATAAATATCCATCTTTTTTTTTTTTTTTTCATTTTTTGACAAAAGATTCGTCGATATCGATATTATCCCCGAAATATCCATAAATTTATAAGTACGATACCGATACCGATATTTTCTTCCTTGGTTTTGAGCTTGGGATCCTTTGGCAATGAATGAATGTTCGAGTATAATTTTTAAGACCTTAAAAGGTGTAAAATTGATAGACAATTACGGGATATATAACTCTTCTGTAAAGGCCGAAGGAAGATTTCTCAGTAACCTCATAATTGTGATCTTTTTTTAAAAATAACCTCTAGTTTAGAATTTCTTTTAAAAACCACCCGAGTTTTGTTCTTTGCTTTTAACGGTTGATATAGAACTTTAAAAAGAATTATTTTGATTCAACCCTCTCCCTTTCAACTTGCATACTTTATTTAGAATTATCCGTTTTGAATACCCGCTAATCACATAATATTCACATTTTTTAATTTTTTTTTTCTTTTATGCGATTCAAGAAGAGTAATTGATTCAAAAAAAATCCAAATATCCATGTAGTTACCAAAAAAATTGATTTATCTTATTATTAATCAAGGATTCCGTATATAGCTAGAAAACTTAAAAAATGAAATAAAATAAGTATTATTTGCTTAGTAGTTTTTTTTTAATACAATCCCAACTCCCAAGCCCATAGGATTATCGGAACTACAGCCTACAGGATGCTTTGTAACTGATGATTGTATGATTATTTTATACGTCTACTAGATTACATATCAAAGAAAGTCATTGAAGCTCTTGTAGCTCAGTTGGTTAGAGCACCCGTTTAGTAAGCGGGAGGTCTTGAGTTCGACTCTCAACGAGAGCATTTATTCTTTTTGCATATGCATCTCAAGTTTACCAACATGTTTGTTCTGTAATGAGACGTCTATGTTTTTCATTTCATTGTTTTATATATTTGTATTTATCATAACTCATTTATCTAAATATTTATAATATTTTTTTAGTTTAATTAATATATATATTTTTTAAATATTACAATAATTCCGGATCTGGGGAGGAGAACAGACTCGAACTCACAACCTCATAATGGTAACGGGCAAAGACCAACCTCATCTTGCATGATCTCTTTTAACATTAAGTAAACTATTATCTAATGCTACTTTACAAGTTAGTTCTTAGTCATTAGATTTCGGTTCTTAAAAAAAAAAAAAAAACATTAAAAATTAAAAGATAATATATTTTAGAAATATTAACTTCTGTTTTTGATATACCGCACCATTTTTAGGGGTGGGCACGGTTCGGTTCGGTTCGGTTTTGGGTACAACCGAATTGAACCGAAAATATTTCGGTTTACACAAAATTGAACCGGTTTAAACCGAATTAAAAATAGTAACCGAATTGAACTGAACTGATTTTAATCGATTCGGTTCGGTTCATTTCGGTTTTGGGCCTAATGGGCTTAAAAGGCTTAATGAGTTTTAATATGTTTTTAAGTTTCATAATTTTTAATTGCCCAAGCCCAAAAAAAATATTGAAATCAAACCAAAGAAGAAAACATACCTGACATATCACAAGTTTCATAGTCAAATAGACATGAAACATACCTGACATATCACATATTCTTCAATGATAAAAACTCTAAATCAAAAATCCAAACTCCAAATAAAAATTACAATCCAAATCCATACTCTAAATCAAAATTACAATGCAACTAAAATAAAAACTCCTTCATGGCTTGCTTTCTTGTGCTGTCATTTGCTCTCATTTGCTGCAGTGGAAATAATTCCAACAAACCAGACACTTTCTTGTGCCTTTACTGCAGTGGAAAACATATAACATGGTATGTAAGTCACAAGTAAGAAATTGCATTGTTAACTTCAAATCACTATAACATCTAATAACACTTTTACTGCTGCACTAAATACATAAAATTATCTACACAAGAAAAGGGAAAAAATGAGTAGAAGAAATAGCTTAGTTTACAAACCAAAGCAGATCAACACAACAAAAAGCAAGACCCAACAACTACAATAGACAACTAGACACACCAAAGCAGATCAACACAACTCTGAAAAGAAATCCCATTGCACAACAGCAAAAACAAATAAAAAACAGCAGAATATTTGAAACTCGAAAGCTGAAACAATGTTTATGATGCATAATTTTATATATAGCTCAAAAGTTAAAACAACCAAGTCAAGATAAACTAAACAAGAGCAGATCGAAGGTAAATCCCAACATATATATCAACTAAGCAATTTAAAACATAGACAACTGAAGCAAAACAAGAGCTCCAAGAAACTAAATACAAGAACCAACCTTTGAAGCTTTGGCTCGTTGATGAAGACCTGAAGAAGAGCAGATTGGACGAAAATTAGAAAAAGAAAAAGAAAATTAGCAAAAGAAGAAGAGACGGGCGTTGACAAACAAACCTTGTACGAGTAGATCGGATGTCGAGAAACGGAGTTCAGACGAGCGGTGGAGCAGATCGGAGTTTGAGAACAGAGTTATCAGTTGAAGAGAAGTTGAGAATAGAGGCAGTCGGCAGAGATGAGAGGAGAAGTCAGAAAGAGAAAAGTGAAAGAATAGAGTTAGGGTTTTTTTTATTATTATTTATATATACGGTTTAATCGGTTTAAACCGGTTTTTGAACACCTAAACCGGTTTAAACCGAATAAACCGGTTTAAACCGAATAAATTTCGGTTTTCATCTTTTTGAACCGGTTTAAACCGAATTCACTCTACGAACCGAACCGAACACCCTTTTTTCGGTTCGGTTCGGTTCGATTCGGTTCGGTTTTGAACTTAGTGCCCACCCCTAACCATTTTATTGCCAAACCACTTTGGAGGTATAACATGTAAATAGTTGCAAGTAAATGATTCTAACGAACGTTTCAAAAATAAAATAAAAATGATTCTAATGAAATGCCTTTTTCCTTAATTTAAGTATTTAACAATATCCATTAGTCTTAGACCAAGTAAAAAATAAAAATAAAAATAACCATTAGATTTCGTTTGATTTAATCGAAGTGTGAATTTTGTTGTATCGTAGACAGGGACGAAACATAACAAGGGCTAGGGTAGGCTCAAGCCCACCCTGACCCATCTTTAAAAACAAAAATAATAATAATAATAATTAAAATTGAAAAATTATAGAATAATCATTATAATATGTTTAATTATCTATTTAGATCAATTATATAAGAAAGTACCATACATGTCCTTTCACTTGTTTCTTTTTACTCACTCTCACCACTTCAAATAAAAAATACTTTTTTATTAACTACTCTCTCCCATTCTCTACATTTGGCCTAATTATCTAAAAAACTTTGGTTTTCAAAGTAGGTATATTTTAATGAACTATATATATTTTATTATTATTATTATTATTATTTGAAAATTTAGTGCTTATCTAATTTATAGTTTTTTGAATTATATATATATATATATTTTTTTTTTTGAAATTTTAGGGTTATTATATTTTTTTTGGTTATAAAATTTTAGGGTTAATCTACTTTCAAAATTACAAAGTATTGATGTAAAAATTGAGTGCAACATCAAATGAAAATACAACTATATAATACATTATTTAGTAAAAAGCTTGTTGATGTTGTTTTGGTGAGGCATGAGCTAACAAATAAGGAATTTATTTCAATTTTTTTTTGAAGTATTACATAATTTCGGAGTTTTTTATTTTTGGAGAGGAGACTCGAATCCACAATCTCGTGGTGTAGCTGTATAGGTGTGATAGATATACCACTGGATTATCCTCATCTCCTAAATTTATTTCAATTTTACTTTGTTAAAGTTGAGTTAAAACTTTTCAAAAAGTTCTTTGGTACATTATTAGTAATCTTACACCGAAAATGTATACATTATTATTTCAATTTTTCCTTGTTAACTATTAGGTGCATCCTTAATTTTCAATTATTAATTTTTTTTCATTCCGTAGAGACTTATTAAGAAGATTTATTCTAGCCCCCCCTAGCGATGAATCCTGGTTACGTCCCTGATCGTAGACCTTCAAACAACGGTTATAACTAGGGTTGCACATTGTGGAAATGATGATGGATATAGGTCTCCTCATCCCCATCCCCATTTACCAGAACATCCACTCCCCCATTTGGGGAAAATGGAGATGGGGAATTTTGGGGGGAAGCACCTCCATCCCTAACACCAGTTCCCTATATTCCCTGTTTTTCCCCGTTTCTCTGTTTCTCCATTTCCCTGTTTGATTTAAAATTAAAAAAATAAAAACAAACAAACAAACAAACATTCCATTACAAATATAAAATAAAATCCATTAATACATTACAAATATAAAAGAAAATCCATTACAAAATGAAGTATTTTAATAATCCATTAGTGTAAATGAGGTTTATATAGTTAGGTTTTTAAATAATAAAAAAATTAAAAAATATATATAATCATATTTATAATGTTTTGGGGGGAATGGGGATGGGGATGGGGGGAATGGGGAAATAGGGATGGAGGGACCTCCCCCCATCCCCATTCCCATTTCCATTCCCATTTCAATATATTAATGGGGAAAATGGGGAAATGGGCCACCACCCCCCCACCCCCCCACCCCCACCCAACAATTTTTTTTTTCTCCAAATGGAGTTAGGGACACATGGAAATGAGGATCTGGGGGAAAATGTGCAACCCTAGTTATAACACAAGTGAAATGAGTCCTCATGGGCGTAGCTCTATTGGTAGATTGACAAGTTTGGAGCTTGCGCACGCTTGGACAAATAATTCTTAAGTCAGCGACTCGAATCCTACCAATATTAAAAAGTTTTAAAAAAATATATGGTGTAGGTAGATGGATTGATAGATATTGTAAACAATAATAAGATAAAGGGGGAATTGCACAAACATCCCTCAAGGTTTAATGAAATTGTATAAATATGACAGTTTTGACTATATACACACAAACTTCCCTTAACATTTAAAAATTGTTACATAAACATCCACTACCGTTAGATATATCCATTAGTCAATGGTCAAAAGTGTAAAAAGTCTAAAATACCCTTTATTTCTATTTTAAATAAACTAAAAAATTAAAAAATAAGATTAAAAAAATATAATTTTTTTTAATAATAAATAAATTTTGAATTTTGAATTTATTTAAAATCAAGGGGGAATTGCACAAACTAATTTTTTTTATTTTTATTGAAGATGTATTTTTTTCCCATCTTTTTGATTTAAGATAAATTCATATTTTCTAAAATATTTTTTAATATTTTTTTTATCTTATTTTTGAATTTTGAATTTTGTTTAAAATAAAAATATAGGGTATTTTGAACTTTTTACACGTTTGGCCATTGACTAATAGATCCATCTAATGGTAGGGGATGTTTGTGTAACAATTTTCAAATATTGAGGGAAGTTTGTATGTATATAGTCAAAACGGTCATATTTATGTAATTTTATCAACCCTCAGGGAATGTTTGTGCAATTCCCCCTAAAATAAATAAATAAATAAATAAATAAATAAATAATTAAAAAAAAAGAAGGTGAAGTGTAGGTTGTTCCCTCCAAATGAAATGACTTTAATAACAAAAAATTGGCAACCATAGACTGCGAGGTGGCCCACACAGTCACACAGAGTTTGATAAGGAGCAAGAGCGAGGTCCTCCAATCCAAATCCCAAGGTGAAGCGAGGAATGTGAGCATAATGTTAGCCCACAAGACCTCTCCATTCCTCCACAAAATTCGCCCCAATTTCCCTAAATTCACTTGCATTTTTGACCATGCCAATGTTATCGCCGCCGCCGCCACCTCCGCCAAGGTCCATGGCGCTGTCACTTCTGCTATCACCCACGTCGCCGTCTCCGCCGTAGCTATTGTTTCTGGGGCTTGCCTTTCTACCAAGGTTGATTTCTTGTGGCCTAAACTCGACGACCAACCCGGTAATAATTTCTGATGATATCTTGAATCAACAAATATTCTAAGTATTTGTTGATCTCAAATATTAGAATTACCTTATCATCAGTTTGTTTAGCTCAGCACTACCTTGATTAAACTAACTGAATTCTCATGGGTAAAATAACTTCGCTTTCAGGTTCCTTTATAGTGGATGGAGTCGACGTAACTGGGTATCATATATTTAATCATGCTAAGGTTTACCATCTCTACTTATTGGCATCATGACTTGAATTCATGTCATCCTCTGTCCACTAAAACAATTTATCTGTGAAGGCAGGTGCAAAAGGCTATTGCATTTGCCAAAAAGGCTCACCATGGGCAGTTTCGCAAAACAGGAGACCCTTATTTAATGCATTGTATCCACACCGGAAGAATCTTAGCCATGCTGGTTCCATCGAGTGGAAAACGAGTATGTGTAATCTTATTACAAGCTATTTTAGTTTAAGTTTGCTCCTTTCTAATGCTAATTTCATTTTTTGCAATGCACTATCAAGCAACTAAGCATTAGCCTTTATCGCTGTAGCTTCTTAAGAATTCAATCTTTTAAAAGGTGACTTATTTATTTTAACTTCCTCATTTTTTCTTTGCCAATTCCTTTAACATAATTTCTAAAGTACCCATCATTAGGTACTGCAAAAGACTTACCTTGAAGCCATTTTGCATAATCCTATTTGGTAGTGTTACAGTATCATTATATTAATTAGTAGTCTTGATTCTAGGGATTATTTTGTCCCTTTATCATAGCCATAATTCCCTGATTTTAGCCTAATCATGTATATAATCCCTTAATTGTAGCTAATCATGTATAATCCCTTAATGCTAGGTCATTTATGTGTAATAAAAAGTTAACTATGTAAACCCCACCTATTGTACATATCTAATATTGTGAAATGCACTTTTCCATATTGATTGTCTCTCCTTTTTCTCTCTTTGCGTTCTCTCTCTCAATTTTCTTTTTGGTTTGAAATATTACACTTTGTGTTCTCTCTTTATAGATTAAGTTTTCAGTTAGATATGACGAGATGAAGTTGGTCTAGTGGTATACCCCTCACACCTATACCACAAAGTTTTGGGTTCGAGTCATCCGCCTCCTCAAACGTTGAATTTATGTAATACTTCAAAAAACAAAAAGTTTTCAGTTAGATATTAAAATATATATACAACATTTTAGCTGTACACTACTTAACACATATAATTGCAGTCATGAATATGGTTGTATATGTTATTGTGTAAGACATAAGTACTTGGTTGGTATGCTTGATGCTCCTACTATTCTAGTGCATATAGGTATACCCTATTGAACTGATCCTGTTCTAGAATGGATATTTGCCTAGGGATATTGTTTTGCTTTAAATTAACAATATTTGAAAATTTTACGAAGTCAGCTAGATTTATGGCATTACTACAATTTTGAATAACAATGTGTTGAGACCGTTAGAAAATCTAAAAGAATTGTGGAATGGCTGTCCAGATCGCGGATTGATGGTAGCAGTTTGAATGACGAGAGGCACAATTTGGGTTCTTGAATTATAAGGAAATTAAAACTGTTTTGGAAAAGGACTTACTATTTCTTTTATTTTTATTTTAGTTATATTGTTTTATTTATATTTTAGACTATTTTCCTATTATAGACTAATCCTGTCATAGTTAGGATAGAAGATTAATTCTAGTATAAATAGAACTATTATTTTTAGGGTTGTTATCTTTTGAATGTTTCATCAATAAAATTGACTTAGTTAGGGTTCCTCTTGTTTATTTTGAATTCGGCTTTTCTCAGTTAATTGCTTAGAATAGCTTGGGCTAGGGTTAGGTAAATTCCGTTATCTGATTCTACATAATCGATCGCTTAATTCTGTGAGTGGTTTGATTCAAATCTATCTAACTTTGGGTACAAGTTAGGGTTTGTTGTTGGATCCTAATCAAGGTCCTCAACAATTTGGTGCTTTAATTGAGAGAATTTGGCGGTTTACAGGAAAAAAAAAAGAAAAAAAAAAAGAAAAAAGAAAAAAAGAGCGGTTTCTATTATTCAAGGCCATGGGATCTGGGGAGGATTCTATTATTCAAGGGAATGGATTGAAAACTAACAAGCAGCGGTTTGAAGCCTTGGAGGAGAATCAAGATCGGATTTTCAAGTCCCTATCGGAACCGACGACATCTATAGCGCATCTGACTAGGTCAAACAATGATGCAATCGAGAGACTTGAACGACAGTTGGCTGAAAACAAGGGAAAGGAAACGATAGGCAGACAGATTCAAGGGAACGGACGGAGATCACATACTTCATGGCGTGAGGCATAATTCTCGTCAGGTGAGGTAGACGAGCCCAAACCGACTGGAAATTGTGAAAGGTTTAAGCGAGGAGGACTTGTGGAACGTGGGCCAATAATGGTGGAGCGTTGGTTGCATAACGAGGTTTCTGAGGGAGAGATTGACGATGGATTTGAGGAAGATGTGAGATTTGATAGGAGACCTTGCGGTCAAAGGCCAATTTATGGGCAACGAAGGGAACCGTGGAGAGGTGCCGCAGAATATGAATGTGATAGGTGGAGAGAAAGGCACCATAGTTGGGGCCCTAGAAAGCCGAAGGTCGATTTTCCGCATTTTAATGGTGGAGATCCACATGAGTGGTTGGACAAGGTGGAGCTCTACTTTCAGGTTTACGAAGTGGCAAGGGCCAATCGGGTTTCTACTGCATGCATCTACCTTGATGGAAAGGCAAATAGTTGGTGGAGATGGATCAAAGCTCAATATGAGCAAGATGGTAGACAAATGGGGTGGACGGCTTTCGAGCAGGAATTTTTGACTCAATGGGGACCATCACCGGTTGTCAATCATAATGGTCAGTTGACCAAGCTCAAACAGGAAGGAAGGGTTTCGGTATATATTGAGGAGTTTCGCCGATTATAGATTCTGGTCAGGGGATGGTCAGAGGATGGTCAGAGGAGTCATTATTGGGGACATTTATTGAAGGGTTGAAGCCATGGTTAGCGAGGGAGATGAAATTGAAGCGACCTCAAAGATTGACCGAAGCAATGAGGATGGCGGAGATTTTAGAGGATAGTTACTACAATGACAAGAAGCCGTTTAAGGAGAGTTCTGGGAGTAAAAATTTTAAATCGGAGTCAAACAAAGATTCTTGGAGGGGAAAAGGAGCTATTGAGAATAATTCAAAGAAGGAAAGCAAAGACGTAAAAAAACTGACAAAGGAAGATGTTCAAGAGAGAATCAAAAAGGGCTTGTGCTTTAAATGCGGAGAGAAATGGAACAAAGACCATCGGTGCCGAACTGGGAAGGTATTTATGATCATTGACTCAAGTGATTCAGATAATGATGTTATCAGTAATGAGGAAGCCACTAGTGATGAGGGAGAGTTGAGGGTGGTTGAATTGGGAGAAAATAATTGTGAAGCCGAGTTGTCTTTAAATGCCATGTCTGGGGTTTCGAAACCATCCACTATGAGGCTCATGGCATGGGTTGGTTAGTTCGAGGTTTCGATACTGGTAGATTTCGGTTCCTGTCACAATTTCATCAATGCGAATATCATAAGGAAGATTGGACTACGAGAAGTTGCCATAGAACCGTTTGATGTGAAGGTGGCAAAAACTTAAGTGTGAGGAAGTGGTTCACGAGGTGAAGATGATCACCGCATTACTTTGAAAGATGAGGCGAAACCGATCAATGTGCCTCCATATAGGTATGCTCATTTCCAGAAAGATGAGATCGAGAGACAAGTAGAGGAGATGCTGAAGAATGGATTGTTCAGACAGAGTCAAAGTTCGTTTTCGTCTCCGGTGTTATTGGTAAGGAAAAAAGATGGGACTTGGAGATTTTGTACTGACTATCGGGCTTTAAATGAGGCAACTGTGAAGGACCGATTTCCAATTCCGACGGTTGATGAAATGTTAGATGAGTTACACGGGGCGTGTGTCTTCACCAAGCTAGATTTGCGAGTTGGGTTCCACCAAATTCGGATGAAGGAGGAGGATGTGCACAAAACAGCCTTTCGGACTCATTCGGGGTCATATGAGTATCGGATGATGCCATTTGGGCTATGCAACGCACCTTCTACATTCCAGATAGCCATGAATTCTATTTTTAGACCTTACTTGAGGAAGTTTGTGCTAGTATTCTTTGACGATATATTGGTTTATTCAAAATCAATGGAGGAGCATCTAGAGCAATTGGAGTTGGTATTAGGGATACTAGAGCAGCATCATTTTTTTATTAAAATGTCAAAATGTGATTTTATACAGGAGAAACTGCAGTATCTTGGGCACATAATTTCAGGTGCGGGGGTAAAGGTTGACCCAAGAAAGATTGAGGCTATGGTAGACTGGCCGTTGCCAAAAGATGTGTCGACTCTGAGAGGGTTTCTGGGGTTAACAGGTTACTACCGGAGGTTTGTGAAGAATTATGGGCTGATTGCAAAACCCTTGACTGCTATATTGAAGAAAGACAGTTTTGAGTGGGCGGAAGAAGCAAAGAAAGCTTTCGAAGATTTGAAGAGGGCCATGACACAAACCCCTGTGTTGGCTTTGCCTGATTTTGAAAAGCCATTCGAGGTCTATACCGATGCGAGTGGAGAAGGGATCGGGGTAGTCTTGGTACAAGAGAAGAGGCCTTTGGCGTTTGTTTCTAAGGCTTTAGGGCCAATGAAGAAGGCTTGGAGTACTTATGCTAAGGAGATGTTAGCAATGGTGCACGCGGTAAAGGTGTGGAGACCTTATTTATTGGGCAGGAAATTCTGATCAACAAGCTTTGAGGCACTTGTTAGAGTAGAAAATTGTGACCCCGAAGCAGCAGAAGTTTTTAGTTAAGCTTCTTGGGTTTGAGTACGATATTGTCTACCAACCTGGTAGGGAAAACAAGTAGCTAATGCCTTATCCAGAAAGAGGGCAGTTCAATATTGTGGTCTGTATATGCAGACGATGAGACAGGATTATTGGCACTTAGTGGGGCGAATAGCGTGTTTGGAATAGAATTAATGAGGCCATGCAATTTGATGCTCGAACAGTGGATATTTGTAAGAAGTTGGAGGACCACAAGGGTGGTGTAGAGAGATTTTGCTATAAAAATGGGCTATTGTACTACAAAAACTATGTATATGTACCGGGGATACCAGGGTTGAGAGAGGAGATTTTAGCTCATTTCCACAATAGCAAAGAAGGAGGTCATTCGGGGTGGTTGCGCACTTATGTAAGAATCAAACACTTTTTCTATTGGGAGGGCCTTAAAAATGAAGTAAAGAAATTGTTGGTCGAGTGCGATATTTGTCAGAAGGTGAAGTATGATCAGAGGCGCCTTATGGGGTTGTTGCAACCATTATTGATACCGGAGAAAATTTGGGAGGACTTGACCATGGACTTTGTAGAGGGGCTGCCTAGTAGTGGTGGTTACGAGTCAATTTTGGTCGTGGTAGATAGGTTGAGCAAGGGTGCCCATTTTATTCCGCTCAGACATCCTTTCACCGCTAGTAGTGTGGCTAAGGCATTTGTGGATAATGTGGTGAAATTGCATGGGATTCCGAGGAGTATCGTGACTGATAGAGGGAAATTATTTATGAGTTCTTTTTGTCAAGAAGTATTTACTTTGCAGGGCAGCAAGTTGAAGGCAAGTTCCTCCTATCATCCGCAGACTGACGGACAGACAGAGGTGGTGAATCGAACTCTTGAGCATTACCTAAGGTGCTATTGTCATGAGGAGCAAAAGAGATGAAAAGAGTACATTTCATGGGCTGAGTACCGGTACAACACGTCACATCATGCTTCAATTAACATGAGTCCATTTGAAGTAATGTATGAGCGACCGCCACCGATGCTAAGCACTTATGAGAAAAGAACGGCTCGAAACGAAGAAGTCGAGAGAGAGTTGATGGCTAGAGATGAGGTTGTAGCTAAGGTAAAGAAGGAGCTTGAGAAGGCTCAGGGGAGAATGAAGAAGTATTATGACTAAGGCAGAAGAGACGTATCTTTTGAACCCGGAGATTTCGTGTATCTCAAACTCCAACCGGCAGAAATCTCTAAAGAAAAAGTTCAATGTGAAATTGTCGCAACGGTATTATGGGTCTTTTAAGGTGTTAGAGCGGATAGGTGAGGTGGCTTATAAGTTGGAGTTGCCGTCTACTTCTAGATTGCATCCAGTGTTCCATGTTACCGTGTTGAAAAAGAGAGTGGGAAACCCGAGTCTCATTTCAAGTGATTTACCGGCGTTTGATACAGAGGGTAACTTGTTGATACGGCCTATAATAGCTCTCCGATATCGCAATTGGAAGAAGGGATGTGGTATGACAAAGGTGTGGCAGGTTTTGGTTCAATGGCAAGGGGTCCCTACAGAAGAGGCTACTTGGGAAGACTATGACGAGATGGTAGAACATTTTCCAGATTTTTTCCTTGAGGACAAGGGCATTCTTGAAGAGCGGGGGAATGTTGAGACCGTTAGAAAATCTAAAAGAATTGTGGAACGGCGGTCCAGACCGCAGATTGATGGTAGCAGTTTGAATGACGAGAGGCACAATTTGGGTTCCTGAATTATAAGGAAATTAAAACTGTTTTGGAAAAGGACTTTAGACTATTTCTTTTATTTTTATTTTAGTTATATTGTTTTATTTATGTTTTAGACTATTTTCCTATTTTAGACTAATCCTGTCATAGTTAGGATAGAAGATTAATTTTAGTATAAATAGAACTATTATTTTTAGGGTTGTTATCTTTTGAATGTTTCATCAATAAAATTGACTCAGTTAGGGTTCCTCTTGTTTCTTTTGAATTCGGCTTTTCTCAGTTAATTGCTTAAAATAGCTTGGGCTAGGGTTAGGTAAATTCCGTTATCTGATTCTACAGAATCGATCGCTTAATTCTGTGAGTGGTTTGATTCAAATCTATCTAACTTTGGGTACAAGTTAGAGTTTGTTGTTGGATCCTAATCAAGGTCCTCAACACAATGATAGAACATTATATGTATAACAAGTATTTATTTGTTTAAGTAATGTAAAATAATCAGTTTATGCATTATGCAATGCTGATGGTTATATATAATATGAGATAAGTATCTGAAAAATAAAAAAGTCCATGTTTGTGAAAGTCAGGGTATAGAAGCATGAAAATGGTTTTGAGAGTTTGTTATTATTATTATTATTATTATTATTATTATTTTCTGTTGTGAACTTCATTAGTGTCAAAAGTAATAATTCGGTATTAATCTATCTAGAATATTTGAAGTGCATCAAATGGGTGCATTGTTTCAGCAGCATGACCTAAAAGTTATCTTCTTTTCAGGAAAGTTGGCTGGCCGATCTACTGGTCTGCTGGTGTAAGGAACATCTTCTAATCATGGAAAACATCTTAAATATTAGATGCACACTGGATTTCTTCTGATTATCATATTCTTGTTTGTTGCAATAAAGAATTAAGAAAACTGAAAATATGGCGCTCCCATGTCTATTTAGTTGAATTGTCTGCAGGAAAATACCTGTGTTTCTCAAAGTTTCTATAGCATTAGCTTCTTGCTAAGATCTTAAAGTTTGGCGCAGGCTGTTGACACAGTAGTGGCTGGGATTCTCCATGATGTTGTTGATGATACACGGGAAAGTTTGTGCAGTATAGAAGAAGAGTTTGGTGATGATGTAGGAAATTTGGTAGCTGGTGTTTCCAGATTAAGTTACATAAATCAGGTAAATAAACTGGTTATTTCAGTAAGCTTATCCATTCTTTTTTCCAATTCCCTTTCTGTCCTCAAGGGTGGAATAGAGTATCATCCTTATTTTCATTCTTACGGTGAGATACAGAGTTTAGTCTGATCAATAGAATGGAATAGGATTGTGTAATTGATTTTGAGGTGATTTTATCCCAAGTCATGTCACCTTTTGCTCTCTATTGATCAAAGATAGATATAAAGAGGAAAAAAAAAAAAAACTAATGTGAAATTATATTTGGCATCCGTTCTCTTTAGAAACTAAGGCAAAACAAGAGAAGAACTTTAAAATAATTTAAACACTTTGAATAAGAAACTTGAAAGATTACTTACATAACTTCAGAAAATAGAAAAAACACTAGAGAGAGCTAGATTTAAGATTCATAAACAGCGTGCCTCACAACTGAGCGGTCTCTCCTTGTATCGACAGAGCAAGCATAGAAGAGGACCACCATCTCAGTTCTTAGACTCCTTTAAACATGAAGAGGTCCATGTGATACACACGTGAATAATATTTTTTAACTTTAACTTCTAACACACCTACACGAGTAACAGGTTGCAATTTAAATAATATATATTCTTTTGAGGGGGAAAGGATGATTCCAAATATTATTTTTGTGTGTACCACGCAGAAGTATGCCTTTTTTTTTTTTTTTTTTTTTTTGTTCGCTCTATGTATATATGGTGAGATGGCTCAGTTGAGAGGCACACTGTTCTAAGTATCCTAAAGCTTGTTCTCTATGGTGTTTTTGTATTTTCTAGAAGTTTTATGTATGTAATCTTATGAGTTTCGTATTCAAATTGTTTTAGTTCTTCTAAAGTTCTTCTTGTTTTTCGTCGTTGTTTAATAGACTTTGAATCAATCTTACTAGTATGCTCTATGTTTACCATTTACTTGGATCCTGCACATCAGAACACTTGATTGGATATCCATTCATTTTAATTCCTCTAGAGATAAGTGTAACAAGGAAAAGAAATGTGTGAAATGCTCTTATATTAGATATGAATTAGAAAGCATAGCTCTAAATATCATTAATCAGAAAACTTGTTTGGATTATTAAAGTGCATAAATACTATTGTTTGGTCCCTTACATATCAGCTTAAGGCAACAACCACCAAAATCTATTCATTTCCATTTCAAAATAGACCATTAACACTAATATGGTTTTTACCTCAGAAAAGCCTAGAAGCTAATGTTTTTGTTTTGACTTATCTAACCTGCCACTGTGTCCTGTGATATTGCTGATGGTTTCCCTAGCCATTTTATTTTTCTACTTCGTTTTGGAAAGTTTTGCTAGCTTTTTTTTTTACTATATTTAATTTAGCTTTTCTTCATTTACGGGGTTCTCTTTAAAAAAAATCATGTTACCGATAATGTCTTTGCCATTATTTTTGAATTTCATGTAAGTATCAGAAACGTTTTTTGTCAATCCAAATAGTGGTATTGTAGGAAGTAGATAATGATGCTTGAAGTGGAAACTTTATTGTAAGAAACTCTGATCACTTCTTCTTTTTTGGCTGTCCTGCTACATCAAGGTCATTGTTACGGTATTGTAATGATGTCTCCTGTGTCAGTCACGTTCTTGCAATTTTTAGAGATCTATGCCTCGATTGTTCATTAGACAAGTTTTCCCTTTATTTATTTATTTTTCTGGTGCTCTCAGCTCCTGAAATTGTGATTTACCTTTGCAGTTACTTAGGAGACACCGGAGGATAAATGTGGACCAGGGTACCCTTAGTCATGAAGAGGTGTGGGAGACTTGAATGTTGGATAGTATAACTATTATATTTGCCCCAAATATAGAAATTAGATTTAATGTCTAAATTTGAGTCATAAATGCTAGTGCCTGTGGCTTATATTGGTACAAATTATGAGAATTGTAATATTTTATACAATCTGTGTATCATTGCTTCTACATGAGTTGTTTTCTTTTGTGTTTTTTTTTTTTGGTGGGTGGGAGATTGACACATGCAATAGTGCTTTAAGTTGTTCTGCAACATGCTATACCCACCGTGCCAGTTGTTTTACTCTAATATGCCGGTCAAAGTAATTTTCTTTCATCAAGGACATAAATGAAGATATAGGTGGATTTAAGTTGTGTCAAATACAGTAGCATAATGTAATATAATTGTAAATTGATGATTTTGCTTTTGAAAATATAAGCAAATGAGTCCTAGTAGCTAAAGTCGTTTTCTAATTCTCACCCTTCAATTGTGAATGTTTTAAGGCAAATGACTTACGAGTTATGCTCTTGGGAATGGTTGATGATCCCCGTGTGGTGCTCATCAAGCTTGCTGACCGACTTCACAACATGAGAACCATGTATCGACTCTTCACTTTAAACTATCAATTAATGCCTCTTTCAAAAAAAAAAAAAAAAAAATATTAATTTATGCCCGTTAAACAGTGATTGCCTTGTGTTACTCTCTTAAGCAGTATATTTAGAACCTCTACTTTTTCTATCAACCAGAGGTATACGTTCCTGATATTATTATGTGGATCAAACTTATAATCTTTGCTTACAGTTATGCTCTGCCACCAACAAAGGCTCAAGCTGTAGCACAGGAGACTTTACTTATTTGGTGCTCACTCGCTTCCAGATTGGGTCTGTGGGCTCTGAAAGCTGAACTGGAAGATCTATGTTTTGCTGTACTTCAGGTTTGCTCATATCTTTTTGGGTTTAGGGAACATTTTCATTTTTGCAGGAATCTAAGTGATTTAATAAGTTTATTTGAGAAAATGTAATGTGTAATCTTTAGAATTATTTTTTGAGCGTTTATAAGAAATGCATAGCAAGTTTCTTCAGTTGTTAAACAAGAAGCATACTATATTACAATTCTTCTGAATCTTCTTTTCATGATGTTGTTTAAGGTGTGGAAGGTGTTGAGGTGTTTTGCTTGTTGAGTTTGATGCTGTTTTCTTAATGAAGTATTTATGTCAAAAGTCTACTAATCTACCAGTGTAATTAATGATCTTTCACAACTTTTCTATTAAAAAAATATGCTAATTGGAGAGTCTACCTAAGCTGCTAATTGGAGAGTCTTTTTTTTTTTTTTTTCTTTTCTTGTAAATCGAGGTCTATTTGTTTTGTGGCGGTTATCTGACTGTTTCACCTTAAAGAAGGTTGTTTATGTGTCTGTCTGAGTATTCATGAGCGACAGAAAACTGGTGGTTTAATAGTCAAATGGTGTTTAAAGCTTAAAACTGATGGGGGCTAGAGCCTCCCCTTGTTTGTGGCAGTGGGAAGTTGGAGCCTCCGCCTGTTTGTGGTGGCCGGGAAACTCAAGCCTCCCCTTGTGGCTGCCAAAACAGGGGAGGCCTGAGCCTCCCTTGTTGGTTTTTTGTGGAGGAGGTGCACCTCTTCCGCTGAGTTGGAGGAAGCATGTGTGTCCTCTACATGTTAATGGCGGAGATCCAATCTGGATATCCATCTCCATTTTTTTTTTTCTTTTTTCTTAGTGGATTTTTACTGTCCATCTATGAGATGGACGATGAATATCCAATTTTATATTTTATATTTTTTTCATTTTCGCTTTTTATTATTTTTTGTTTTTTTTTTTAATGGATTTCCTCTGTCGGTCTCTAAGATGGACGTCTAATTTTTTTTTTTTTTTTTTTTTTCATTTTCCATTTTATTTATTTATTTATTATTATATTTTTTAAATGTTTATGATTTTATTGAATTAGGGTTTGAGCATGAAGCCCCGTAATTTTGGGGTAAAGACTAAATGGAGTTTACTTTAAGGCCCTAGAGTGTTGTACAATTGATGGAGCTTCAAATTGTTTTGTTTATGCTTTTTTTTAGTGTAATTAGTTGATTGCTTAATTCTGTTATTCTCTTCTAATACGCTCTCTGAAGCCTCAAATGTTTCGGAAGATGAGGGCTGATCTAGTGTCCATGTGGAGTCCTAGCAACAAAGTAGGGGTTCCAAGAAGAATATCTACAAAAGGCAGCATGATAGAAAGAGTTTCTGCTCCTAATAATGAAAGTTGTATGGCTTTTGAAGAGGACGTGCCAAGCATGAAGGTAGGAGTATTGTACAAGAAATTCTGTTGGTTCCATATACTAGTTTTCTCTTGAAAGATCGGATAACATCATGCTTATAATGTTACTTGTTCTTGAAATGCAATTGATGATGTTGATTCTGATAATATCTAATTGCAATTGTTAAACTTTGTTATGCATCTTACTTTTCCTAGATTTTATGGTTTTGATTGAAGTGAAGTTGTGGAGAAGCGAACAAATTTCATTCTCTTTCAACAAAATTGGAGAAACAAAGTTCTTGGTTCAAAATGTGACCGTTGAAGATGATTACCACTGAGATGCTACATATTTGGTGCACGAAAATGGGTTTAGAGATCCATCTAGGCTTGCTTTTTATGGCAAAAATACATTTCTGAATGTAGTTGGTACTTGGTAATATTGCTGCATTCTAAGTAATTTGATCTGGTAATACTTTATTTACAGGATCTTTTGGAAGCTGTATTGCCTTTTGACATCTTATCAGATCGTAGGAAACGGACAAAATTTCTTTATCATCTTGAAAAAAGTTCCAATAGTCGAGAAAAAGCCAAGGTAGTGCAGGATGCTGGAATTGCTTTAGCATCCTTGGTAGTTTGTGAGGAGGCACTTGAGCGGGAGTTACAAATATCAACTTCGTATGTGTTGTTTCTCTCACTAAATCTGTTGGCTGTAAATTATGTTTAGCTTCTCCCATTATCTATGACTATGATGCTTGTAGATTACAATGAGGACATATATATTATGGGGAAATAGTCAAAATCCCTCTCTATAGTTGCCTTATTCCCCAAAATCCCCTCTCTAGTTTCATTTTTCCCCAAAACCTCACTAGTTTCATTTTTGTCCAAAATCCCCCCTTCCATTCTGTTGGTAAATAAATCATTAAAGACTTGAAACCATATAAGGGTAAATATGTAAATTTTACTAAAAATCTAAAATTAAAAATTATTAAAATTAAAATAATAAAAAAAATATTTCTCACTTTTCCCATTTTCGCTGTCTTCTCTCCATCGTCTCTCTTTTCTCCCCATCTCTCTTTTACCCTTCTCTCTCTCTTCTACACTTGGGGGCTGAATTTTGGGTGTTTGGGGTTGGATTTTTGATGTTTGGGAGTGGTGGTGGTGGGGTTGGGTGGTGGTGTTTGTGCATGAGAGTGCTAGAGAGAGAAAATTGATTTTTTTTTTCATTTTTAATTTTAGTTATATATATATTTTTTGATTTTTTTTCTCTTATCTTATTATTTTATAAATTTATTAATGGCAAAACAATCATTTTCATTCTATATTGAAGGGTAAATTAGTCTTTTTGCTTATTAAGTTAACATGAGTTAATGGCAGTGGGGATTTTGTGGATTTTCGTAAGCTAGATGAATGATTTTGGCAAAGCATGAAACTAGAGGGGGGATTTCGGGGAATAAGACAAACTACAGGGAGAGTTTTGATAATTTCCCTATAGTATACATACAACGATTTGTGTCAAGTGGAGCAACTGTTATGATGATATTTGTTTGGCCATGGCTAACAACTAACTCTCTCTCTTTCTCTCTGTCGTGCTTACTCTGTTTTATGCTCGCAGTTACATTCCTGGCATGGAAGTTACTTTATCTAGTCGATTAAAAAGCTTATACAGTATCTTCAGCAAGGTATTAATGAAGTTCTGGGTTAGATAAAGCAATAAAAATTTGGATATATTAGGCTTTGGCTTTTTATTACTTTTTAACATTTTTTTTTTTTTTAATTTAAATCATGAAAAGATGCAATTTGTTTTTTTCAGTGTAAGAATCAATTTCAATCACTGTTGATATATTCAAAACTCTTCGATTTAGCATAGTTCAAAAGTCCATTTGATAAGTTTTCCTTTTATTGCAAGATTAGACAGAATGGCTTCAGTATCAATGCTCATTCTATGGAAAAAGCATACAATTGTGCTAGAATTCAGTAGCCTTTTATTGGCTTTATCTAGAATATCTATTATATGCAGACACTTAGGTTTAATCTCTATTACATTTCCAAAGGTCCAATGACATGATGTTTTATTTTCTAACTGTGAAGCTTGGATTTGTGGGGACTTTGCTCATTGGCTGGATATGTGACATATATTCTAATTAACCACTTAACCACATATACATATGCCATGTGGCAGTCTTTTAAGACGGTCAATGCCGGAAATTGTAATCCATAAAACTTGTTAAAGCTTAATAGTTATACAATTATTAGATCTCTTTTGCAAGCTTAAGCTTTTGAGTGTAGCTGTCGCCAGTGGTATCAAAGCTACTTTTATGATAAGTGTTTGGATTTGAATCCCCCATGTGATTTGTTTTTTTAATGAATTTGTTACCTATTTGAATCTGTATTTATGTTTGGGGTTGAGCCACGTTGCAAGCTTGTTGGTCTTGCATTTAGTGTATGAGCCCTTACAAAGTATAGCTTTTAGGTGGAATGATTATTAACAAAACTCATCCCAAAAATTTTCTCTAGCACATATACCTTAGCTGTTTGTTATATTTCTTCTTTCGTCGCCTTTTATTTTGTTAACTAAAAAAAGTAAAATAAACACATATTATTACCTATTGTGTAAATCAAATTAAAAGAAAGCAAGAGTTGCAAAGCAATTTGGCTGAACTAATTAAATCTTGCTGGATGAAGTTGAACTCTGCTCTCTTGTCTCCAATCTGCTTTACTTATTTAATTAATGTAGGCTAAACTTATCTTCACGATTTGAATTATGTTTGAGAAGCCCTTATATAGAGCCAGACTCGTTTTTGCTGAATATATGTGCTTTTACCGTGCTTCTTGTAGATGAGACGAAAAGATGTTGGTATTAATAAAGTGTATGATTCCCGTGCACTGAGGGTAGTTGTTGGAGACAATAATGGAACTCTACATGGACCTGCGATTCAGTGTTGCTACAGTCTTCTTGACATTTTACATAGGTAAATTCTAGTGTTATGAGAAATCCTCTATTTTGTAGACTTTTTTCCTGCATCTGCCTTTAGTAGTTCTGTCATAATATTATTCATAGAATTATAGCAGAAAGGAAGTATGGAGAGGTTTAATTCATTTCATCATTGAAAAGAGATTTATGACTCTTTATCTTTATAGATTATTACTAAAAATCCTAGAAAAAGGAAATAAGCATAATTGGAAAGAAATAAACTCCTAAAAATCAAATCCTGGAGAAGGAAAAATCTACCTAAAAATAAAAACCTGTTTAACAATTGGAAATAACAATAAAAGGAAAATAAATCAAATATTTGACCGTCAATTCTCTAGGATTCTAAAGTCTGAACACTTTTCCTCAAGCTGGTACAAAAATGTCTTCCATTCCTAGTTTGCTTACTGTTGAAGAGAATATTTTACCAGCAACTACCCTAGGTGAAGATGTTGGCTAGCTGACTCTTTGCCACACATAGGAAGTGAAAATTTGTTTGTCTCAATCTTTTCTTTCATGAAATGTCTATCCACCTCGACACGCTTGTTTCTATCACGTTGAACCTGATTATGTGCTATACATATACTAATTGCTGTTAATTATCAGTGTAATTTCATAGGGTCCTTTATACCCACTCTAAGATTTTTCAACAACAATTTTTAGCCATAGAAGTTCACAAATCCCTTGAGCCATAGCCCTAAATTCAGTCTTTGCACTAGATCTTGCAACTACTAGTTTTTTTTACTTCTCTATGTAACCAAATTTCTACCAATAAAAGTGAAATAACCCATGTAGATCTTCGATACACCACAGCCCAGTCTACATCCTTGTCGGCTTCAACGCCTAGGTGGTCATGTGCAAATTATATTTCTTTTACTAGGATTAGCCTTTATGTATCTTAGGATTCGATTTAAGAGTACATGAATTGGTTTACTACACTAAAAACGTAAGCAATGTCCAACCGTGTGTGAGATAAATAAATTAGTTTCGCCACCCATCGCTGATATTGACTCATTTGACCAACTCGAACCTATTTGGGATGAATATGAGTATGAAAACTTGAGAGATTCTTTCGATAACCATGACACCCGTAATGATTTTCAGAATATCGATAACCATGACACCCGTAATGATTTTCAGAATATCGATAAACATGTCATAATTCATTATAACTACAATAGCTAACTTAGACTATTAAACTAAACAAGGTTACCAAGCTCTGCATTGTTAACAATAAGGATATAATTATTGAGCATACATCTCAATTAACTAATCTAACTAGTTTGAAGTAGCATGAATTTTCCATTTGCACTATCACTATATTGATCCTGATGATATAATGGGTATGCTTTTCTTTTCTGCAGGCTCTGGAATCCCATTGACGGTGAATTTGATGATTACATTGTTAATCCAAAGCCCAGTGGCTATCAGGTTATATTTCAGAGATTTTACATTATGAAGTCACCCTGTTGCTGCTGAAATATTATGTATATTCTGATTTCCTCTCTTGCATATAAACATTCTGTACTGCATTCATAAAGACAACATATAGCATACATAAATTTTAATAACCTTCTAAATGTTGTTAGAAGTTCCTAGGTAGTCATTATATGTACCAGCTGTAATAAATCTTGATGCAACACTTCATTAGAATCACAAATTCACACATGATGTGGTGGGACTGCTAGTGAAAGTAAGCCACTATTAAATATATCACCAAAGGAATATTACTTAAGGATAATCAACTATACAGTTAGCGGCCATTAAACCAATAAGTATATTCTAGGTAGGGTTGCACATTTTCCCCCAAATCCCCATTTCCCCGTGTTCCCATCCCCATTTGGGGCAATAAATTTGGGGATAAATGGGGAAATGGGTGGGCATGGGGATGATTTCCATCCCCAAATTGAAATGGGGATGGGGATCCCCATTTCCCCATTTCCCCCAAAACATTATAAATATAATTATATATATATATTATTTATTTTTTTATTATTTGAAAACCTAACTATATAAACCTCATTTACACTAATGGATGGATTATTGAAGTACTTTATTTTGTAATGGATTTTCTTTTATATTTGTAATGTACTAATGGATTTTATTTTATATTTATAATGGAATGTTTTTATTTTTTATTTTTTTATTTTTTTAATTTATAATTTTTAGTCAAACGAGGAAATGGAGAAACAGGGAAACGGGGGAAAACGGGGAAAATGGGGAACTGGTGTTGGGGATGGAGTTACCTCCCCCCAAAATTCCCCATCCCCATTTTCCCCAAATGGGGAAATTGAGGGGGGGTGGTGTGTGATGGTGGAGTGGAGTGGATGGGGAAGGTTCTGGTAAGTGGGGATGGGGATGGGGGGACCTATATCCATCCCCATTTCCCCCAATGAGCAACCCATTTCTAGGAGTTTTTCATTGACCATTGGCCTTATGATGATTAGACATTAGATATATCTGATCGTAAATGAATTGATTTGCGTCATGTTAACACTCTTAGTTCTCGGCGCAATTGCTTAACGGTCCAAGTTTAACCAATTTCATCATGTTGATTGTGCCTCTCATGTTGAATGAAGTTGTTGCTCACCACTTGATTAATGCTGAAAAGAGAAACATTCATCCACCTCGTCTATGATAGGGGAAAAAACAGCAGGACCCCATGGTTTATAAAAATTGTCAACTCTTGCTATAGACTTATAGTGTTTTGCTTACCACTTAAATAAGGTTTTGATTCTGTGACTTAATATAATTGGAATTTTGATTAATGCAAGTGTGTTTCCTTACTTTTATTTTAGAGTCACATGTCAAACTTAATCTTTCTATTACTAATTGCAGTCTCTACACACCGCTGTACAAGGTCCCGATGGCTCACCTTTGGAAGTTCAGATAAGAACACAGGTAGCATACTTGGTTCCAATGTTGTTTGATGTGAAAGTCACATCAGTGCATTTGTATTTAACATATAGTACTATTCATTCTCTTTTCCAGAAAATGCACGAGTATGCTGAACATGGACTTGCTGCACATTGGCTATATAAAGAAACTGGAAACAACTTGCGTTCCATAAGCAACATGGATGAATCAGAAATAGAAGCATCTACCTATCTCTCCAATGATATGGGCGATCATAATTCCTTTGACAACGATTTGTTTCAGAAGTATAGTTCTCTGAAAGTGGGACACCCTGTCATTAGGGTGAAAGGAAGTCACTTACTTGCAGCTGTTATAATCAGGTATGTCGAAGCTTCATCTCAATTGTATTTACTGTTTATCATAAAAGTTTCATTCACTAACTTTTGCATAAATGTTGCATTTTCAGAGTAGATAAGGGTGGCAAAGAATTGCTAGTTGCTGTGAGCTTTGGACTGGCAGCTTCCGAAGTGGTAGCTGACAGAAGATCTTCTTTCCAGATAAAGCGGTGGGAAGCTTATGCAAGATTATACAAGAAGGTTGAACTACTTCACTTTGAATCTTGATTATTTGATGCTTATGCAAGATTATACACGAAGGTTGAACTACTTCACTTTGAATCTTGATTATTTGATCTAACCAATGATAACAGTGAACTCTGGAAGAGAATTATAGGTTTAACTGTTTAAAGATCCTAAACATATATAAGTATATTGCTATCTTATTGTTCATTGCAGTTTCTTGGTTGAATCAAAAACAAGATGGCTCCTAAGACATTTTTTAATGGTCAGGGATTGGAGATTGTTATATTAGGTTTGAGCTGAACTTTGGTTGATAATTTCTTTTTAATGACGTTTCAAATGCAGAACCTCTGTGAATGATATTCTATAGACGGGTCAAACCTCAGTGAGGTGACATAAAATGAAAACCAAAATGCAGTAACTCTCCTGCACTTGATCAAACACTCTGCTAAAGATAGTTTTGTATGCGGTGCAAGTGCAGCTTCAGCATAATGTTACTAAATCTTCTTAAAAAGTATTCCATTACTTTTCAATAGCATAGTCGCGGTTTGTCCTATCTTCAATATAGTTATTAGAAACAAAAGTATCTACTGCTTATAGCTAATTTAGATATTGCAAATGAAACAATATGAACTGATAATGATGAGTTTGGTAGACGTAGGGAGGTGGTTGTGTTGTTGTTGTTTTTTCTTTTATTATTTATTATTTATCTTTTAAATCACCTCCGTTGTTCTACTGTTCTCTACTTTGCTTTTCAGGTGTCAGATGAGTGGTGGTGTGAACCAGGACATGGTGATTGGTGTACTTTCCTGGAGAAGTATACACTTTGTCGAGATGGAATGTACCACAAGGTAGTTGACTTTATACTTGCTGAGAAAATATTATCATGAACTTCTAAATTTTGTGATATACAAAATTTGAAATGGAATCGATGAGAGGGAGGAGACAAAACCAAAGTGGAAAGAATATTCTCATCTGTATTAAATGAAATCTAAAATATACTGAATATTATCTTACTGTTACAACTTTATTTTGGGTCAACAAGGACAGGGTTTATTGGCGTTGCTCTTGGCATTCTTTCTCCCCTCTGTTTTCTTCCCAAGAATATTTTCCATTAACTTTCAATTTTTGTATAAACAGAAATGATTCTGAGTGTTGTTTGTGTGTGTGTATATGTGAGAAAGGGAGAGAGTGTGTTACTATGAAAAAAAAATAAAAATCATCCCAGCATTATTCTATTTCCTGCAAGGTTGTTGAGATGTGGGAATGAAGAGGACCATGATTTTGAAAGATTTTAGTATTTTGTGAGTTCAGAACTAAATCCACTGAGTCATATTTTATTGGATTCAACACTGTTACTGCATCACCTAAGTAGATAGCAAGAGACTCCTCCTAGGCATGCCGCTGGGTGGTGTAGGGGTTCAAGCATAGTGGCTCTTGCAAATATCATGTGCTTGTGATGGTTATTCTGTATATCAATAACTCATTGATCTTACTGGACATACACTTGTGCTTGGTTATTATTTAATTGGTTGAACCCATTTTTTAGGCTTTTAGAGTATTTTCTTTCTTTTATTCAATCTCCCTTAATAGAATTGTTCAATTTATAACGTTTTGGAAACTGATCTTTTTGCATTTAAAAGCTTTAGAAACACACAAGAACAATTTCGCATGTATTCATTGAATATGAGAAATTACTGTATTCGTAGTGAAGCTGCACTCCTCTGGGCACATGGAATTTGGATTATGTCATGATTATCGATAAAGTTTTCTTGTTGTAAATAATTTTCATACATTGGACTTACTATGAGATTAAATGTATGAAATCTTCCCATGCAGCAAGACCAGTTTGATCGCTTGTTGCCAACCTTCATCCAGATCACCCATTTAACAGAACAAGAAGAATCTGAATATCGGACTGTTGTTTCTGCGGTTTTTGAGGGAAAACCAGTTGATTCTATTGCATCTAGGCCAAGCTTAGTCTCTGCTGCCTCAACCTCCATGGAAGGTAGCATCAATAACAAGGTTTGTCTCCAGTTATCTTACCACTCTTAATATCATCTTTTAAATATTTGGTGGAAGGCTGTTATAGTACTGTTGTTTATCTTCCCTACATATGCAAATGCCTGCTATTGAAGCATTTTAATTTGAGTAGCCTCAACTAGTTAGCACATTACCTTGGAAAGATTTACCTTGCATACTCACATACATATATATGAATTGATGAAAACCTTCTAGTAGTATCCTTAAATTTCTGTGACATTTTGTGATGGCATGATGAACTTTGTTGCACAATAGCTTCAATTAGTTAGCAGATGAACTGTGTATAATTCAGCAAATAGCATTTTTCTCATTTTGAAAAATGGAGAATAATGTTAAGTTTTTGATGAATTGTATAATATTAGTTTTTGATAAGATCGACAGGAATTTGGATTCTGATCACATCCAAAGATATTTTTTTCTATCTCTCCAATGACCAAAAACAACTGTACAATAGACAAGAAAATATAACACCGGCCACAATAACATAAATTTAATTATAATTTATATAGGAGTACCCTTTATCAAATATATATATATATATAGGAGTACTTCTTTATTGCAGCTGTACTTCTTTAACCAGGGATCTGGCCTTTTGAGAAATTGTCAAGTCACTTTATGAGGGCAAATGGTCAAACTAGAAGTTACCGTCAAAGAAAAATAATGTACATGGGAGAGAGAGTAAATGACGGTGGAGAGGATTTAAGATGGGAGTAGACACCAAACTAGGAAAGGATGAGCTAAGAAGATTTTAACGACAAGAAGGAGATTCTGTAGGAGGATATATAATCAATAGACTTGCCAGCTTTTTATAGTAGGATATGAAGACCCTAGTCCCACAGAGAAACATAGAGCCCTTTTGTATTTAATGAATTAATTCAACATTATATACTCATGTCATTTAATGTTCTTGTTACATATAATAATAATAATAATACACTCATATACATGATAATTGAGAATTTGAGATGAGTGAAATGAAATTCAACTATAAATCATGGATGATTGATCCAATGACCAAATTATCTTATTTTGGGAACATTTAAGGGTCAGTGAATACTTTGGGTTTAAAATCATCTACATAGAGTATAAAGGAATCTTTATAAGGTTCTAAAAGACACATGAGATGACGGTATGATACAATGGTATCAGATTAATTATGTTAAAAAGGGACAAAAAAAAAACACTAATTTGTATAAACTTTGAGTGTGCTTGATATCATCTCTATGGATCAAAAAAGATACAAATAAAACATAAAATAGTTTTCTATTATGTATTAATAAAAAAAAAAAACTCAAAAATAGCTTCTTAAAAGAACCCCAGAAGTTGCTAAGAACCCAACTTCTTGGGTTCTTTTAAGAAGCTATTTTATATAGGGTACTCCTATATAAATTATAATTAAATTTATGTTTTTGTGGACGGTTATATTTTCTTGTCTATTGTACAGTTTTTTTTGGTCATTGGAGATTAAAAAAAAATATCTTTGGATGTGATCGGAATCCGAATTCCTGTCGGTCTTATAAAAATATCTTAAGTTTTTGATGAACCGTATAATATTAGTTCAATACAAATGAAATGGACACATTATAAACATTTACTTGTTAATGATAGGTGCGTCTATTAAGAACAATGCTTCAGTGGGAAGAGCAACTACGGTCTGATGCTAGTCTCAGACAATCAAAGCTTAGTGAAAACTCTTATAGCATTCCTAATTCTGTTGCCCTTGGGGAGGTGGTGATTGTATGTTGGCCCAATGGTGACATAATGAGATTGAGGACTGGCAGCACAGCAGCAGATGCAGCTAGGAGAGCGGGATTTGAGGGAAAGTTGGTTTTGGTTAACGGTCAATTAGTATTACCCAATACAGAGCTTAGAGATGGTGATGTAGTTGAAGTTAGAGTGTAAATATTAGACCACAGTCCAATCAAATAGTGATTTTGTGTAGGTAAACGAGTATGTGGAAGTTATTGCCATTACGATGGGGTACCATATCTAATTGTTCCAGTGTGGAGCTCAGCTTTATGATAATGTATGTGAACGGACTATGTATAAATATTGCACTTGTAAATATGGAAAATCTACAGCAGTC
Source organism: Acer campestre (assembly GCA_954870605.1). Taxonomy (NCBI): domain Eukaryota; kingdom Viridiplantae; phylum Streptophyta; class Magnoliopsida; order Sapindales; family Sapindaceae; genus Acer; species Acer campestre. Next base: position 25,461,578 of record OX940808.1, on the reverse strand, counting down.
GCAGACTCACATATGCCAACTTTTAGCAGCTGCACGTGCGGATTTTAAGCAACTGATTTCTGTATCACTATTTTTTTTTTCAATCTCTTCATTAATTTGAAGTCAGACGAACTTCATTTATTGTATCAATCCCTCAAACAAACAAAGGGATTTGCTCCCTTGTACTGCATACATACTCTTTCTCACTTTTATGTATAGATGACACTATCAATGAAAAAGATAGATCCTTGGCTCTCTCTGTGTTCAAGAGAGAACTTCCCTTGAACTTGCTTTTTTTTTTTTTTTTTTTGGAAGTTGTTGGATGGTATTGTTAGTGTAGTTGAGGGGTAATTTTTGTAGGGATAAAATAAAAAATAGCCTCAAAATATTAAAGACTTGTTTTTAACTGCAAACGAAGTTATGATTGTATGCCCCTCATTAAAACCTCCCATCTTTTCTCTCTCATCATTGTTCAAAATCCCTTTGAAAGAGAGAGAAACCGGCTTCTTGGAGAGAGAAACGGTCAGGCATGGAAGACCATTTCTCGGCCGAAGAAGTGTTTATTCTTATAGACATGTAACACCCGAAATTCGATGCATACAAACTAGGACGATATTCAATCAAAAATCTACAAACAACTTCCAAACTACATATTCATAATAATAAAATACTCCCATAACAAAAATTATTCAATAATAATCTAAACATGGACTCCTAGGGTCTAGCACTTCAAATATACTCACAATTAAAAACTCCTATAAATGAAACTAGAGTGTCTCCTCTCACAATAATAAAATAGAAACAAAGCTCCAATGATCAAATATTCTACTGAAATTTTCATTTTCATCACTCGAGAATTTCAAGAACTTCACTCATATTGTCAGCCTTTTTTATGCTGATTGGGCCTCCAATCTTGATGATTCGCAAATCAACCATGGGATATGGGATATTGTGTCCTAAAAGGCAACACACAATTACTAAGTCCTCCACAAAGCCTAGATAACATTTTGGATAGATATATTTTTGGTCAAAAGTTTCCCAAAAGGCTTAAATTTTTGGAGGGAAATTATCATTTCCCCCTTGCGTTTGCCATATTAGATGAACTAGTCCCTCTAGTTTCAACAATAGCCAATCAATCCCTTGAAATCCAAAATATTGGTCATTTTGCCCTTTATGTACCTCCATCAGGGATTGAACCTTCAACCTTGTAGTTAAAAGCCACAAGCTCTAACCAATTGAGCTACTCCAGCTGGTTGTTGGAGGTTTGTTGAATTACATGTATATATATATACACATAGTTATATAATTTGTTTAAAATAATTTAAATATGTTTATATAATTTAAAATAAACTCATCACTCATATATATATATAATTTAAAATAAACTCATATTTAATAATAATATATAAAAACATATTTATGAAAAGAAAAAGAAAATAAGAAAACAAAAGAAAAACTAGAATATCAAAGCCTGTAAATTTTTTTTCTTTTTTTTTCTTTTCAAAAAATATATTATTTCAATTTGATAAAAAACCCAGAAAATCAAAGCCCTTTTTTTTTTTTTTTTGAATTTGTTTCCTTTTGATTTCTTATTTTCTTTTTCTTTTTCATAAATCTGTTTTTATATTATTATTAAATATGAGTTTATTTTTAAATTATATAAACAAATTTTAATTATTTTAAACAAATTATATAACTATATATTTATATACATTTAAATCAACAAACCTTTAATAATAAAATGGAGTAGCATAGCTGGTTAGAGTATGTGCATTTCAACAACAAGGTTGAAGGTTCAATCCTTGGTGGAAGTGTTTCAATTTTTTAATTAACAGTCAAAGGGATTTTGGATGGAAAACTTGACAGAAGAGGTAAAATGACCAATGTTTAGGATTTCAGGGAATTGACTGGCTATTGATAAAACTAGAGGGACCAGTTTATTTAATTTGGAAAACATTAGGGGGGAAAATGATAATTTCCCATTTTTGGATGGATATGATTTGCACGGTTTGGGTTGGTTGGTACAGTGGAGGAGCTGGGTTGGTTGTGGGGCGAGCTGGGTACGACTGTGCGCAGGTCTGGTGTGGTGGTGATTGGAGCTAGAAATGGTGGTAGGGACAGTGGGTCCACAGCTCTTGCTTAAGATGAAGAGGATGGTTACCGATAAGGTGTCTCATGCGAAGCCGAACTTGGTGAGGAGTGAGAGTGTGTGACCGGAACTAACATACTTGGAGTTTTCATGGGACAACCATTGTGAACAAGTGTTTGTGTTAGACCTAGGAAGACTTGTGTGGAGTGTTTTGTATGGAGAGACTGACTCAACAAAGTTAACATGTCTGGAAACAAATACGCGATCCGTTTCTGTATCCAAACAGTGATAAACACTTTGTGACAGAAAGTACCCTATAAAGATGCAAGCTAGACTTAGACTCAAGTTTGTGACTATTGTATGGTTTGACCCATGGATAATAAAGACATCCGAATACACGGAGCTTGGCGTATGATGTTAGGATTATGCTCAATAGAAAGAGTGTAATATTGTACTTGACAATCTTATCATATTAATAAAGTGATTTTTGTTTTTTAACAAAATCTTATAGCATTTATAATTATAATTGTCAAAGTAAATAATTATAAAGTCAAAAGACTATGAGAAAAGAAGAATTGTTCGTACATTTGGATATGCATGAGGTAGACACAATTCTTTAGTTAGTCTTGAATAACGTTCACAACTTAAGTTAAAGGTTGGACACCTTTATCTTGTTAAAGTTGTAGAATTCTTTTGCTAGCATTTGAGTGAGATCAAATGTGTTATGATGAGTCTAAAATCATCGAAGGGTCTTCGAGTAAAAGAATCTAATGCATTGGGTGCATTAAACTAGATCATAATGAAATACTTTTTTCTAAAACCGTTAATAGATAAAAAATCTTTTCATTATCAAGACAATCGGAGATTCTATCTTAATCCTGAGATAAATGATGGACTTATAGTTACAAGTGTTATCATTTGAGTTATCAATGAGTACGATAGTCTAACCTCGATAGTTTGGTGGTATTCATTTGCTAATCGATAGAGGACTTCATTTATAGATATGGACATCGTGACTCCATTTATTAAATGTGAGTAGAATATCATCATATGGATGCTTTGTGGTTTTGGATATTAAATCTTAACGTTGAGTTTTCAATAATGACTATTGAAAGATGACTTCTGGACAAGTCATAATATATATCTAAGTTCAAAGTGTGGTCATATGAGTAAATATGGTAACTTGGAGAGCTGTAGGCGCGGTCTATGAGCTCTTGGCGATTATTGATATTTTTCACGAGGATTCACTATCTCCTATAAGATTGTTTAGGGTATGAATGAGAATCGTTTACTTATTCTATCTTTATTTAAGAGTGCAATTTTAGTTCATTCCACCAATTTTAGTTCTTTAGTGGAATGAACTAAAATTAATAGATTGAACCTAAGTGAATCATTTATTGATTATGATTGGGTTATGTCTATTGGAGCTTAAATTTAGATAGGCCCGCCAAGATCCCCAATCCGTACGGACTTGTATGAATCACTTGATATATTCTACCGGACTATTTATGGGTCCATCTAGAATTGTATTTAATATATTGAGAATATAATTTACACATTATTTATTTAATGGGCTGTTTAATTATATTATTATATTAATAAAAGACATGTGAGCTTATTTCTTTTAATAAGAATAGGTCTAGTTCACATGTGGGCTTTTTTATTAAAGTCCAGATAGATTTAATAAAATAAGAAAAATAATATTTGGCCCATATATTGGTCATGGGCGGCAAGGTTAATTTTATTAGTCTATTATATTGTTTATTTTATTATTTAATTAAATGAAAATTAATTAATATGTTAATTAATTATTTAATTAAGAATCAAATCTTTTTCTGATTAGGAAATATGTTACCTAGTATTATACTATTAGTAGTTGTATATTAAATATAAAAGACTATATTTGATAAGTAGATAAATAAGAGATTTATTTATCTAGTCAAATTAGGAAGTCTTTTATAGTCACAAATATACTAAAGAGTTGGATAAGGGTTTGTATATAATATATATGCATGCGGAATATATATCAAATATATGCATGAATGCATGCGGAAATATATAATATATATGCATGAAGGCATGCAGCAATATAAAGATGAGAGTGCATAAGAATTCGTTATATATATATATATATATAAATATATATGGCAGCAAGCATTTGAAAAAATTGAATATATTTATTGTGCAAGTTTTGCGGCTACAATATAGACATATATTCTTTGTATATTTTGAAAATCCTAGGTCGTGCAATTGAGAATTTTTTTTCTTTTGCTAGAGAGAAAAAATAAAATCCATCTCTTAGACTAGTGAGAGAATTCGGCCAAGAGAAATTGAGAGAAGTGATTGTTCTTATTTCGATAGTGCACTAGTAACTTTTACATCAAAAGGTTTTGTGCACAATTTAGAATAAGGTTCACGTGAGTTTCAATCTAACGATTGTGATTTCAAAAGTGACCGGGACATTCTTTGTAATCTCTTGTAATTTATTGTGACTAACAAAGAACAGAAAAAGTTTTTGTTATCCATCCTCAGGTATACAATTCAAAGAGAAGGGAGACCACGCTCCTAGGTGATTCACGTTCGTGATTGGATCGAAAGATCTTGCGGATTACCATCGACACAACATCAATCGGATCACGCGACAAAGATATGATATCTTCTGTAGTATATGTTTAATTAATTAAAGGATTAAGGTTCAAATATGGAAAAAATTTAAAATATACTAAACTTCTTTTTAGTCTCGCTACCGCCGCGTGCAAACGTTTTTCCCTACAATTGGTATCAAAGTCTTGGTTGTACCCTTTAATTAATTAACGTATATATACATGAATCTTTTTCTTTTTATTGTGATTATGCATGTTTAGAAAGAGATGACACTCTAGGTATTCTCATATATAATTACATTGGAATGTATGGATTTATATATGTTATATGTTGATATAAAGTGACTTATTATTGCTCGATTTTGATCCTAGAATTTTAATGTATTTTTTTGTTTTGGAGTTGTAACAAGAAGGGTGGCCTATTATCATCACAATTTTCTTCTTGGTAGTTGCTTAATTTTTTTTTATTGTATTAAAATTAAGTGCAGTTTTTATTTATTTATTATTATTGTATTAAAAAATAGTGCAGTATTTTTTTTTGTATTAAATACTACAGTGATTAAATTAAAAAAAAAAAAAAAAACTGTAGTATTTTGTTGTTTAATAAAGTTGTGATGAGTATGAGCAGTGGAAGACCTCTGATGAGATGGCCAAATGCTACATTATGACTACCATCTCTGATGTGTTGCAACAACAGCATGAAAGAATGTGGTCTGCTGCTGATATGATGATATCTCTAGAAGAGATTCATATGGTTGGTAAAGTTGCTACTATTAAGACCCGTCAGAAGGTCAAGGAATAACAGAAGAAAAAGCAACTTGGGCCTACCAAGAAAGTAACCAAGAAAGTAACTAAGATCGAAAGGAAGTGCTTCTTTTGTGGTGAAAAGAGACATTGGAAATGAAATTGCCCAAAGTCTCAGAATAAGAAGGAACAAGGTAATGTGAATTATCGTGAAACATGTTTTTCTAGCAGATTCTACAGATTCTTGGATCATAGACTCTGGAGCCACTAATCATGTTTGTTATTCCTTACGGGGGTTTCAAGAAAGGAGAAGGCTAAATAAGAATGAAATCAACTTGCGTTTAGGCAACGGAGCTTTGGTGTCTGCTAGTGCAGTGGAAGATATTAGAGTTAATCTAGATTCTAGTAGGCATTTAGATTTGATAGACATTTATTATGTATCTCAATTCTCTCAATTCAAGAGAAATTTAATTTCAATTTCTTGTTTAAATAAATTTGAATATTCAGTTACTTTTAATAAAAAAATTATTATTAGTAAGGATGACAAATTTGTTAGCAAAGGTACATTGGAAAATGGTTTATTCTATTTACATAGAAATATCTCTCAATTGTTAGACACAGAATTAATGCAACCTAATCATAAAAGAGTAAAATTATCATAAGATGAAACCTACCTATGCCATTTGTGCCTAGGTTGTATTAACCTTAATAGGATTAAAAGATTGGTTAGTGATGGACCTTTAAGTGACTTAAAGGTTGATGATCTACCAACTTGTGAATCCTATTTGGAAGATAAAATGACCAAAAGGTCGTTCAGGACCAAAGGCACAAGAGCCATTACATGTTTAGGATTAATGCATACTAATGTATATGATCCTATGAGCATTCAAGCTAGAGGTGGATATGAGTACTTCATCACTTTCACAGATGATTATTCAAGATTTGGTTATGTGTATCTCATGAGACACAAGTCATATGCTTTTGACATGTTCAAAGCATTTAAAGCTGAAGTGGAAAATCAGCTAGACAAACACATAAAAATCTTGAGATCTGATTGTGGTGGAGAATATCAATCTGGTGAGTTTCAGTAATATCTTATTGATAATGGGATCATTTCTCAGTTTTCTGCATCAGGTAGACCTCAATAGAATGGGGTGGCAGAAAGAAGAAATAAAACTCTTTTGAACATGGTTAGGTCGATGTTGAGTTATTCAACGCTTCCTGTTTCTTTTTAGGGATATGCTCTACAAACTGCAATATACATTCTAAATGATGTACCATCGAAGTCGGTTCCTCAAACACCGCATGAGTTGTAGATTGGGCGAAAGCCTAGTTTACAACACTAAAGGTTGTCCTGCGCATGTGTTAAAAGGAAAGACAGAAAAGATGGAGTCCCATACAAAAACATGCATATTTGTGGGGTATCCAAAAGAAACTAAAGGGTATTATTTCTATAGTCCTTCAAAACTTAAAGTATTTGTTTCAACAAATGCTAAATTTTTAGAAAAGGACTATATGGATGAGTTTATACCTAAAAGAAGAATTGTCCGGAATGAGATGTCAGGAGATATAGTTACACAAGAGGTTTTACAACCTAGCCCAATTGTAAGTTCTGTACCATCACAAGATCAACAACCTACCATTCCTTGTCGTAGTGGGAGGGTTATAAGACAACCTGAGAGATACATCGGTCTGGGAGAATTAGTGGAGAATCTCCCAGACAATGATGATCCCTACATATATAAGGAAGCAATGGAGGATGTTAATAGTCGCCATTGGCAAAAGGCAATGCAATCTGAGATTGAGTCCATATACAATAACAAAGTCTGGTCCCTTGTACACTTGCCTAAAGGGATAAAACCCATTGGGTGCAAGTGGGTATACAAGAGGAAAAGAGGTATGGATAGAAAGGTGGAAATTTTTAAAGCTAGATTGGTAGTTAAAGGTTACACACAGAAAGAAGGTATCGATTACGAGGAAACCTTCTCTCCTGTGGCCATGCTTAAATCCATTAGGATACTCTTATCCATTGTGGCATCTTTATATTTAGAGATTTGGCAAATGGACATCAAGACAGCTTTCCTTAACAGAAGTCTTGACGAAAGCATCTATATGATGCAACCAGAAGGATTCATTGAAAAAGGCCAAATGGAAAAGGTATACAAGTTGCAAAAATCCATATATAGATTAAAGCAAGCATCCATATCCTGGAACATAAGGTTCGATCAAGTTGTGAAAGGTTTTGGGTTTGTTCAGAACCTTGACGAACCTTGTGTATACAAAAGGATCAAAGGTGACAAGTTGGTTTTCCTAATTCTTTATGTTGATGATATACTACTCATCGGAAACGATGTAGGTGTATTGACATCAGTAAAAGAATGGTTAGCAAAATAATATAATATGAAAGACTTAGGAGAAGCAAGTTATATTCTTGGTATCCAAGTGATAAGGGATAGAAAGAATAGAACGATTGCACTATCCCAAGCTTTATACATAGATAAAATATTGTCTAGGTTTTCCATGCAAGATTCCAAGAAAGGTATGTTACCTTTCAGGCATGGAATCAAACTTTCTAAGGCATGGAATCAAACTTTCTAAGGAACAAGTTCCTAAGAATGAGCATAAAAAGCAATTCATGAGTAGAGTTCCATATGCCTCGGCAGTTGGAAGTCTCATGTATGATATGCTCTGCACTAGACCAAATATTTGTTTTGTTGTTGGCATAGTTAGCAGGTTTCAATCGAAACCTGGTCCTGATTACTGGACGACAGTCAAATATATTTTCAAGTATCTCAGGAGAATGAGAGACAATATGCTTGTATACTTTAGAGGGGATTTGATTCCCGTAGGGTATACAAATTCTGATTTCCAATCAGAATCTGACTCTAGAAAATCCACATAAGGATCTGTGTTTACTCTTGGAGGAGATGCAGTCATATGGAGGAGTATCAAGCAATCATGTATTGCAGACTCCACCATGGAAGCTGAGTATGTTGCTACATGCGAAGCTGCCAAAGAGGTTGTTTGGCTCCGCCAATTCTTGATTGACTTAGAAGTGGTTCCTAGTGCGAATAAGCAGATCACTCTCTACTGTGACAACAGTGGAGCAGTGGCTAATTTGAGAGAACCAAGAATTCATAAGAGAGGAAAACACATTGAAAGGAAATATCATTTTCTTAGGGAAATTGTGCATAGGGGTGACGTGACGATTACCAAAATCGCGCCAGCAGAAAATCTAGCGGATCCCTTCACAAAAGCTCTACCACAGAAGAGTTTTGATGGGCACCTAGAGAATATGAGAATAAGAGATATGACACATTTGCTATAGCGCAAGTGGGAGATTGTTAGGATTATGCTCAATAGCAAGAGTGTAATATTGTACTTGACAATCTTATCATATTAATAAAGTGGTTTTTTTTTGTGTTTTTTTTTTTTTTTTTTTTTTTTTTTTTTTTTTTTAACAAAATCTTATAGCATTTATAATTATAATTGTCAAAGTAAATAATCATAAGGTCAAAAGACTATGAGAAAAGAAGAATTGTTCATACATCTGGATATGTATGAGGTAGACACAATTCTTTAATAAGTCTTGAATAACGTTCACAACTTAAGTTAAAGGTTGGGCACCTTTATCTTGTTAAAGTTGTAGAATTCTTTTGCTAGCATTTGAGTGAGATCAAATGTATTATGATGAGTCTAAAATCATCGAAGAGTATTCGAGTAAAAGAATCTAGTGCATTAGGTGCATTAAACTGGATCACAATGAAATACTTTTTTCTAGAACCGTCAATAGATAAAAGCTTTTTCATTATCAAGACAATCAGAGATTCTATCTTATTCCTGAGATAAATGATGGACTTATGGTTACAAGTGTTATCATTTGAGTTATCAATGAGTACGATTATATAGCATAGTCTAACCTCGATAGTTTGATGGTATTCATTTGCTAATCGATAGAGGACTTCATTTATAGATATGGACATCGTGGCTCCATTTATTAAATGTGAGTAGAATATCATCATATGGATGCTTTGTGGTTTTGGATATTAAATCTTAACGTTGAGTTTTCAATAGTGACTAATGAAAGATGACTTCTGGACAAATCATAATATATATCAAATTTCAAAGTGTGGTCATATGAGTAAATATGATAACTTGGAGAGCTGTAGACAGTCTATAAGCTCTTGATGATTACTGATATTCTTCACGAAAATTCACTATCTCCTATAAGATTGTCTATGGTATGAATAAGAATCGTTTACTTATTCCATCTTTATTTAAGAGTGCAATTTAGTTCTTTAGTGGAATGAACTAAAATTAATAGATTGAACCTAAGTGAATCATTTGTTGATTGTGATTGAGTTATGTCTATTGAAGCTTAAATTTAGATAGGCCCGCCAAGATCCCCAATCCGCACGGACTTGCATGAATCACTTGATATATTCTACCGGACTATTTATGGGTCCATCTAGAATTGTATTTAATATATTGAGAATATAATTTGCACATTATTTATTTAATGAGCTGTTTAATTATATTAATATATTAATAAAATGCATGTGGGCTTGTTTCTTTTAGTAAGAATAAGTCTAATTCACATGTGGGCTTTTTTATTAAAGTCCAGATGGATTTAATAAAATAAGAAAAACAATATATGGTCCATTTATTGGTCATGGGCGGCAATGTTAATTTTATTAGCCTATTATATTGTTTATTTTATTATTTAATTAAATGGAAATTAATTAATATGTTAATTAATTATTTAATTAAGTTTTCTGATTAGGAAATATGTTACCTAGTATTATACTATTAGTATTAGTATATTAAATATAAAAGACTATATTTGATAAGTAGATAAATAAGAGATTTATTTATCTAGTCAAATTAGGAAGTCTTTTATACAGTCACAAATACACTAAAGAGTTGGATTAGGGTTTGTATATAATATATATGCATGTGGAATATATAGATAAAATATACATATATGCATGCAGAATATATATCAAATATACATATATGCATGAATGCATGCGGAAATATATAATATATATGCATGAAGGCATGCAGCAATATAAAGATGAGAGTGCATAAGAATTCGTTATATATATATATATATATAAATATATATGGCAGCAAGCATTCGAAAAAATTGAATATATTTATTGTGCAAGTTTTGCGGCTACAATATAGATGTTAACCACTAAAATTGGCGAAGGATCAAAGAAGAATTTTCCACCTCGACACAAGGAAGACATGGGAATCTAGACACCATCCGGCTACCTCGATAAAAGGGGGACCCCGAGTGATCTTAGTGTATACCCCCTCCAGCGGGGTCCAGTCCAGCCATTCCCTAGCTTCCCATAGACCCCACGATATCCCGATTCATAGTTCAGTACCCAGTACCCCGATTCAAATTATGGCGTGCAGCCTCCCAAGTCCGACACTGAGCTCCACCAAGTACCCCACTACAGTCTCGCCTTATTTCAACCCTCAAGTAGCAGCAGGATGCTTAATAGTTCACACCTCCTGATGGAATCAGCCCGCCAAGCAGGAAGATACCAAGCTGCAAGACTGTCATGCCGGAATTGAAAGTTCCATAAAAACTTATTAAAACGCCGCCGTCCAGTCAAAACAGAGGAGATGTACTCCTTCCCGCCAACTATGAGCTCTGTTTTAAGCAGGTCAACTCAGTTAGAATCCTCCTAAGAGGAAAATATTTGCTTACGAGATTGACTCCTCCTAGGAAGGAAAGACTAGATTCTGCACGTAAAAGCTCTGAGATTATCTCCTAAAAGGAAGGAAGTCCTGTAATTGCCAAACCCTAAACCGAAACTATAGGAGTGGATGGCAACTAATGAGACCTATATATATAACAAGTTTTTACATGAAAGGAGGGATCAGAAAAATTGTCTTTAGAAACCCTACGCTCAGTTCTACTTATCATCACGTACGAGTGCGCCATCACCATCTCCATTGCTCACTGTTCGCCACCACCATCTCCATTGCGCACGAATTCACCATCGCCGCCATCTCCATTACTCATTGAATCCCCATATTTTGCCATTAAATCAGAGAAACATAACTCTTGTAATTGTAATGTAACGTGATGATCAATAAATAGTTTATTTTGTTTATTTTCTTGTGTTCCAAATCGTATGTGCATTGTTGAAGACATAGTCGGTATCGAACTACTTGATACCCCTCCGACCAGGGTCAACCTTGATCTTGGTCCCCTTAAAGTCGTTGTTTAGAATTTCACTCCAGTGACGATTTTTCGGTAACACTTTTGGCGCCGTCTGTGGGAAGTTATCCCAACTAATCTCAAAACAGCCTAGTTCTGCTCAGAGATCTTCAGAATGAGACTCCGATCCTCTTAGGGACACCCTGATCCATCAGGACCCCAGTCCCTCGCTTCCACCGAGAGAGTTCAAAGTGTTAGGGTTTTTGCCCTAAAGCTTGTAGTTTGTAAATGTGAATTGAACAAGAAATAAAAGAAGTAGTTTATTCATTCAAATTGTCTTATACATTTATAATAACATGTGTACTTAATATCCAAGATTGTCGGATGTAATTTCAAACTGAGTATATGAATGTCATATACAGATGGATTCAGTTTGAAACGAGCAATCTAAAGAGTTCGTAGATAGCAAATAAAGCTGGGTACTTTATTTGTGGTCAATCTACAGCTGCGGTCCATTCTGTTGTTAGGATTATGCTCAATAGCAAGAGTATAATATTGTATTTAACAATCTGTTTCATATTAATAAAGTGATTTCTGGTTTAAACAAATATTATAGCATTTATAGTTGAATATTATAATTGTTAAAGTAAATAATCATAAGGTCTAAAGACTATGAGAAAAGAAGAATTGTTCATACATCTGGATATGTATGTGGTAGACACAATTCTTTAGTTAGTCTTGAATATTGTTCACAACTTAAGTTAAAGGTTGGGCACCTTTATCTTGTTAAAGTTGTAGAATTCTTTTGCTAGCATTTGAGTGGGATCAAATGAGATATGATGAGTCTAAAATCATCGGAGTGTCTTCGAGCAAAAGAGTCTAGTGCACTGGGTGCATTGAACTGGATCAAAATGAAATACTTTATCTATAACCGTCAGTAGATAAAAGTAATTTCATTATCAGGACAATCAGAGAGTCTATCTTAATCCTGAGATAAATGATGGACTTATGGTTGCAAGTGATATCATTTGAGTTATCAATGAGTACGATTATATCGCATAGTCTATCCTCGATAATTTGGTGATATTCATTTGTTAATCGATAGAGGACTTCATTTATAGATATGAACATCGTGGCTCCATTTATCAAATGAGAGTATAATATCATCATATGGATGTTTTGAGGTAATTGGATATTAAATCTCAACGTTGAGTTTTCGATAGTGTCTATTGAAAACATGGCTTCTGGACAAGTCAAAATATCCAAGTTCAAAACGTGGTCATATGAGTAAATATGGTAACTTGGAGAGTTATAGACGGTCTATGAACTCTTGGCGATTACTGATATTATTCACGAGGATACGCTATCTCCAATATGATTGTCTAGGGTATGAATGAGGAAACATCTTCCTTTTCTGTCTTTATTTAAGAGTTCAATTTTAGCTCTTTAGTGGAATGAGTTAAAATTAATGGATTGGACCTAAGTGAATCATTTGTTGATTGTGATTAGGTTATGTCTATTGAAGCTTAAATTTAGATAGCCCGCCAAGATCCCCAATCCACACGGACTTGCATGGATCACTTGATATATTCTACCGGACCAATTTAGGGTCCATCTAGAATTGCATTTAATATATTAAGAATATAATTTGCACATTATTTATGTAATGGGCTGCTCAATTATATTTATATATTAATGGATGACATGTGGGCTTGTTTCTTTTAGTAAGAATGGGTCTAGTTCACATGTGGGCTTTTTATTTAAAGTCCAAAGGATTAAATGAAATGAGAAAATAATATTTGGCCCAATAATATATATGGGGCGGCAAGGAGGTTATTTAACCTTAAATATTATTTTGTTTTCATTGTTTAATTAAATGAGAATTAATTAATTTATTAATTAATTATTTAATTAAGAAACAAATCTTTTCTCATTAGGAAATATGATTCCTAAAGGTATACTATTGGTAGTAGTATAATTAAATAGAAAGACTTGTTTGACAAGGAAATAAATAATTAATTTTATTTATTTAATCAAATAGGAAGTCTTTTTATTTTAGTCAAATAAGAGAATAAAAGATTTATGAGTTTGATTAGGGTTTGGAAGTCTTAAACAAAATAGGAATTAGGGTGCAAATCATACTCCTTTTTGTAGGAGGATTTGCGGCAACCCTAGTTAATTTTGGGGAAAGAATTCGGTCACCCTAGGGTAAAAAGAAGAAGAAATTTGGCCACCTATATAAGGCCTCTTATAGAATTCGGCCACCCCCTAAGGCTTGAGTGCATAATTTATTTCTTCTTCTTCTTCTTAACTCATAGAAAGAGATTTTTTATTCTACTAAGGCAAAAAGGAAACATAGATTATTCTTTGATGGTGTACTATTTGCTTAATCATTGATAAGCTTGTGTATACAACATCGATCAAGGATCACGCGAGTTTCGATCATTAGATTGAGAACTCAAAAGTGACCGGAATAATCTTAGGTTTCTTTTGATTGTTTTTGTGACTAACGAACAAGAGAAAAGTTTGTTTAATCCAATCACAGGTTTGCAATTCAAAGAAAGGGAGACCACGCTCCTAGGTGATCCACGTTCGTGCTAGGATTTAAGATCTTGCGGATTACCATCGACGTAAGTCAATCGGATCACGCGACAAGAGGTATTAATCTTTTGTTATGTATATTATATATTTTTAATTGATTAAAAGGGTTTAAGGTTCATAAAAGGAAAAAATTTTAAAAGCTACTCAAACTATTTTTTTAGTCTCGCTTCCGCTGCGGGTATATTTTTTCCCTACAATTGGTATCAGAGCCTAGGTTGAACCCTTTTAATTAATTAAACGTATATATACGTGGATCGATTTCTTTTTATTGTGATTATGCATGTTTAGAAAGAGATGGCACTCTAGGTATTCGCATATATAATTACATGTGATGTATGGTTTTATATATGTTTTATATGTGGATTGTTATTGCTCGATTTTGGTCCTAGATTTTCAATGTATTTTTGGTTTTGGAATTGTAACAAGAAGGGTGGTCTATCATCGCCATAATTCCTTCTTGGTAGTTGCTAGACATTTTTTTTATATGTATTAAAATTGCTACAGTTTTTAATGTATTAAATATATTTAATGTGCAGTATTTTTTTTACTGTCATGAATAATAATAATAAAAAAAAACATTTCTGCAGTAATTTATTTGTTTAAATTAAATTGTAACACGTTCTACATCGAAGAAACGAAGCAACCGGAACCGAGAACGAGCACAGTGCGCACCCTAGGAGTGGATTGGGCTGCGCATGGCATGCCCGAAATCAAGTGGGCTGCGCACGGCAGCCATGCTAGTCCTATGGGCTGCGCATGGCAGCCCCTTACGTGAGGATGTGGGCCGTGCAATCCCGAGGAGGGAGGCCGGAGGATGGGCTTATGGTTGATGGGCCACTCGAAGATTTTGTATTCCTATATCAATGTAATTTACTTGTTTTTCTAGGATGGGCCAAAATTGTT
This sequence comes from Acer campestre, assembly GCA_954870605.1. Taxonomy (NCBI): domain Eukaryota; kingdom Viridiplantae; phylum Streptophyta; class Magnoliopsida; order Sapindales; family Sapindaceae; genus Acer; species Acer campestre. Next base: position 25,446,478 of record OX940808.1, on the reverse strand, counting down.
GCTATTTATTTTATGCTTAAATATTACAATATTTGTTGTTGTATGATAACATGACATATAGAATAGGAGTTGCCACTCATATATCTCTTTTGGTATGAACATGCATTGAATGATTTAGGTATCTAAATTGGCATCTAGATAACTTGGTAAATCATTCTATGAGATTTAATCACACGCCTTAAATAATTGAGTGGGAGAAGGTGTTTTTGTAACACCTATGGCTTCCAAGATTGGTTGAGCTTAATTATTTTTTGGTAATCCCCCAAAGGGGCGTCCATGAATAGAATTTAGCAATATACTTCCTTACAAGGATAGACTAGACAATGGACTCAAATGAAATCTACTCCCAAAGGAGGGATTTTCGTGAGAGAAAATTGAGGGTCGATATCTTGGTAACACACTCAATGTAATTTTATTGATATCCTCCAAAGAGTTCTTGTCAGTAAAATTGCAAGGCTAAAATTGAAAACGCTAGTTGTTATGTTAACAATTAGGTGGGACCTAGTCTAACTAGTAAATGGGGCGAACTCTCAAAGGAGGCGTAACATTTATGGGTGTTAGATCACCGTTGAATTTTTATGATTGAGTTATTCATTTAATTCAAGATAAATATTTAAAAGTGCTTTATAATGATTATTTACTTATATATGTTTTGTTTTCATTCAGAAATCATGACCCCATCACTTATGAACATCCTGAAAGATAACACCTTAACTGGAGATAACTATGTAACATGGAAAAGGAAAATTGGGTTGTTGCTGCAAAGTGAAAAACATAAGTTTGTTCTAACTACTCCTAAACCACCTGCTCATAATATTGAATCAAGCATAATGCAAAGAGATGAGTATGAGCAGTGGAAGACTTCAGATGATATGGCCAAATGTTATATTATGGCCACTATCTCCGACGTGTTGCAACAGCAGCATGAAGGAATGGAGTCTGCTGCTGATATAATGATGTCTCTAGAGGAGATGTTTGCTATGAAGTCCAGGACGACTAAGAGAGAGGCAGTGACTGCTTTTATGAATCTTAGGATGAAACCTGGACAGGCTGTGAAGGATCACATGATGAAAGTCATAGCACATCTCAACATTGCTGAACTGCATGGCGCTGAGATAGATGGTGAGACAAAAATTGATATGGTTGTCAATTCATTGTCAGATTCCTTTGATCAGTTCAAATTGGACTACACTTTGAACAAAAAGGAATACACCTTACAGAGCCTGATGCAAGATGTTCAAAATGCTGAAAAGATCCTTGTGAAAGGCAAAGGTCAAGAGATTCATATGGTTGGTAAAGTTGCTACTGTTAAGGCCCGTCAAAAGGTCAAGAAACAACAGAAGAAAAAGCAACTTGGGCCTACCAAGAAGGAGACCAAGAAAGTAACCAAGATCAAAGGGAAATGCTTCCTTTGTGGTGAAAAGGGGCATTGGAAGAGAAATTGCCCAAAGTCCCAGAACAAGAAGGAAGAAGGTAATTTGAATTATCTTGAAACATGTTTTTTAGCTGATTCTACAGATTCTTGGATCATAGACTCATGAGCCACTAATCATGTTTGTTATTCCTTGCAGGGGTTCCAAGAAAGGAGAAGGCTGAATAAGAATGAGATCAATTTGCGCTTAGGCAATGGAACGTTAGTGTCTGCAAGTGCAGTGGGAGATATTAGAGTTTGTTTGGATTCTAGAAGGCATTTAGATTTAATAGACGTTTATTATGTACCTCAATTCAAGAGGAATTTAATTTCAGTTTCTTGTTTGAATAAATTTGGATATTCGGTTACTTTTAATAAAGTTTTTATTATTAGTAAGAATGACAAAGTTATTTGCAAAGGTACATTGGAAAACGGTCTATACTTTTTGCATAGAAATATCTCTCACTCGTTAGACACAGAAATAACGGAACCTAATCATAAAAGAGTAAAATTATCAACAGATGAAACCTACCTTTGGCATTTACGCTTAGGTCATATTAACCTTAATAGGATTAAAAGATTGGTAAGTGACGGACCTTTGAGTGACTTAAAGGTTGATGATCTACCAACTTGTGAATCTTGTTTGGAAGGTAAAATGACCAAAAGGACGTTCTCTGCCAAAGGTGCCAGAGCCACTGAATGTTTAGGATTGATACACACTGATGTATGTGGACCTATGAGCATTCAAGCTAGAGGTGGATATGAGTACTTCATCACTTTCACAGATGATTACTCAAGATTTGGCTATGTGTATCTCATGCGACATAAGTCGGATGCTTTTGACATGTTCAAAGCATTTAAAGCTGAAGTGGAAAATCAGCTTGAGAAACACATAAAAATCGATCTGATCGTGGTGGAGAATATCTATCTGGTGAGTTTCAGCAATATATTATTGATAATGGGATAGTTTCTCAGTTTTCTGCACCTGGTACACCTCAACAAAATGGGGTTGCAAAAAGGAGAAATAGAACTCTTTTGGATATGGTTAGGTCTATGTTGAGTTATTCAACACTTCCTAATACTTTCTGGGGATATGCTTTACAAACTGCAATATACATTCTAAACCATGTACCATCTAAGTCTGTTCCTAAAACACCGCATGAGTTGTGGACTGGGCGCAAGCCTAGTTTACAACACTTAAGGATATTTGGATGTCCTGATCGGTCTATTTTTATATATGTTTTAGACCCCTATTTCCTAGTCTTTGTGCTTTGTTCTCGAGTATTTTAGGTTGTTTGATGTGCTTGTTGAGCTGTGCAGGTCTCGTTATCAGAAGTGGTGCAAATATTCAAGTATGGAAGAAAAGATGTCAATGCTGATCAAATATACATTTTCTGCAGAGGACCGCCCCCTAGGTATGCATACCTAGCGGTCATATGTCACGGTCAATGCATGTTGAAGCCTCAAGTGAAGATTGTGAAGGACCGCCCCCTAGGTAGTGCCTACCTAGCGGTCCTATCTAGCACCAAACTCCAGAGAAGTTGTTCATGAAGGACCGCGGCCTAGGCATGTCCTGTCTAGCGGTCCTAGCTTGCACTAAACTCCAACAGTGTGTCATTCAAGTGGCCGCCCCCCAGACACTGTCCTACATAACGGTCCTACCTAGCGGTGGTCTCCAGTGGTGTTGTAAAAAGATGACCGCGGGGTAGGCAAGTTGCCTACCTAGCAGCACGTGCAGCGAGAGTTTAAGAAATCTGATTCGTTTAGGTCAGCGAATGATGAAGTTGCGAGCCACTATAAATAAGACATGAGAGGGCTTTCAGAGGAGGTTAGAGACTGCGAGATTGAGAGCTATTCTACCATCCATCCTTGGAAGACACCGAAAAGCAAGAAGAAGACGAAGGATTCGAAGCAAGATTAGAAGACAACAATGGGTTCTATCTTCTCCTCTTCTATATTTTTGTTTCCTCCATTGATGTGTAACTAAATCCTTACTAGGAATTCAATGTGAACCTCTATGAATACTCTTTGTTAGAATTGACTATGTTTTAGTAATTCAAGTTTTGTTTCATTCAATTTGGGATTTCTTCTTGTCTATGCATGGTTTGTGCTAATCTTGAATCTAGGGTTTATATGTTAAGGTTGAGATATGTGTGAGGTTCACCATTCTTAGCCAATATTCAATTGAATGAATGAATTTATTGTTGCAGGTTGCACGTTATCTTTGGTTCTCTTGTTCTTGTGCTTAATGGGTTCTCAATCATGGTTTATATGCAAGGTTTGCTATTGACTGTGATTGAGAATACTTGATTGTGTGCTTTGTGGGTTTTAGGTTATAGTTTATATGCAAGGTTTGCTATTTACTCAACTGAGAAACGCTTGGTGTATGGTTGATGTATTTTCTGTTATAGTTTGTATGCAAGGTTTGCTATTGATTGTAGTAGAAGTACTTAATTTATCCCAGGACCACATAGCACTAATTATACATAAGTTAAGAACGAACCCTTAACTTGATTAACATTCTTTGTGAAAGTCAATTCGAAGCATTGAGTAAACGTAGTTGGGGATCATTGATGACCTAGTCCTCTCACCTCTTGATCTCATTCTCATATTCTTGTTAATTGTTTTCTTAGTTTAATCTAGTTTTAATCTCAAATCAATCTGAAATCTCTTGGTTACTGTTAATTGCTTAGCTTTAATTAGAATTGGTTTTAGTCGATAGATCACTTTTCCTCGTGGGAACGATCCCTACTTGTCGCTGTACTTATCTCACGATTCGTGCACTTGTGAGTTAGGTTTTTATAACACGATTTTACACATCAAGTTTTTGGCGCCGCTGCCGGGGAACAGTGAATTTATTGGTTATTTCTAGTTTTAGTTTTAGTTAATAGATTTATTAGTTCAGGTAGTCGAGTCATTAATTTTTAGCTTTTTAGATTTTTCTTTTTATTTATTCTTTTTCTTTTTCTTTTCAGAGTTTACTAGTGATTTGTTTGTCTCATTGCAGATTTTGACAGCAGATGCAAGGTAGAAGATCTCAACAGGGAGAATTACTACCTTTGAACGATAACATCGATCGTATCAGAAATTTAGCAATGGAAGACGAGCGAAATCAGGAACAGAATCAAGAGAGGGTGCAACAGGCCCCTAACCTTGTTCCTAATCCAGTGTATGAGCCAGAACCTATCAGAACTATGAAGGATTACAGTAGACCAGTTGTGAGCAATGATCCTTTGTGCATTGTGCTAGAACCTGCAGCAAGGAATTATGAGCTGAAGAGTAGCCATTACAATCAGCTGCCCAGTTTCCATGGATTGCCAGATGAAGATATACTCTTGTTCTTCAGAGAGTTTTATGGAGCAATACAGTCCTTCCCTAACTACAGGATAACTGAAAATCAGCTGCGTATGAGATGCATTCCACATGCATTGAAAGGAGAGGCGAAAGCTTGGCTGTTAACTTTGCCTCCTGCATCTTTGAGAACATGGGATGAAGTGCGAGAAAAGCTTACTGATCAGTATTATGCACCTCAGAAAACCAGTGAAATCCGAGCCAAAATTTCGAGTTTCATTCAGCAAGACAACGAGACTTTTTATGAGGCATGGGAGCGTTTCAAGAAATATACCAGGGACTGTCCTCAGCATGGGTTTCTGACTAATCAGTTGTGTCAATGGTTTTATGATGGTCTGACTGAAGTTTCAGGACTTCTAGTGAACAATGCCTGTGGTGGATCTATGTATGACAAGCAGCCTGATGAGGTGTACGAGATCTTTGAGAAGTTAGCCCAGAATTCTCGTCATAAGAACTCCAGAAGAAAGAAGGGAATCTACACCGTGGATGCTAGCACAGAGAGTTCCATTCAAATGACACAGATAATGAAGAAGATAGATTCTTTTGCTTCTGAAATTGGTCAACTGAAACAAAAGGTGTTTATGGGAGAGCACCAGGCAGCAGGTCCTGGACCTGAAGAAGAAGAAGTTAATGCCAAGAACAACTTCAACCCCAGACCTAGGAATGATCCATATTCCAACACCTATAATCCAGGGTGGAGGAATCATCCTAATTTTTCATGGTCGAACTATCAGAACACCGGTAACCAATGGGGTAACAACAACAGAAACACCGGTGCTCAGCAAAACTTCGAATCTCAACCAAAGAAGCCTTCAATGGAAGAATTACTGGAGCAACTGCAGCAGCAAATCAAGCAGCAATCACTAGACATGCAGCAGCACATGCAACAGCAATCACAGCAAATTCAACAGAATCACAGCAAATTCAGCAGCAATCACAGCAATTAGGGCAGCAATTACAGCAAATCCAGCAATTAGGGCAGCGTATGACACAAACTGACCAAAGGAATGAGGTACAATTTCAGAATATTAATGCTTCAATAAAGAAGACAAAGATCCAAGTTGGACAACTAGCTGAAGCTCAACAAAGAATGGAACAAGGAAAATTTCCAAGTTACACTGAGCAAGCTAAAGCTATGACAATTCTCCGAAATGGTAAGGTGCTAACTGATAATTTACCTGCTGAACTTTTTGATAAACCTATTACTGTTTCAGGTTCTTCAAAAGAAAAGCTTAAGCACCAGGAGGATGAGGTAGTGGTGGAAAAATCCAAGGATTCACCACTCCTACACAAGTCAGCAAATCCTTATGTGCCACCCATTCCATTCCCAGAGAGACTGCAAAAGAGCAAGTTGGAAAAGTCTTACAAAGACATATATGACATCCTTTCAAAGGTCAATGTCAACTTGCCCCTGTTGGAGATGATTCAGAAGATGCCTGCATATGCTAAGTTTTTCAAGAGCCTTCACACTTACAAAACAAGATTTGTGGAGAATCATCAAGAGTTTATGACCGGAAGTGCTAATGCAGTCCTTCAAAAGTCATTGCCACCAAAGCTTCAAGATCCAGGTAGTTTCTGCATTAACATTACTATTGGTGGTACAACTCTGGAGAGGGCTATGCTAGACTTAGGAGCCAGCATCAACTTAATGCCGACAACTATCTATGAGCAATTGGGTTTGAATGATCTGAAAAAGACAACCATGTCGCTTCTGTTGGCTGATGGGTCTGTAAGATACCCTAAGGGATATGTGGAAGATGTGCTAGTGCAGGTAGAAAATCTTATTATTCCTGCTGACTTTGTGGTGCTAGATATGGATGAAGGAGCCAAAGATAGGAACTGTAAGCCTATTCTTTTAGGGAGACCCTTTATGGCAACTACAAAGACTTTTATTGATGTCCAGAATGGGAAGCTAACGATGACTGTGTTAGATGAGACTGTAGAGTTTAAAGTCTTTGAGTCCCTGAAGTTCCCTGAAGCAGCCGACGATTGTTATTCTGTTGAATGTAATGCAATTGAAGTGGTAAAGTCAGCAGTGCAGGATGAGTTGTTAGAAGATATATCTGAGGAATTGTTAGATTGGGTTTGTGATGTGTTTGAAGATGATGAAAAACTTCAGCAGATAGGAGTTTCAAATGAGGATTCTGACATAGAGGAAGTGTGTACTGAAGTGAAAGATGAGATCAACAAGTCGTTAATCCCATCTATTAGTTCCCCCCCTACATTGGAGCTGAAACAACTTCCTTCTAACCTCAAATATGCATTTCTAGGCGAGAATGAGACTCTTCCAGTGATTATAGCTTAAGATTTAGAGTCAGAAAAAGAAGAGAAACTCTTGGCAGTACTGCAGGAGCACAAAGCCACCATTGGATGGACCATTGCAGATATCAAGGGAATAAGCCCTACCATTTGTATGCATCACATTCTTTTAGAAGAGGGTTTGAAGCCATCTAGAGAAGCTCAGCGAAGACTTAACCCGAACTTGAAGAAGGTGGTCAAGGAAGAGGTCCTAAAGCTACTCAAAGTGGGTATCATATACCCAATATTTGACAGTAATTGGGTAAGTCCGGTTCATGTTGTGCCAAAGAAGTCTGGAATCACAGTGGTGGCGAATGAGAACAATGAGTTGATCCCTACAAGGAAGACCACAGGATGGAGGGTGTGCATAGACTATCGCAAGCTTAACACGGCAACAAAAAAAGATCACTTTCCACTGCCGTTCATCGATCAGATGCTTGAGCGTTTGGCGGGACATGCTTATTATTGTTTCCTGGATGGTTTTTCAGGGTATAATCAGATTGCCATCGCTCCAGAGGATCAAGAGAAGACGACATTCACTTGTCCTTTCGGTACCTTTGCCTACAGAAGAATGTCGTTTGGGTTGTGCAATGCCCCTGCCACTTTCCAACGATGCATGATGTTGATCTTTTCCGACATGTTAGAGAAGTATATCGAGGTATTTATGGATGATTTTTCTGTTTTTGGTAATTCTTTTGACCACTGCCTTGATAATTTAACTAATGTTTTGAAAAGATGCACTGAGACTAATTTAACTCTTAGTTGGGAGAAAAGTCACTTCATGGTGAAATCTGGAATAGTGTTAGGACATATGATATCTGATAAAGGCATAGAGGTAGATAGAGCTAAAATTGAAGTAATTGCTAAACTTCCACCTCCTACTTCGGTAAAGGGTGTGAGGAGTTTTCTTGGTCATGCAGGCTTTTACAGGCGTTTTATAAAGGATTTTTCAAAAATTAGTCGCCCCATGTGTAATCTGTTGGCTAAAGAATCTACATTTGATTTTAATGATGAATGTATGCTTGCCTTTACAACTCTGAAAGATAAACTGACTTCTACTCCTGTAATTATGCCTCCTAATTGGTCTCTTCCATTTGAATTAATGTGTGATGCGTCGGACTATGCTGTAGGTGCTGTTCTAGGACAGCGAGTAGATAAATTGCCTCATGTTATTTACTACACTAGTCGCACTTTGAATGATGCACAATTGAACTATTCCACTATAGAAAAAGAATTACTTGCTGTTGTTAGTGTGATCGAACCAAAATTGGTATGATTTTGGCCCTCATTCCCGTCTCTTTATGCTTGATTCTCGGGCGTTTCCCCATATTTAATGTCGTTAAATCAAGTGTTTCAGGTTTTATTAGGCCTCAAGGGAATTTGTGAAGAAGATGAAGAATTTGGTGCAAAAAAGACTCACAAATAGGTGAAACAGGGCATTCTCTCTATTTGAGCAAGAAAAGTCGCCACATGGTCGCCATGGCGACAGAGGAAATTGCAATGCATCAAAGGGTCGCCACTTGAGGTCGCCATGGCAACCCACACTTGCAAATGGCGACCACATAGGAATTCCAACGTAGGAATTCCAACGTGGGAATGGTCGCCATTTGGTCGCCATTTGGTCGCCATGGCGACAGAAGGATCCATGAGAGGTCGCCATTTGAGGTCGCCATGGTGACCTAGAAGCACAAATGGCGACCACGTTGGAATTCCAGCGTAGGAATTCTTATGTTAGCATTCAGGAGGGGTATTCTTGTCATTTCGTACCCTAGCTTTCCTAGCCTATAAATTCATCAACTTTTACAGATTACCAAGCCTATTCAAGCCTATTCTCTCCTACCAATCTCCCTTTCCTCCATTAATCATCTCTCAAACTCCTCCATTTCTATACTTGAACTTATCTAATCCATCCAAAACCTCACACCAAATCTTGATTACTTCCCTAGACCATTCCTTCCCTACCATTTTCTCCATCACAAATCCTTTGTCACTCACCATAAGCCATCCACCTATCTAGACACATCCTCCTCTTCCATTCTTTGCATCTAGGAGCATCAAAGGAGAACAAGGATCAAGCACTAAAGAAGGTGGCCCAAGGGTGATTTCCTTACCATTTACTTGTTTCTATTTGATTGCTACTATGTGTAATTAAACCCCTAATCTAGGGGATTGATTTGATAAACATTTGGTTGTGGGTTTTTGCTTAAGCTTTGTAATGAATCTCTATATGTGTTCTATTTATTAATTCATTAGATTCTATTCATTATGTGATTGACTTGTATACCCACTTGTTAATTACAATCTTGTTTAGAATAACATGTTATATAATCACTCTTGGATTGACACACTTGAGTGATTAAGAACCCAATAAATAGGATAGATTAGTGGAGGGTATATCAACCACATTAATCTAAACCTAAATTGGTTAACATGTAGAGATTGGTCCTTAAAGTGGCTTAAAAAGCAATACCCATACCTACTTGCTAATCAATCAATTCCCTAGCATCAACATTAATTGTTTTTTCTTATCAAGATTGTGAGTCTTCTATTTTTCATATCATCATATTTTTAGTTAGGTTAATTTTGTATGTATGTTTGATGGTTTGACAAACCATACACTCATTCATCATTTATGATTTATTTTATTGTTTATAGATTAGCTAATTAAATCAACATATTTCTCTAATTCCTTGTGGAACGAATTCTAAGCTTACCACAATACTCATTTTCAAATCTTAAAATATATTGCGTAAAGATTCATTTTATAACATTCTTTTGGTAATTCGCAATTTGGTAACGACACAAAAAGCGAGTCATCATAGTGCCCTGGAAAAATTTCGTCAATATTTGATTGGGTATAAAGTAATTGTTTATTCTGATCATGCTGCTTTAAAATATTTACTAACAAAGAAGGAAGCGAAGCCGAGATTACTCCGGTGGATCCTTTTGTTGCAAGAGTTTGATTTGGAGATCAGGGATAAGAAGGGCAGTGAGAATGTGGTAGCTGACCACCTTTCTCGATTAGTGGAAGAAGAAACGGGAGAAGAAAGTGCCAAGCTCGTACCAATAAACGAGAACTTCCCAGATGAACAGCTGATGAATGTGAGAGCTAAAGATCCATGGTACGCAGACATAGTGAACTATCTTGCTAATGGCATCGTACCAGCCGACCTGAATTCTCAAGCAAAAAGAAGATTCATCTCCCTTTCCAGGCAATACTTTTGGGATGAGCCATACCTGTTCAAATATGGCGCTGATCAGATCATTCGGTGATGTGTCCCTGAAGAGGAGCAGCAAGATGTGCTGAAATTCTGCCACGACCTTAGTTGTGGAGGGCATTTTAGTGCCAAGAAGACTGCTCTGAAAGTTCTCCAATCAGGTTTCTTCTGGACCTCTTTATTTAAAGATGCTTATGCTTTTTGTATTTCTTGTGACAGGTGCCAGAGAACGGGGAACATTGGCAAACGGGATGAGATGCCCCTTTCCAGTCAATTGGTGATAGAAATATCGACGTGTGGGGAATTGACTTTATGGGTCCCTTCCCATCCTCGCACGAATTCACTTTCATCTTGGTGGCTATGGACTATGTTTCGAAGTGGATTGAAGCAATTGCAACCAAGACGAATGATAGCAAAGTGGTGGTGAAATTCGTGAAAGAACACATATTTGCCAGATTTAGGACACCGCGTGCGATCATTAGTGATGGTGGGAGCCATTTTTGTAACAAGGTTTTTGCCTCGTTAATGAAGAAATATGGTGTCAGGCACAAAGTGGCAACCCCATATCACCCTCAGACTTCAGGACAAGTGGAGGTGAGCAATAGGCAGATTAAGCAGATATTGGAGAAGACGGTGCATCCAAATCGAAAGGATTTGTCAACTAAGCTTAATGATGCATTGTGGGCGTACAGAACTGCCTACAAAACCCCAATTGATATAAGCCCTTATAGGATTATTTATGGGAAAGCGTGTCATCTACCTGTGGAGTTGGAACATAATGCCTATTGGGCACTGAAGAAGTTGAACTTTGATTTAGATAAGGCAAGAGAGGAATGAAAATTGCAACTGAGTGAGCTTGAGGAGCTTCGGGACAATGCTTATGAGAATGCCAAGATATACAAAGAAAGGACAAAAAGGCTGCATGACAGCAAAATCTTTCAGAAGGAATTCCAACCGGGGATGCTTGTCCTTTTGTATCAGTCAAGGTTATGGTTGTTTCCAGGGAAGCTGAGATCACGTTGGCTGGGTCCATATAGGGTTACTCAGGTTTTCCCGCATGGAGCTGTGGAAATTGAAGGTCGTGACGGTCAGAAGAGATTTAAAGTTAATGGATGATCAGGCCAAAATTGGTATGATTTTGGCCCTCATTTCCGTTTCTTTTTGCTTGATTCTCGGGCATTTCCCCGTGTTTAATGTTGTTAAATTGAGTGTTTCAGGTTTTATTAGGTTTCAGAAGCAATTGAGATGAAGGTGGAGGACTTGTGCGAAAATGTCTCACAAATGAGAAGAAACAGGGCATTTTCGCCACTTGGACATAAGAGGGCGCCACTTGAGCGCCATGGCGACAGAGGAGTCTCCAAAGGCATCAGAAGGTCGCCACTTGGGCGCCACTTAAGCGCCATGGCGACAGAAAGTCAGAAAAACAATCAGGTGGGGTCGCCACTTGGGGTCGCCATGGCGACCTCCCTTGCAAGTGGCGACCTAGTGCACTCAATCTTCATATGAAGCGTCTCTCCATCTTCAAGCATCGAAAATCAGAGCAAAAATTCAGAGAACACTCATTTCAGATCTAGATCATCATCCATGGAACATTATTCATCCTTCTCCATTTCTCTCCTTGAACTCATCTAATCCATCCAACCCTCAACACAAAACCTTGATTACTTCACTACATCATTCCTCATCCCACCATTTCTCCACCAAAATCCTTAGTAACATTCCACCAAAACACCCACATTCCAAGACATTTCCTCAACCTCCATTCCTTGCATCTAGGAGCATAGAGGAGAAGAAGGATCAAGCTTAAAGAAGGTGACCCAAGGGTTATTTCCTCATCATTTACTTCTTTTCATTCATTGCAAATATGTGTAACTAAACCCCTAATCTAGGGGATAGATTTGAGGAACAATTGGTTGTGGGTTTAGTTTAGCTTGTAATGAATCTCTTATGTGTTCTATTCATTCAAATTAATTAGATTCCATTCATTATAATTGACTTGTATATCACTTGTTGATTGCTATCTTGAGTGGAATAATTTGTTATATATTCACATGTGGATTGACAATCTTTGTGTGATTAAGAACCCATTGGATAGGATAGATTAGTGGTGGGTATACCAACCCCACTAATCTAAGCCTCTAAGTGGTTAATATAATGAGATTGGTACATTAATGATGCTAGTTAGCTTACCCACATCCAAGTGTTAATCGATCTATTCCCTAGTTCTCTCATTAATTGATTTCTATCACAATTCTTATCAAGGTGTTGAGTATTCTATTTTTCATAACATATTTTGTGTATTTTCATTTGAGTAGTTAGCATTTGTGGTTTTAGAAACCACACATCTATCAAACAATATGATTTATTTTATTGTCTTAAGATTAGTCAATTTATCTAATTAACACTTCATTCCCTGTGGAACGAACTTGCTCACTATTTTGCTATCAAATCACATTTTAAAAGGATTTAAGTGGCCTTAAAAGAGTTTTCAAGAATCAACCATAATCTCTATTATTAATTTTTTGTTGAGTACACAAACGACCTCATCAATGGACACCGACTCAAGCCATATCTGTGTGCATCCAAGCTAAAACCAGACCAATTTTCCTGCCTCAATGAGCCGTAAGGCTCTTATGCGTCTTGCCCAGATGTTAAATAAAGCGCTCAGTGGGAGGCAACCCACCTAGGTAATATTTTCTTATTTTATATTTTTTGTCTATTTTTGAGTCAGTTTTTTTTTAGGAGTCTCGAACGTTCTTAAACCCGATGAATATGGTTATTGGATATAGAGTTTTAAAGGAGATATTATTCAATTCAGGTTTGGGGGTGTTCGATTAATTAATTTTTCTGTTTTAGGAGAGAGCTGGTATGTTTTATGCGTGTTTTACTTTTGGCCAGGTATCAGGTATGAAGAAAATATTTTTCGCGGGATAGGACCGCCCCTTAGGCACATGCCTGGGCAGCGGTCTCTCTAAAGGGGTCTCTGACCGCCACTTAGTCCCGCTGGATGTGCACGTTCCTGGCCAGCTGAGAATCCTGAAGATTGTCTCTGGACTTCAGTGCAAGGTAGGACCGCCCCCTAGGCACATGTCTGGGAAGCGGTCACTTTTAAAACGCGTCTCTGGAAATCAGTGCAAGGTAGGACCGCCCCCTAGGCACATGCCTGGGCAGCGGTCCAAACGTAAGTGATATGGTGCGTTTTGCACCTTGGCTTGCATGCATTGCTTGGACCGCTGGATAGGACCGCCCCCTAGGCAGGTACCTACCCAGCGGTCAATACAAAAAAAAAAAAAAAAAACCCTATTGCATTTAAATGGACAGTGCGCAGCCCTTCTCTTTCCCTTGGCTGCGCACGTCCTCTCTCCTCTCTTTCTCTCTCTATTTCTCTCTCTTTCCTCCATTGTTACTCTCTCTCTCCAACAAGTCACAAGGTATGATTTCTACCTCTCTACTCTCAATTTTCTTCATGATTCCATTGCTTTTAACTTGAGATATCTTTATTTATGTAATTTTTGATGGATTTTGGGATTATTTTGTGTGAAAATTTCTAAATCCCTTGCTTAGAATCATTATGTTTCTTGTAAAAATTGATTATCTTGTTAGATTTGAAACATGCATGGTTGGTATTGCATTTGTTTTAAATGGGATTTGAAATTATTGGCATGTGTGATTATAGTATTCTTTGATATAATGTTTTTGACATTGATATTATTAGAATGATGAAATTATTGTTGGAATGCCCAATGTGGATTATAATGAGTTTGATACCGTTATAATGATGAGTTTTTATTGGTAATATGTGTATTTGGACACTTACTTTGAAACGAAGTGCTGCCAATTTCTGTTCAGAATATCTGTGGATTTATTTTGATTATTTATTGTGCCAGATGGCAAAAACTCATATTGGCAAGCGTCCTCGGATTAGTGCAGCAGATAAAGGAAAGCGTCCTGCCACTCCAAGACTAGCGCAACACAAAGAATTCCGAGATAGGGTGAACAGGTTCCAGGCACGGCCCTGGATTATTGAGAGGGGCATTAATCTAGAAAGTATGGCGCAGACGCCCATTCCAGCCGCCGTTGCTGCCCGCCAGTGGGAGAGGTACGTTGCTAGGCCGACACAGCCTAATAGGAGTCTCGTGATCGAATTCTATGCCAGGCTCCAGGATGGGGGTGTTGTTGTGGTCCAGGGGGTTGAGATCCTGATCAATCCCGAGGTGATAAATCAGTTATTTGAGGTTCCTGATATTGACATTCGAGGCTGAGGAGGGGTGGAATACCTTGATACTCTCAACCCGTTTCGAGGACGAATGGCTGCAGTCCTTAGGATGGATGGGCTTGAACAGTGGGACCTATTGCGGAAGTTGTACCAGCGTGACACGCATGTGGACGTCGCCTTTTGGAACATTTTTCTGACGTGTTCGCTGCTACCTTCTCAGCACCGCACCGAGATTTTCTATGACCAGGCTCGTATATTGCTCCGATTGAGGACTGGTGGCCCCATCAACATTGGGAGGGTGATTTTTGGTGCTATTCGTGAAGCCTGTGGCACTGATGAATTATCCATGGTATTTCCATGTTTGATCACGGCTTTCTGCAGTCGGGCAGGAATTGATGTGACTGCAGGTTTGGAGCATAATGATCCATCCATGCTCACTAGGACTAGATGGAACCAGCAGTTGGCTCTTCGGGGTTTGCCTCCTGTTGGAGATTATGCGTGACGCAGACGTCGCAAAGAGGAGCGTGCAGCAGCAGCTGCCGCGATGGCACAGGAGCAGCCTAAGGAGGATCCAGCTGCAGAGCAGCCCAAAGAGGATGCACCTGCAGCACAGCCCGGAGGTGATCAGTTTCACACTCTTTTGCAGGCTATGAAGGCTCACATGGATTTGCGCATCAGGCAGATGGAGGTTCGTATGGATGAGCGTTTTGACGATGTCGAGACGAGCATAGATGATTTGCGCACGATGATGACTAGTCGGTTTTCTGTGGCTAGTGGGAGTGGAGCTCCGTCTCAGCCTCCTTTTCCTGATCAGGATCCTTATGCAGCTAGTGGATCGGGATTCGAGCAGCAGTTTGATGACCAGAGGACCCCGATCATGCAGTTTGATGATGAGGAGCCGCAGGATGACCAGTTAGACTCCGATCAGCACACCGAGATCTTACCTTTAGATGAGGATGGCGGAGATTGACAGGATATGATTTCTTTTGACTTTTTATTTTATTTTCTTTGGATATTGTAGTTTATTTCTTTATGTCTGTCCCTATCATAACTGTCTTGACTGTCAACATTGGGGACAATGTTAAGCTCAGGTTTGGGGGGATTTAGTGTCGTTTTGGTTTTTAGTTTTATTTTCGTTCTGAGTCTGTCGTTCCTCCTGAATCTTTGATGAGATGCTTTGATGTGTGCTTTAGAACCAGTATGCTTTATTCAATGTGTTTAAACTAAAGTCTAGCCACTTAGAGTATTGCGTTGCATTTTTCAAAAATTATGACATGCTCTTGATATGATAGTGGATAGGATGCTTAGTTGGATTGCCATGATTAATAGTGGAGACTACCTTGGTGAGTTCACTAAGCCAAAAAGCGTACATAAATGACATGATATGAGTGATTAATTGTTTCTACTCTTTAAACACTACATAGGTTCTTAGCACTAGACTTGATCTCTATAGGTTTAACATTGAGCATTATAGAACGTTCATCATAAAAGATTTCACATGCTATCTTTGATCTTGAGTAAGTTGAACCAATGGAAGTGATTTCAGACTATGTGTGCTTGATCTACTTAAAAGGCCTTAAATATTTCCTACCTTATGTGTGTGCTCCATAGCCCTGTTTGAAGCCAAACACTGATTAGCCTTTTTCTTTCTTCACCACATTGACTTTAACCCATGTAAGCATGAATTATAGCCTTACCTTTTTAACTTGGGATCATACATTGAGATTGTGAAGAAGACTTGAGATTTCACCGCAGGAATATGTGCGAAGGTAATGAGTAACAAGTGAAGAAGAGCTGCATTCAATCCAAAGCTGAGAGGAACTGTATTTGTATTCATTCAAAAAAAAAAAATACATAAAAAAAATGGTGCAACAGAAATATGCACGGTTGAATGAATTCAACCAGTCAAATGACTGGTAGTGTTGTATCTACTCTTAAAGGAGTTATCAAGAATTTGGTGAAAGAGGTGGTTTGAAATTAATGGTGAGTGGTGTCATTCCACTTGCAAACAGGAAGAAAGGAAGGACTAAAAGAAAGCAGGGCCTTGAAGATGAAGTGAAGACTCTCATTGAATGATCCTAGGGTTTTTGAATTCTTTTTTCCTGTTCTTTCTTAGCCCCTACCCAATAGCCCCATTACAACCATAATGAAAGTCTGATTGATCTGCTGGTTATCCTTGCAATGAAAGTAGAAGGTAAGAGTGTGCTTAATCTTGTTCATAATGCCTGATTCTTTTCATGAGATCTTTTGCTTACAAATCAAGCGTTCTTTCAATGATATATTCATATGCGATAATAACTTGAAATTTCTTGTGCATAAATTCCATTCGCATATGCTTGAAGAGTGAAATTGCCTAGGTTCTGTGTGAAATATGAGCGATATCTTGTGAGAAGTAGAGTTGAGGCGAATTATATCTATGTTATCAGTATCGTGATTTCCAGGTACAAAGACCCCACTATTTTGCGTGGTCAACATATCGTCTCGTTGTGCAACTACAAACTTAACTCCATTCACAATGCAACCTTGGTAAGTTTCAGCTCGAAGAGGCCCTCTTGCTAGCTCAAATAGCTCATCATTGTACAAGGGTGATTTTGCCTCCCCCAAACTTCTCATCTGATTAAAGATAATATAATAAGGCATCACAAAAAAGTGAAGTATATCTAAGACATCAAGATAACTGTAAAGCTCATTATAACTAGAAAATGGCTTTTAGGAAACAATTTTCTATGGCTTTTCTGTACGTTTGCATGTACACTACTTTCGCGCTTTATCATTGCCTCATGCTCCCTGCATAGCAAGCGATTGTATATAGTACATGCATAAATAGTTACTTGAAGTAGGTGCAGAAATTTACTTACATTACGAAAGGAAGAACCTCATCACAGTTGTTCAATATGAACCATTGAGCAACCTCCATGTCTGCATTCGTAAATGGAATACTTGAACTACTCATAAACGGTCGTGCTACTTGTACAAAAATAGAAAGTTTCTCCGGTCTACAGCCACCGTCAAAGTTTCATTCAGTTCTATTAAAAGGTGTCTCAACATTGCGGAGATACATTGCACAAAAAGTGAGAGATTCATTTGCAATGTATGCCTCCGCAATAGATCCCTCAGGTCGAGCCCGATTTCGCACGTATCTTTTGTACATGCCCAACATCCTACCAAAGAAACAACATCTGAGACACGTTGCATAACGAGCTAGCATAAAGCAAAAAAATTAAAGATCATAAATAAACATTTACCTTTCTATTGGGTACATCCACCTATTACTCACAGGCCCTGCAAGTTTTGCCTCTGCAGGTAAATGCACCATTAAGTGAATCATGGAAACAAAGAAAGCTGGGGGGAAAATTTGTTCCAACTTACATAGTATGTACACAATATCATCCTCCAACCTTCCGATGTCCTCTACACGCAACGTTTTAGCACATAATTGTTGAAAGAAACTCGATAATTGAACAATCGGCTCAACCACATCCTTCGGCAAATATTTTCGAATGCCCACAGGAAGTAGTCGCTGCAATAATACATGATGATCATAACTCTTCAATCCAGAAATTTTTCCACTTTCGACTACCACATTTCTCGAAATATTGGCGGCATAGCCATCTGGATATTTTACAGATTTCAGAAATTGTAAGAATTCTTTTCGCAACTTTGGCTTCATTGTGAAAAATGGATGGCCCTTAACCCACTTCTCCCCATTCCAATCTAACCACAAAGATTTTTTTATTCCCATTGCTTTCAAATCTTGGCGAGCCTTGAACGTGTCTTTGGATTTTCCCTCTATACCCAATATCGTCCCAACAATAGTCTCACAAACGTTCTTCTCAATGTGCATTACATCTAGGTTATGCCGAATTTTCAACTTCGACCAATACTCTAACTCAAAGAATATGCTCTTCTTAGTCCAATTCCGTTCTTCAGGGGTCCTCTTCCTATTTTTGTCCGGGGTACTATGATGTTTACCAATCTGACCAAAGTCTAAGTTCTCTACCTGAGACAAAATTTCATCACCTGAGAGTTCTCTAGGTCTCACACCCTCTTCAGTTTTGCCATCAAAGGACTCCTTGTTTTTGCGCCACACATGATCCCACGGTAACCATCATCGATGCCCCATATAGCAAATAACCCTTAGTACTCCATCCCGATAGATTTCCATAAGCAGGGAAATCATTAATAGTCCACATCACCGCAACTCGTAAGTTAAACGTGGAATTAGTCACCTTATCATATGTATGCACACCAATTTCCCATAATTTTTTCAGCTCATCAATTCGCGAGCGCAAATAAACGTCAATCTCCTTACCAGGATCGTTCTTGCCAGGAATTAATAAGGTTTCTTCATGCACATCCAAGGCGGCAAATTATAAGGAACGACAACCACTGGCCACATGCTATATGACTGGTTCATATTCCCAAATGGGTTAAAACCATCACTTGCAAGGTCCAACCTTACATTTCGTGGCTCCGCTGCAAAATCAGGATACTTCTTATCAAACTCCTTCCAAGCAATTCCGTCGGCTGGATGCGTCATGACACCATCATCAATTTGCCTTTCCTTGTGCCACTTCATATGACTGGCAGTATGCATTGACATGTATAGTCGTTGCAATCTCTGCTTAAGTGGAAAATAACGCAACACTTTTTGAGGAATCTTTTGCTTTTCCCCACAACCGTCCTTATACCTCAGCTCATTACAAACAGGGCACTTATCTAGCCCTTCATTTTCCTTGTAGAATAGTGCACAATCATATTTGCATGCATGAATTTTTTCATAACCCAACCCGAGATCCATCAAAACTTTATGTGCATGTCGATGCGTAGGAGGCAAATTATTCCCTTTTGGAAGCATCCTCTTCAAAATCCCCATTAACTCATCAAAGCATTTATTGGTCATCTAATTTTTTACTTTTAATTGCATCAACTCCACAATTGATGTTAGCACAGAGAAACCTTCACAACCAGGGTAAAGTTCTTTTTGTGCTTCTTTCAACAATCGTTCATACTTATCTATCTCTAGCCTATGCAAATTGGATGTCCTATCCTCTCTCAATATTGTATCATCATCAACCAATACATCATTTTCTTCTAAAATATTTTGCTCATAAAAATGTGACACAGATGGATACATATCATTGATTATACCTATTTCTTGATCATTATCACAACCAATGTCATCACTAGGTTTGGTAACCGAATTAGCGATGGAAGAACTTGATGCTGTTCCAAAACGTTCACCATGATGAGTCCATACGGTGTAATTATATGACATCCCATGCATCATCAAGTGTTGTTGAATTTCACTCACTGACTTCCAAGAGCAGTTATTACAATTTTGGCACGGGCACTTGATATGACCTCGATAATTGACATGGTTCCGTGCAACTCCAATAAATTCCTCAATCCCCGATAAATATTCATCACAAGCTCTATCCGGATTACGTATCCAATTTCTATCCATTGTATAGCCACCATATAGCCCTACCATGCATATATAATATATAACAATTCATGCTAACACAACACAAAAGTTATAGTAATCAGTCTGTTTCTTGGTTTGGTAGAGGAACTGAACATATGACAAATTGAGAAGGAAAATATATTGAAGCCGTTTACACAAATTCCTAAATTTAGAGTTTTATTTTACATTAATAACCTTAATCATTTAAATTTAATGGAAATTCTGTTAGGTTTTTGGTTGTTGTTGGCATATATTCCATATCAAAACGTGTTTATCTTGTAAATGTTTATGTGGTCATGTTGATGATGATACAAAGCTTCAAAGAAAGATTTGACTACGGTACATACAAGATGATGGCTTGCTAAGAGGAAATAAGCTTCATTGCTCATCAAAGGTATAATCGACCTCATTCCTCTTACAAGGCATAGGCACACACACACAAATCATTCATGAGTGTCCCTGCATTGTTGTGCACCATTTTTATAACACATTCACATGATTTTGTATGCTCATGCATTGAACTCAAATGCTCATACATTTTAGAGTTGCATGTTCTAGGACTATGTCTAGGAAATGGCATTCATATGTGAACTTGTGTTTGTATGTTTGTGTTTCTTGTGTTTTGGACTTTTAATAGTGCTTAATTGATTCCTTATTGAGTCCCGGTCATTTCGGTTACTCATACGTTAAGTTTCGAGTCCAAACGATGTAGCTACGCTACTTTTCGTTCTCATTCGTTGAGTTGTGTTCGTCGTCATTTTCCGAGATGAATTCTCAACCATTTTTCAAAGTTTCATAGTCTTTGTCTTGCGTGAGGGAGTCACGGTTTGTAATCCAAAAACGGATTCGAATTCGGAGTTCGGATGCCCGAATACGGCTGAAGAACGCGAGAGGTGTGCGAGGAGGTCGCTTGGCCAAAAGCCAAGCAAGGGGTGGCCACGTGTGGACCACGTGTGCCACACGGCCAGAGCTCCTCTCTGGCCACGTGTGGCACACGCTGGCCACACGTGGACTTGCCAAAGTCCCCCCAAAAAATTGGACAATTTTGTCCCTCCTTTCATTCTTTTTAAATCCCTCCATTTCCCTCCATTCTTTTCCAAGAAGAAAAAGTGTGAAATCCCGTCTATGATTTTCTCCCAAATTTTCTCAACTTCCAAACACCATAACTTTCTCATACGGAGTCGGAATTGAGTGATTCAAGTTGGAGATTGTTCGTATTCGAGTCCTCTACCTTTTCCAAGTGGTTGTGCAGCTGTTTGATCGATTTTCTGATAGATCTCCTCAGAAAAACGAACCAGCTCTTGTAATTGAGGTAGAGTTCATAACTTTGTGATTTCATCTTTTTTAACCTCCAATTTGCTTGGGGTTTCTTCTTCTATATGTATATGTTTGTTTAGTGAATGCTATAGAGAAAGATAGCTTCATAATCAATCTAATTGAATAGTCTAATTAGAGACACATGTTGACTAGAATCTTTGATTCTTTGTTTTTAACATGATTGGGAGTTGTATTGTGATTAGATTGATATTTAGGATTGTTTGAGACTTGATTGATCAAGTTTATGATTAATAACCCTTTCTATGTGACTTTGATCCATGATTGATGAAATCTAGGATTAGAGTCTTTTATGTGTTTTTAGAGATATATAGGATTGATTTGTTTTTAACATGTCTCCTATCTCTAAATCTTTGGCTAGAATAATTGTTGAATACATTTTATGATTCTAGCATTTTTGATGTATGTTTATGACATCTTGAACTTGTGCCTTATGAATATGAAATTGTTCAAGTGTTGTTTTGTATGAATGAATCTAGAAGTTTTATGTGTTAATTGTATTCACATGCTCTAGGTTTTCATTCATGATTTTGCATCTAGATTTCTATTGCTTGTGTTTTCACATCTCTAGATCTAGTTGTTCCATGGAATGTATTGATCACATGTTCTATGTTGTTTTGATTGATTGCATCACTTGCATTCACATGATCACACTAGGAAGTCCTTGTAAAAGGCATGAAGTCTTGGCTAGAGTTGGGATGACTCGGATAGCCAAGCAAGAAGTCTTGCCTAGAGTCTTGAGGACTTGGATAAGTAAGCAAGAAGTCTTGTCTAGAGTCGGGAGGACTTGGATAGACAAGCAAGAAGTCATGGCTAGAGTCGGGAGGACTTGGATAGTCATGCATGGGAGGCTTTCTAGAGGCACGTGTGCCTTATATAGAGAGTTGGCTTATATATTGGTAGGCCCGGGTGTTTGGTTAGACATAGAGTCCGATAGAGCGGGGTACATGGGATGTGTATGCACTCTTGAGGAATTTCTAATCTTCCAACGATGTTGGTTTTGGTATGAGTTCCAATATGTGGTGGTTTACATCATTGAGGGATTTTGTATCTTCCAATAGGGATTGGGTAAACATAGACTCCACATGGGTTGGTGACTAGGATTGGTCATTTTGTGGAATTTCTAATTTACTTTCCAAGTATATATATAAGTACCCAATGGTTGTAATTCAACCCGTGGATGTTTTCTCCTTGGAGGTTTTACCACGTTAAAAAATCCCTTGTGTTAATTCTTCCTATCTCTCTCTTTTATATTTGTTTATGTATATGTTGTTATCTTGTGACACATCAATTACTTGTGAAGTATATTGATACAAGATTTTGTATAGTGTGATTTGTAAATATATTCTTTTGATCATATTTGTAAATACATTTTCTTTTGTATATTGTTTAGAATTTTATGTATAGCAATATTTGTATATACTTGTAATGATTGAACATATATTCATATACAAGTATTCTTGCTAATTGTTTTTTGTATTTTCTTTATACCTCATACAACTTATTGATACTTAGACAATGTATGAATGATCACATGATAACTTGTCTTAGTATGATTCTGTGATGTTTATGTTGTATGTAAGGCTACCTTGAGGGACAAACGTAAGTTTGTTCAAGGGATTGAAATTAGGCGAAAAACCTATTCACCCCCCCCCCCCCTAGGTACGTCTTAAGCAATTTAACCTTGTTTGTATACTTTCAAATTCATTAACAGCAAGAGAGAATATCTGGCAAATTCCAAAAGAAATAGTAACAGGGTGTAATTAAGGCTAACCTGAATGGAGGTCAACAAATTAACCCTTCAAAAAAAGATTAATCACTGATTTTACTAATTAATTAATGAAAAACACAAGCACCTAGCCGATAACAAGTAGGAAATTGAAAGATAATATTACTTTTTGGAAAAAGCTTTCCTAAGACATTAATATAGTTTTCTTTGAAAAAATATTACTTGATAGATAGATGAGAAACAAAAAAGTAAGCTGACAAGATGGCCACTAGGATTATAAAATTAAAAAGAAAAAACAATAAGAGAGCAGTGTTCCCTAGCTCCACCCCGACATGAAATCAAAACAAAGGAAACAAAATAAAAGCATATAAGTTGGCATATTAACTACCTCTGCAGTATCGCATGGCATTGACTACCACCACAATCAGTTACTAATCATTGCAAAACAATTTCTAAAAACTCCAAATATTGTTACAAAACAAAGAACTGAATAATACAAGTAATTCTACTATGTCTACAAAGAAGTCTAATAATTTATTACAGTGAGAAATTAGTCTTCCATTACTGCTCATCCAGTAAATGTAATGTAAAGTCATAACTTTGGCTAGCCCAATGCAACCCAATTCTCAGGCTTTTATCTAAGACATACTTTCTTTAGGAATTTGAAAGCCTTAAAAATCTATTTGTAATGGTGCATAACCAGAACATAATTTATGTACATATATTGATAAATGGTGAAATATTAGCAAATTCTAGGTGTCCATAACTAAATTATAGTAATATAAAATCCCCACCACCCTATAGCATGGCAAGTGGCTTGTACAAGCTCCGTTGCATAACCTCCATTTTTTTTTTAAAGGCCACTTTATTGAAGAAATAGAAACAGAACACAGCAGCTACAACACGAAGGCAACCAGACAAGTACACAGCCAGACAACAAGCAAAAACAACAGCCAAAAAGAAACAATGCAACAACAACAACCCCAACACAGACAGAAACAAAATAGAGCATCAGGTAATGCTCCAAAAAAGAACCTCTCTGTCACCAGTAGACCCTTGCTTAGCCACCTTAACTGGATCAGAAACTGTTTTAGAAATCTATGTACTCCGATTCACAGCCCAAGCAAACAAGGCAATATATTAAACCAATCAAATTCACAGCCAATGTTTTCTTTTTTTTGAATAGCAATTTTATTAAAGGCCAAGAAGCCAAAAACAGAGCACCCAAAAAAGGGGAAGACAAACCATACAACCACAGCCTCCCCAAACCCATGCTACAACTGAAACAAACTACCGCAACAAAAGCCAACAAGAGGCAACCCAAAAAGCAAAAACAGCACACAAAAACAAAACATCAGAAAACTATCCAGGATACTAAACAAAACAGCCAAAGACTTGCAGCCTCAACCCAGACCTATGCCTACTAAGAAACACTGGATGACTTCTAAGCAACAATTCTCCATAAATTCTAGGAAGACAAAGATTGGATCTCCATATTTTCCAAAGCACCACGGAAACGCGAACATGACCTGCTCATGAATAATATCCTCCCACCACACCAATCCCTCTAGACAAGATATTACCCTCTAACGAACTAAATATTCCACTGTCAAACATTCCCACTTTGGTTTCTAGGAGGAATAACACAACTGAATAAAACTATGAACTAGCCTTCTCACCACCCTACGATTTCCTCCTTCCCCAAAAACAGCCAAGGTTTTCATATATGTGTACTTCGATTATCAACAAACAGGTAATTGCTTAACAAATTCAACACTCGAAAAATTTATTATAGACAAATATTGAATGGTATCAAAACCCTAAGGCAACAATGGAAGGAAAAAAAATAAGCAAACAATTACCTCTTCTTCTTGTGTCGATATGGGCTCTTGCCTATTGGGATTTGAATTTGATATGATTGTAGGGTTTGGTTTGAAGGAAATTGGAGACACAGACAGGGGAATAATAGAGAAAGAAAGAGAAGCTGGGTGATTAGAGAAAATTGGGGACGATGAAAGGAGAGCAGAGAAGTTTTGAAGTTGGGAGTGCTTGCCTGTGACTTTGAGCGAGAGTTTTAATTGTTTAAAATTTTAATTATCTTTTCCCTTCGAATACAAAGTTTGTAGAGACAACAAACAAAAAAAACCGCGAAAAATTCCAACTAACCCTTCGCCTACAAATGGGACAAATTTTTTCGTCGGCTGAAGACTAATCTTACGCAACGAATCATTTGTCTGGATAAATGACCTATTTTGTCGGCCCAAATCCTCCAGCCCATGGATTTTCTGGCGGGTTTCTTAAGCCCATGAAACTTCTTTTTTGTGTGGAAAAGTGACTTTTGCCTACAAATCAACATTTGTCGCCTAAAATTTTGTGGGGAAAGAGTTAAATTCTTATAGTGACGAATCCCTCTAGTTGCATCATGTAGATGCTCTCATCAAGATTGCCATTCAAGAATGCAGTATTGATGTCCATTTGCCAAATTTCGTAATCAAAATAAGCAACAATGGATAAGAGAATCTCGAATAGACTTAAACATGGCTACTGGCGAGAAGGTCTCTTCATCATCGACCCCCTCTTTTTGGGTATAATCCTTGGCCACTAGCCTTGCCTTGAAGGTCTCTACCTTCCCGTCTACTCATCTCTTTCTCTTGTAGATCCACTTACACCCTATGGGTTTCACCCCATCCGGTAAGTCTACAAGTTCCCAGACTAAGTTAGAGTACATGGACTCCATCTTGAGATTCATGGCTTTAAGTCATTCCTCTTTATTAGGATCTTCCATTACATTGTTAAATGTCAATGGATCATCCACACTTTCAGCAGAGACAACATCTTGTCCCTCACTTATACCCAAATAGCGTTCAGGCTGTCTCACAACCCTTTCACTACATCTAGGTGGTAGTGCATCCTGACTAGGAATCATCTGACTCTCAGATGTTAATGGATCAACAACTCTTGTTGACTGAGAACTGGTCTCACCAAGCTCTAACTCATTCAATACAATTTTAGAATGAGGCTTATTGTCACTAATATAGTTATCCTCAAGAAACGTTGCATTTATCGATTCAAACATTTTATTATCCTCAGGACTATAGAAGTATCCACCTCTAGTCTCCTTGGAGTATCCTACAAACAAGTAGACCACAGACTTAGGTTCTAGCTTTCCACTTCTGTTCTTCAGCATGTGTGATGGACACCCCCATACGCAGAAATGTTGCAAACTAACTTTACGAACATTCTACAACTCTAGAGGAGTCTTAGGAACAGATTTGGATGGCACTACATTCAAAATGTATGCCGTTGTTTGTAACACATATCCCCAAAAGGAATTTGGTAACGATGAGAAACTAATCATAGGTCTCACCATTTCCATTAGGGTTCTATTTCTCCTCTCCGCGACACCATTCTGCTGAGGTGTACCAGAAGCCATGAGTTGGAACACTATCCCATACTCAACCATGAAATCTTCAAACTCTTGGTCAAGGTGCTCACCTCTACTATCTGATCGTAGAGTCTTGATAGTCTTTCCTAACTGATTCTCAACTTCAGCTCGAAATTCTTTAAACTTTTCAAAAGTTTTCGACTTCTGTTGCATTAGGTAGACATATATGTATCTCAAGTAGTCATCTATAAAGGTGACATAATACTCATAACCACCCATTACTTTAACATTCATTGGTCCACAGACGTCTGAATGTATAAGCTCTAGTGGTTCTTTAGCTCTAAGCCATTTTCCAGTAAAAGGTCTCTTGGTCATTTTACCTTCTAAACAGGATTCGCAGACAGGTAAGATGTCGACCTTTAACTCACTTAAAGGTCCATTTTTCACTAGTCTATCTATCCGATCAAGGTTAATATGACCAAGTCTTAAATGCCATAGATACGTTTCATTTTCTGGAGAAATCTTTTGTTGTTTTGTTTTAGGTTTTTCAACTTTAAACAATTCAGCGTTGAGCAGTGTAGTATGTATTAACGGCCTTAAAACATACAAGTTGTTTTCGTTTAATCATGAACATATATTCAAACCATTCTTTGCAATAATAACAGACTTATTATTGAAAGAAACAGAATATAATTGTTCCAACAACTTTGAAACTAAAATCAAATTTCGAGTAAATCCAGGAATTAAATATACATTATCCAAAATAATGAAACAACTTCCAAAATGTAGTCTAACTACACCCACTGCTCGGGCTGACACGACATCCTCTGACCTAACACCCATAGAAAAGGACCTCTCCTCAAGCTGTGTCCAAGATTCAGTCTATTGCATATAAGACAAACATGGTTAGTGGCCCTCGAATCAACTATCTAGGGTGAAGAATCATCTTCCACTATACACGATTCAAGAACAAGTAAATCACATTTACTTTTTGCCTTTTTCTTCTTGCTTTGGGCTTTCTTGGGTTTGGGCTTACCCTTAGCCTTCCCAACAAACCTTTTCCTTTTCTTTGATCTAGAAGAAGATGGTTTAGCAACATTTGCCTCACTAGTCTTATCTTTGTTGTCCTTAATTATGGACTCAAAGATAGTAGTCTCATTCAGCAACTGAGTCAGACTGAACCTTAACTTGTTCATCCATAGTTTCTTTTAAACTGATCGAAACTCTTTGGAAGAGTCGTCAGTATGATGCTCACTTGACTGGGTTCATCAATGGCCCCACCATTGATCTCTGCCATGTTAAAGTAGGACATCATGTTCAAGACATATTCCCGAACTGATGTACCCTCCTTCATTTGAGCGAGCATAACGGAACGAACAGCTTCGTGCTGCTTTTGTTCAAAGGGTTGCCCAAACATAGCTTGCAATGACTCCATTATTCTAAATGTAGTACCCGTTACTTCGTGCTTAGTGACAAGCACGTCTGTTATACTTGCTAATGGATATGTTCAGGCTTTCTCATCTGATGAGACCCATTTCTCATATGCCTCACGAACAGTTCGTGCAGCATTGGCAGTAGGCACTGGAGGACATTCCTCCGTAAGCACAAACTTAAGGTCCTTGGTGACCAAAATTGCATTGATATTCTGTTTCCATTTAGTGTAGTTATCACTAGTTAATTTGTCATTGGCTATGATTTGTAATATTGCAAATGACATTGCTAAGAAAACATAAATTAAGAATTCATTCAGTCATACATTCAAAACATGTGCAAATGTTCAGCATAAAATTAAACATGATGCATGAAAATGTTTAATGAACAAGAACAACCGTAAGAAAACAATGTTTCTATGCCATGACAATCCAGCATACCACAAGTAAGTGCCGCCTTAGGGTCGGTCAAATTCTTGCATGTTGAATCGAGACCTTCTCAATCAAATGATATACCAGAATAATTCTTATTCCAATATCATTCAACCATCATTTATTAGTCAGGTTTTTAATTAACCAATTTAATTAAAACCTTGTGAGCGTAACCCATCATTTCAGATCTCATGAGCTTAACTTGAGAATTGCCGCCTTAGGGTCGGTCAATCCCGAAATCCCTTCAGAAATCCTATCCATCAGGAAGTCAACCTTGGTATTGATTCTTATGGTACCCTCCTTAGGGAGGATGAAAACAAAGCCGTCATGAGGCCCCACTCGAATCTCACAGTGTTGAACTAATGATGGAGACCGCAAGATATAATGTCATATATCACTCTCCCACTCACTATTTTATAATAAGGGTTTTCTACTAATATTAATGCACCTAAATTAAACTAGATTAAACGGCTAATTTCAATCTAAGCGTCAAGTGCATTAATCGCAAATTATTAGAATCCTATTCCAATAACTAATAAACTAATTCTATTTTTAACTCTTAAAAATCTAGTTCATTAGTGATAATTCTAATCTATGTAAACTATTTACTAAGACTAGAATTATTATATGTGTATTTACCAAGTTTTAACTATTAAAACTAAACACATTATTAGGTCCAATTATTATTAGGGGCTTAATCAAATTAATCCTAATATATATTAAATGACCCTACTAACCTAAGTAATTAAACTCTTTAATAATTAGATTAGTTATTAATGAAAATTACCAAGTTTTTATTCCTAAAAACTAATCCCATTAATTTATAGCCAATTATGTGAATTACCCATTTTAATCAAATTAAAAAAAAAAAAATAAACACATAATATAGATGGCTATAATGCATGTATGACATATCAACATATATATGTGTAGGCAAACCTAATCTAAATGATATGTATATGCATGGCAGTACTTTAATCATCTCATAATAAAAGAATACATGAGTTGACAGAGTACAATGGGTTTATCTAACTTTAAAAAATAAATAAATAAATCTAATTACAAAAAATTAATCCAAGACATTCCTTGGTCTTCTTGTAATCCATCTTTTCTTCAAGTCTATATGTAATATCTTCTACGTCTTTCGGGCCCAAAAATCAAGTTCAACTTGATTTATTTTATTGGATCCATCTCATGGATTAAATCTCTTAAAACCCAAATGTTACTCTAACATTTTTCGGAGGCCTGAGATTTCCAAAAAAAATTGGCCCAAACACACTCACGCACAAGCAGCCCTTGCCCTTGCGAACGTACACATGGGTGGCGTCGCAACGCTTACGTGTGGCTGCTGCACAAATGCGCAACAACTTTGCGCAACAGGAGACGTTGCACAATATTTGTGCACATTGCTGGTTGCACAGCTGTTGCACTAATTTTATTTCATTTTATATATATATATACGTGCAACACTTGCACATTTGCACACAGCAACACTTGCACATGATAGTGCATGGCACCTGCATAATTACATAAATGCATAACAGCTGCCCAAACGCAACACTTGCGCATGTGAGTGCGGTGGCTTTGCACATCCGTTGCACAAGGTCCACGCCGACTGTGCTATTTCTTCCGGATCATTGTTCTTCATCTTCGATTTACATCAATAAAAATAAAATAACAGCATAAAAAAAATTATACAACCTGGAATTAATATTACATTGAAAAATATTACATTCAAAATCCAAAACCTTAAAACCCATGTACTATAAAAATTTATGATCAACCATGTTTAAATAAAAAATATATATAAACATCATACAATCATTAGAAAGTGCCTACACATTCATACATGCATTCAGGAGCAATCGAATTCGATTATACTGTACAAAAATTGGCTCTGATACCAATTGTAAGAACCCAGGGTTACAGATTACGCAACGAAAGAGTTTTAAAATTTTTTATGCAATCATAAACTAACCCATTTGTATAGTAATAATCGAAAACAATAAGAAGGAGTAGAAACTATTTCATACCAATGTTTGTAGGCTCCTTCACTTTAATACGATCTGCTCCTGATTTGAACCACTTGATCTTCCTCGCTATCTCTCGGAACTGATAACGGCGTGTGGGTGCGTCACGGTATTCAGGAACCTTTATAGAGGTTAAAGAAAGAAATACAAAACAACCTTTGTTATGTTGTCAAATGAATTCGGCCACACAAAAATAATAAGCAAATATATATATATATATATATATTTTTTCTTTTCTTTCGGCCGCACTCCCCCGATTGCTTTTTCTCTCTTTTTGTGAATATGTGTGGCGTGTTTCTTGTCTTTGTATCTCATACAAATGCAATTCCCATTCTTTATTAAAACATATATCATATATATATATTTTTTTTAAAATAAACTAATTAATTAAATCTTTTAAGATATCTAATATCTTTAAAGATATTAATTAATATTAATTTATTTGATTTGATTTGAATTCAAACTCTTTCAAATTCAAATTTAAATATTTAATTTAATGAAAATAAAATAATCAAATTATCTTTTCTTCATTCAATATTAAATATCAATCAACACCCTCCATCTAATGATTAATTACATAATTAAATAATCTAATTATTTAATTAACATAATCATTAATATTCATTAATTAAATAAACTCATTATTCAATTAATTCCTGAATAGACACGTGTCACTTTCGTAACACAATTAATTGGAGAATCCAATTAATCAACCATGACCCTTGTTACCTTAATCAATCGGGCTAACAAGGGGACCTAATGGACCCATAGTATTTTGAGCTCCAATAATCCTTAGAAATAATTAATTAAACTCTTAAATTCATGATTCATACTTCATGATTATTAACTTCGGTGTTGTTCCACTAAAAACCCGAAGTTGCACTCTCTCAACTGTAGACGTTTTTACACAAACCAATAACTCTTGGTGTCCATCGATATAACTATTATATATGGTATGAACCTCCATAAATAGTTCATAATTAGAGTTGGGTCATAATGTCCGTTATACCCCTCTAATTATATCTTTCCTTTAAGTACTGATTGCTTTATTTCTACACAAAATGTAGCCCCCTTTCCGTATCCTTTTGTGTAAGTTCCTCAGGTAAAACCGGGGTTTTAATGTTTCATTTGAGGTTTTTGTAGGTTTTTCTGCTAGCAAAGGTGTTTTGGCTCTAACTGGAGAACTTTGGGCAAAAAGCGCAAATATGGAAAGTCTGGGGGCTTGGATCAGAGCGCCGTGGTTGAAGCGCCGCGGTTGGTGCACAAGCGGCAAGGAGGCGACAGAGATCCTCCAAAGTTGCCGCGTATGAAGTGTTGCGGTCGTGCAGCAGCGGCAGAGGGGCGACAGAAACCTCATCGAGTTGCCGCGGTCTACTTGCCGCGGTTGCTCAACCGCGGCAAAGGCGCGACAGAAACTTCTTTTGCTTGCCGCGGTCGATCTTTCGCAGTTGTCCAACCGCGAAAATGGAAACCGCGGTAGAGCGTCCCTTCGTATTCCAGAGGGCATTTTGGTCATTTTTGGGCCTCCTATAAGTACCCCTTCTAGGTCATTTCAGAACCAGACCTCCCCAGCTCGAATTATTACAGCAAGTTTTCATCTTGGCTCTTTCCTACACACATCACCAACCCATCCCTTACAACCCACCAAAATCCCACCTTTCCCTAAGATCCAAACACACCAATCTCACCTCTTTTCCATAGCCATCATCACTTCACCTTTTGAGCAAGAAGAAGGATAGAAAGAGAAGAAGATCCAAAGAAGAAGAAGCTCTCCATATAGTTTTTCTAGACTCTTTCTCTTTTATTCTTTATTGTAGCCATGTACTTCTTATTTCACATAAATTGTATGGTTACTAGTTGTAATATGATGAGCTAAACTCATAGTGCTAGGATTTGATGAAACCCCACCTTTGACTATACATTTAAATGAAGTGATTCTTGTTTATCCCTTATGTGCAATATTGTTGTTTGTATGGGTATTTTTATATTCTTAATGCTTTTCAATTGATTGATCTCCTCTTGAATGACTTTTGTGGTATGTTATGCACTAACCGGAGACGCATGCCACGTGTTCGATAAAATGCTCCCCTATGCATGCTTAGAAAAGTAGACCTACTTAGGCTAGCGTATAGGACTCATTTAGTACACCAAAGTCCGTAATGAACTCATTCGTACATTCTGGGTAATCGAAGGATAAGCTTGGGTATGTTTTGAGTGTGACTCACTCTACTTGACCAAGATTGTGGGTCAATATAAAGGTGTACGAGTATATGAATTGCATAAGTACGTTTGGGGTTATACAATCGAGTCTAACTTGAAAGTCAATCTAAGGGTGGGGTGTAGTCAAGTCCTAGCATATTTCTCTCCATTATCACATTCGTGTTTTATTTTGAGTTTTCATTTCATTGCTTTAGTATTAGCCTTTAATCAAGATAGTTTACTTTGTTTGTTTTGATCCACCATCATTATTGATTGTTTGAATAGCAAATGGACTAATCAATTTCGGTAATCGATCACTCGATTCCTTGGGAACGAACTTTACTTACTATTGTGCTACTCTCCGACCTCGTTCTATTTCGAGTGTCACTTGAGTGATAGCCAAGTACCATTGATTCTCTAATGAACAATAAATCTTACATTCCTTACGGAATTAGGAGAGCGCTCATATTGTTCAAGCCCTAAATCAACCCTTAAGGGAACTACTATCTACTTCTCGTAAGAAGGAGTGGATTCGTCTATTGTGTACAAACCTTCCCAGCTACAAGCCAAACCGTGATTCTAACATACGAAGTTATTGACCGGGAATGCAACTCCAATCTCACCTATGGTATATCAAAAACCATGATCTAACCTGAAGGAGTCGATAAGACACTCAGGATTAAGATCACCCATATGGCCATCATTTATTGATATATATGAATCTCATCTTTTAACGGGTCTTGGTGAGAGATTCATATAGATCATGGCCCAGTCCTATATGATCACATAATATAAGGTGCCTTCTTTCTCATATCACCATATGAATAGTCTAGGTTAAGACCATAGTACATTACGGAATGGACCGCAGCTGTAGATTAACCACTAATAAAGTACCCAACTCTATTTGTTATCTATGAACTCTTTAGTTTACTCATTTCAAACTGAATACCTCTGTATATAACACTCATATACTCAGTTAGAGATTACATCCGGCAATCTTGGATGTTAAGTACACATGATATAAATAAATGTATGATACAATTTAAATGAATAAACTACTTCTTTTATTTATGTTCAATTCACATTTATAAATTACAAGATTTAGGGCAAAAACCCCAACAGCCCTCAACAATTCACGGTCACTAACCCACTACTACTACCCTACGGGCCTTTAATAGTGATCCTATACCCAATTGCTTGTGCACTAAGCAACTTAGTCATAAGGCTTAATTCTTAAGAAAAAATCAACAACCTAAGTAAATATATGATAATATCCAAAATGCAATTAATGCTAGGCAACACTAAAAGCTTATCTAGAGATTAAATGATGATAATAAAATCAATCCTAGATATCATATTGATATATGTCATACATACAACTTAGCTATATAAAGTATAAGCAATCATAGATGCAATAGCTATCACAAACAATCTCAATCAATCAAATGAGATAACTTAGCTAGATATTATATAAACTTGGAATCCTAGCTATCACAAAAACAACAACTCAATCAATCAGCACAAATATCTCAACTTGTAGATTAATCTTAATCTAGATGCCAACAAGTCAAAAATGAGATTTCTTGTTAAGTAAGAACACAAAATGAATGAAGATGGTGTTCAACTTACTAAGTCATGTGTGTTGAAGAAGACCAATGCATGAGCACATCCTAGATGATTCTAGATGATGCTTAAATGATGATTTATGCCATGGAAATGAGTTTAGAGTATTAAAGAAGCAATCTTTGTGATTTTTCTCTTAAGTATCTCTCTATATCTCTTTAGGGTTCTTAATATGCAGAAGCTTAATCAAAGAACAAGAGATAAAGATGTATTTATAGAGAGCAAAAACGAGTTGGGTGAAAAGACAAGTTTGCCCCAGTTATGAACCAAACGACAATCAGGGCCGCTGATTTTAACCGTCGAATTGAAATCGAGAACACTAGTTTCAGATAGCGTATACATTCGACGGTTTCATAGCCGATGATCACAACCATCGATTTGGACCTAAGACATACCAATCAATTAGGCCTCAAATGGCGGTTTCAATCGACGATCAAGCTGCCGAGCACAACTGTCGTTTCACCAAAAAAATGTGAAACCAAATGAGAATACATAAGCTTTCTCCAATAGCGATCCTCGCGCTACACCAAGCACACCAACGTGCATGTGTGGAAGTTTCCGAACAATCTTCGGGAAATGAATTACAAGACATACTGACACACTGACACGCAACACAATTCAACAAAAAGGTGCAAGTGTGAAGTGTGAAGAGAATGCACACAATAAACAACGAACACAAATGCATGTAAGTGTGTGTGTGCAACTAGTCTCTTCAAGAGTCAAGTCAAGTGATATACCTTACACTCTTGCTCTTGAAATCACCGAGATGCTTGTAAGCTTGTCAACGAGAACCTAAGCTACCCATTACATAGACATCCCAAAATATGGTTTGTCAATGAAATAAGCCAATCAAAATATGAGGAGCTTACAATCTCCCCCTTTGGCTATTTCGTGAACAAACCACCACTCACAATTGATCATTACAAATAACAAAAGCTAAAGGTCAACAAGAATTTATTCTACATTACAAAGATAAACCTAATCAAACTAGATCTTCAAGCTTTCCATCTCTTGTAGAATAAATATCCATGCAAAACAAGATAACTACACTTTCCAAGACAAGTGTATGTAAGGTGATCAAGTGAGATAAAAACAAGGTTTTGCATTAAAGAAACCAAGCAACATCATGCAAAGATATGCAATGCAATGCTCCCCCTCAATAAGCAATCTCCCCAATCATGCGAATTAACTACTACAACTCACTTACCACATACCACTCCCCTTTTTTGTCATGAGATAGGCAAAGGAGTATTCCCTAGCCGAGTCACTTTAGCAAAGAGAGATAGTAGCATACAAGACATTTGCATAGTCATATACAAGAACTTTATGCAACTCAAATAATGAGGAGAGAGGCAATGAGATTTATTTTATGAAAATGATGTGAAATTCCCTTTAAAGCAATAGTGTTTTATACCTAGAGGGGGGTGAATAGGTATAGTCCCAAATTCTTCCAATATTCAAAAATGCAGAATATAAGAATGAAATGAATACTTGAAATGATATAACAATTATATATTATGAATCAATTCATGTAAGCATCAATATACAAAAGAATCGATACAAGTGAACATATGGAAGATAAAGAAATATAAAGCGAAAATGAGACACAATGTTTTTACGTGGTAAACCCTCAAAGAGGAAACATCCACAGGTTGAATCCACAACCACTGGCAAAGCAAATCCACTATACAAAAAGGACTTACACACTCAAAGCTATCAACACTATGATATCCACTCCAAGCTATCAAGACCTAATAAACCCTTGGGCTAGTGATTCACAAAGCCTACTCTCTATCCAAGATGTATCCTACACCTCTAGAGAGCAACTCCCTATCCAAGGCTCTCAAGCCTCTAGGAAGATTTCCTTGCTTAGAAATCTAGATCACTAGGATCCTAGTCAAGCTACCCAAGCTCAACCATCCGGAGTACACAACTCATTGCTAAGACTTTTGCTTAGTTATCCGGATCCTCTTGATCCTAACTAAGGCTTCTTGCTTGGCTATCCGGAAACCTTTCCTAGCCAAGTCTTCTTGCTCAAACCAAAGGCTTCACTCACCTTGACAAGAGACTTCAACCTATTACAAGGCAATGATCTAGGTGATGCAAATGATGCAAACACACACAAATAGAGTAAGTAGATCAAACACACTCTATGAACATGCTTAATGATAATCTAGAATATACTATCAACACACAATCACAAATCTATCTAGAAATCAAAGCATGCCAAAACAATAAGAACAAGATTAGGATATTCAATATATGTCAAAAAAAAACTTAGTTCTTATATCAAGAAATTGAACCTAGAAGATAATATGAAGTACATTATAAAATCAATTTCTAGAATCAATTTCAATCAACCTCAAGTCTAGCAAAAATATGTTTAAGAGAAATCACAAAGCTAAACTCAATTAACTAATCAATCATACTACCCTAGCATATGATCTAATATACTTCTTAACATATTTCAACAATCAAATAGAAAGAATCATAGAGATGATCAAATAAAATTGCAAGAGAAGAAGTTTCACATACAACCAATGGACCTCGGACTGAAATCAGAGTGTGGTGAAAAATGACTAAGTCAAATGTCTCTGAAAATGCTTGAGGTTTGTAGCTCTCATCGAGACCAACAATTTTGGCTTTTGAATCAGTTGAGTTTGAGTTCGTATGAAGAAGTTATGATCAAAGTAAGTAAACAAAAATCATGAACATTTCTGCAGAATTTCTGATTTGATATTGTTCAAGTTGTTGGAAATGGAGGAAATAGAAGGCATTTAAAGGAAAGAGAAGAAGGGCATTTTTGTCCAACAAAAAACAAGCCAAACCAGCCTTGTCCCCAGAGGGCATGTTGGGCCGTGTGGCACACGGCCTCCACACGTGGGTGGCCATGGTACTCCTCCGGCGCACCGGAGGAGCACCTCTCACGTTCTTCAGCCGTATTCTGGCATCCGAACTCCGATTTTGAATCCGTTTTCAGATTACGAATCGTGACTCCCTCATGCAGAACGAAGACTATGAAACTTTGACAAATGGTTGAGAATTCATCTCGGAAAACGACGACGAACATAACTCAACGAATGAAAACGAAAAGTAGCGTAGCTACATCGTTTGGACTCGAAACTAAACGAATAAGTAACCGAAATGACCGGAACTTAATAAGGAATCAAATAAGATCACGTTTAAGTCCAAAACACAAGAAACACAAACAAATAAACACTATGCAACACAAGCATGCCATATCTAAGCGATAGTGAGAAAACATGCAATTCTACAAGATTGTTAACAATGAGATAAATGCATGAGCATACTAAATGTGTGTGAAAGTGTTATACTAAATGTTTGAACTACGATGCAAGGACACACATATATGAATTGTGTGTGTGCGCGCTAACGCCTTGCAAGAGGAAGAAGAATCTTGATACCTTAGCATCCAATTAAGCGATGTTCCCCTTGAAAACGATATTTGCACAAGATGTTGCTTCTTCACCTTTGAGGCTTCTTTCTTCCAAGAAACACTTAAGCAACTACTAATACAAATATAGAGAGTTTTGCAATGGAATCAAGCCAATACAAATAAAAGATCTTACAATCTCCCCATTTGGCTATTCCATGGCAAAACCTCATCCTCACCATACATTGATCACTCCAATAGACTCAATGTTGATAGCATTCTCTCATCCTCACATTACAAAGAGAACCCTAGACTAAAAAGTCTTCTAGTCTTCTTGAGTCTTCAAGAATCCCTTTCTTTGAACTTCAAAGTACCTATGAGAAAAGAAGCAACCAACAAGAGAACTTCTTCCAAAGAAGAATGGTGAGAAACTATCACATAAGCAAAATAAAAACTTCCCTTATCTTTACCAAACAATGCATTATCTCAAGTGAATAAATGCCACCCTTAAAAATCTTAACACAAATAAGACAAGAATTCTTTTCTCCCTCTTAGGACAAGAATAAGAATTCTCCCCCTTAAGACAAAGTCTCTAATAAGCACAAAGGTGAGGTATACAAATCTCCCCCATGTCAAACATGGATTCCCCCATATGAAACAAGGTGAGGTATACAATTTCTCCCCCTTTTTGTCAAGGAATAGACAAAGGGCACAAGAGATAGTTAATGAGATATTAAGCAAACAAATCGTATAGAAAGCGTAGTTGAATAAACTAAAGCTTCCCCTTAACATATGCTCCACATATTATCACCAAGTAGATTTGTTCACAAGGGACTCACACATTCACACATTCACACATTCAAGCAACAAGAGAAAATATTTCATCACTTTTCAAAGTCCAAGAGAGAATCATAGATTTTCATTATTCCCTCAAAAATATTCTCACATTGCCAATTAATCAAGCACATAAGCAAAATATGTGTGTGTGTGAATGCTTCTCACATATATAGAAGGAGTAATTGTGATATCAACATGCAAACAATTTTCACATCTTTCCAACTAAAGCATTTCCAAAAATAAGTCAAACCGATATTCATCTCTATTTTCGCTTTAAAAGAATAGTTATAAGCATGTGAGCGTGTGTGTGCGTTTGTTTTCTTGTTTCTGTTTGTCAACCCAAGCTTTTCACAATTCTCAACTATACACCATTAAGCCTTTTGTTTTTTTTTTTTTTTTTCTTTTAGGCTTAGAATCAAAGATTTTTTTTTAATGATTCTTTTCAACTCTTCTTTGATTTTTCTAACAAAAACATATACACCTCTTGGCGGCTTTCATTAATCACAAAGGCGTAGCCCTTTCCAACATTGGGCGGCTTCACAACCAATGTGTGTAGCCCTTTCCAAGAGGGTGCCCGTTGAATACTATGTAGTGCCGAAGCAAAATGGATACATATCATAGGTCATTTATCATGTACTAAGCAATAGGCTTCTAAATGCATCCATTATCTACACATATTCAACCACATATACTCAAAACTAAAACATATAAGAGAGGCATTTGTGCACTTTTCAAAAATAAGATTTTTTCAAGCTCAAGTGCATGATCTAGAAACAATAAGAGTTATTAGCTTAAGATCATTACTTCTCAAGTGAGTAGCTCTCAAAGATATTGATATACAAATAAAGTTTTGCTTATCAAGCCACTCACATTCACACAAGCACATCAATCAACACAAATCATGTCAATGGACATTCTAAGAGTTTTAAACCTCTCTTTGTCCAAGGGCTTGGTGAACAAGTCCGCAAGTTGATTTTTAGTAGGCATATGCTCTAGAGTTACAATTGATTGTTCAACAAGATCTCTAATGAAATGATGTCTAATATCAATGTGCTTTGTGCGTGAGTGTTGAACCGGATTTTTAGAGATATTAATGGCACTTAAGTTATCACAATAAAGTGTCATTTTTCCTTTTCTATCTCATAATCCTTAAGGATTTGTTTAATCCAAAGTAATTGTGTGCATGCACTTCCGGCCGCAATGTATTCGGCTTCGGAAGAAGAAAGGGAAACCGAGTTTTGTTTCTTACTAGACCAAGAAACCAAGTTATTACCAACATAAAAGCAACCGTCGGATGTGCTTTTACGATCATCTATATTTCCCGCCCAATCGGCATCACAATAGCCAACAAGAATATCATTGGTATCAAAAGAATAAAATAAACCAAGATTATAAGTACCTTTGATGTACCTAATGATTCTCTTGACGGCTTTTAAGTGAGATTCTTTTGGATTAGCTTGGAATCTAGCACACAAGCCTACACTAAAGCAAATATCTGGTCTACTAGCCGTTAGGTAAAGTAGACTACCAATCATGCTTCTATAAAGGCTTTGATCAACACTTTTACCTTTTTCATCTTTGTCAAGTTTTAAAGTGGTGCTCATGGGAGTTTCAAAATCTTTTCCATTTTCTAGACCAAATCTCTTAACAAGATTTTTAGCATATTTAGATTGACTCAACATGATACCCATGCTAGTTTGCTTAACTTGCATCCCTAGAAAATAGTTTAACTCACCCACCATACTCATTTCAAATTCACTTGACATCACACTAACAAATTCATCAACCTTGGTTTTATTAGTATAACCAAAAACAATGTCATTAACATATATTTGTGCAACAAAAATGTCATGATCATGATATTTGGTGAACAAAGTTTTATCAATGACACCTCTCTTATAATGGTTGTCAATGAGATATTGAGTCAACCTATCATACCAAGCTCTTGGAGCTTGTTTAAGGCCATAGAGAGCCTTTTTCAATTTAAACACATGATTAGGAGAGTGTGGGTCTACAAAACCCTTAGGTTTTTCAACATACACTTCTTCTTGAAGGTATCCATTCAAAATAGCACTTTTGACATCCATTTGAAATAATTTGAATTTTTTAATACATGCAATGGACAACAAAAGTCTAATGGACTCGAGACGAGCAACCGGTGCAAAAGTCTCATCAAAGTCAACACCCTCAACATGAGTGCAACCTTGAGCCACTAGTCTAGCTTTATTTCTTACAATCTTGCCACTTTCATCGGTCTTGTTCCTAAAAACCCACTTAGTGCCAATTACATTTATATCTTTAGGCCTAGGAACCAATGACCACACTTCATTCCTCTCAAATTGATTAAGTTCATCTTGCATAGCCCCAACCCAATATTCATTAACAATAGCTTCATTAATATTTTTGGGTTCAATTTGAAAAGTATAGCAAGCATAAGATAATTGGTTAGCAATTTGATTTCTAGTTCTAACCCCTTCATTTAAGTCATCTATGATGTCATCTTAATAGTGTAGATTTCGAAGTCTAGGATGAGGAGAATTTTCAACAACTTGAACACTTTGTTAATTATCATTTAAAACATTTTCCAATCCTTGACTTTGAACATCAATACAACTATCTTTGTCATCATCTTGACTAGATTCACTACTAGTCATATCAATAGGTGAAATAATGCCATTAACATGATTTTCATTAAGTTCACTGATATCATTATCATCACACAAGTTAAACATGCTAAGATCATCAATTTTAACATTTATAGACTCCATAATAGTCTTAGTATTCAAGTTGAACACTCTATAAGCACGACTATTCAAAGCATACCCAAGAAAGAGACCAACATCACTTTTAGCATCAAACTTTCCCAAGTGATCTCTATCATTCAAAATATAGCATTTACTCCCAAAAGAGTGGAAGTAACTCACATTAGGCTTCTTGCCTTTCCAAAGCTCATAGGAAGTGTGTTTTTTGCCGTGCCTTCCAAAAACTCTATTCGACACATAGCAAGCGGTATTGACCGCTTCGGCCCAAAGGTTTCTAGGGACTTTCTTGCTATTGAGCATGACTCTAGCCATCTCTTGCAAGACACGATTTTTTCTCTCAACAACTTCATTTTGTTGAGGAGTTCTAGGTGCCGAGAACGCATGAGAGATCCCCAAACCATCACAAAATTCACTAAATTTAGCATTTTCAAATTCCGTCCCATGATCACTCCTAATGCGACATATTTTCTTAATATCAAGACCTTTTTCATTTTGCACTTGATTACAAAACTTTCTAAAGTAATTGAAAGCCTCAGTCTTGTTCCTAAGAAAATAAACCCAAGTGAACCTAGAGTAATCATCAACGCATACAAAAATATACTTTTTGCCATTGATGCTCTCGGTTGGGATTGGCCCCATTAGGTCCATGTGTACAAGCTCTAATGGTCTCTTGGTAGCTATATAAGAATTCTTTTTGTGAGACATTTTGGTTTGTTTACCCAATTGACAAGGTTCACAAACAATCTCTAGCTTTTTACCAAGACTAGGAAGACCCCTAGCAATGTTATGTTTTTCAAGCTTTTTCAAGTCTTTAAAATTCATGTGACCCAAACGTTGATGCCACAAATCAAGCTTGTTGCACTCATGTGCCATATTACAAGTTAGAGGATCTACATTGAGACAATAGCAATTGTCTATAGACCTCTTGACTTTTAGGACAACATTGTC
The DNA here is from genome assembly GCA_954870605.1 of Acer campestre. Lineage (NCBI taxonomy): Eukaryota > Viridiplantae > Streptophyta > Magnoliopsida > Sapindales > Sapindaceae > Acer > Acer campestre. The sequence continues at coordinate 25,404,413 of OX940808.1, read as the reverse complement.
CTCTTTATCGATAATAGTACATACATCTTTATTAAAGCTAACTTCTTTAAAGATTTCACACAAGTGAGTAATGCTTATAAGATTAGCTTGTAATCCATCAACAAATAAAGTATTGCGAAGTTTAGGCAATCCGGGGATACATATAGTTCCCTTGCCAAGAACTTGCTTGGTGCCATCACCAAAGGTGACCCACCCTCCATCCTTTAACACAAGATTTTTGAAGAAATCTTTGTTCCCGGTCATGTTCCTAAAGCAACCGCTATCTAGGTACCAAGAGTAGGAAGAGTTGACACGTAAAGCATATTGTGTAACTAGACATTTAGATATGTCTTTTCTAACCCATACACTTTTCACAACATGCTTATCACTCTTAACTTTTTCATGCTTTGACTCAATGTTAGACTTTTTAACATGCACCTTGACCTCATTGGTCACATTCTCAAAAATATCAAACAAAGCATTATCAACTTTCTTATGCATAGTAGAGTAAGGCACAACACAAGATTTAGCAAGCAAGTTATCAACACAATTCTTCTCAACATGCTTTTCCAAAGTCTTCTTAGGTCTAGTTCTAAATCCATACATGGATGATTGCCTAGGACCATTCAAAGACATATCATGAAAAGCATTATCAAATTTGCATTTCCGAATATATTCAAAACACCTAGGTCGAATATGTCCTATCATGTTACAATGATGACAAATAGGTATGAATTTAAGAAGTTTACCATTTGCATTTGCTTCCAAAGCATATGGTCTTCTCACAATTTTACCTCTTTGAAGAGCAATCCTTGATGCTTCACCTTTTCCTTTAGAGATTGATGTTTTTTGAATTTGATCTTGTTGAGTTCTTTCATTGAACTTCCTTGTTGATGTAGAGGCACCTCCGGTAGCTTTCATTTCTTTACCTTGAGTGAGAGTACCTACATTTGGTTCAATACTTGCTTTAACAAAAATAGATTTGTTAGATGAAGGAGTCTCCTTCTCATTGATATAACCCAAACATCTTTTGTCACTAGAATGCTTACCACTTTTAATGGGGGAATCAACTTGGTTAGAACTAGATGACATCTTGTGAATCATCCTATTAGCCTCATCAAGTTTATCATTAAGCATCGTAATTTTAATGGCATATTTTTTTCATGATGTCATCACTAAACCTAAAATCTTCATGTGATTTACTAAGCCATTGTTCATACTTTTTCTCTTGAGTTGAGTGCTCACTAAGTTTGACTTTAAGCATGTTTTCTAGCCTTTTAGCACTAACAAGAGAATTATCCCTTTGCTCAATTTCTTGCTTCAAGATTCTAAGTCTATCATTGCTATCTTTCAAATTCATTTCAAGACTCAGAATCTTGTTTTCAAGATCATTAAAATCTTTTGAGCATAGATCATGATTTTCCAACTTCTTATTGAGAGACATATTGACTTTGGATAAGCATTCATTTTCAAGAGTAAGATCATTAATCTTTTTCTCATACAAGTCAATATGTTTAACAAAAGAAGCTACATAGGAACACACCTCCTTAATCATGACTATCACAAGTAAAGCAAAAACACTACAAATAAAGGATCTATCTAAGTGCTTCTACACACCCGCTCTGATACCAATTGAAATTCTTTTTAAAGCAATAATGTTTTATACCTAGAGGGGGGTGAATAGGTATAGTCCCAAATTCTTCCAATATTCAAAAATGCAGAATATAAGAATGAAATGAATACTTGAAATGATATAACAATTGTATATTATGAATCAATTCATGTAAGCATCAATATACAAAAGAATCGATACAAGTGAACATATGGAAGATAAAGAAATATAAAGCGAAAATGAGACACAATGTTTTTACGTGGTAAACCCTCAAAGAGGAAACATCCACGGGTTGAATCCACAACTACCGGCAAAGCAAATCCACTATACGAAAAGGACGTACACACTCAAAGCTATCAACACTATGATATCCACTCCAAGCTATCAAGACCTAATAAACCCTCGGGCTAGTGATTCACAAAGCCTACTCTCTATCCAAGATGTATCCTACACCTCTAGAGAGCAACTCCCTATCCAAGGCTCTCAAGCCTCTAGGAAGATTTCCTTGCTTAGCAATCTAGATCACTAGGATCTTATTCAAGCTACCCAAGCTCAACCATCCGGAGTACACAACTCATTGCTAAGACTTTTGCTTACTTATCCGGATCCTCTTGATCCTAACTAAGGCTTCTTGCTTGGCTATCCGGAAACGTTTCCTAGCCAAGTCTTCTTACTCAAACCAAAGGCTTCACTCACCTTGACAAGAGACTTCAACCTATTATAAGGCAATGATCTAGGTGATGCAAATGATGCAAACACACACAAATAGAGTAAGTAGATCAAACACACTCTATGAACATGCTTAATGATAATCTAGAATATACTATCAACACACAATCACAAATCTATTTAGAAATCAAAGCATGCCAAAACAATAAGAACAAGATTAGGATATTCAATATATGTCACAAAAAATCTTAATTCTTATATCAAGAAATTGAACCTAGAAGATAATATGAAGCACATTATAAAATCAATTTCTAGAATCAATTTCAATCAACCTCAAGTCTAGCAAAAATATGTTTAAGAGAAATCACAAAGCTAAACTCAATTAACTAATCAATCATACTACCCTAGCACATGATCTAACATACTTCTCAACATATTTCAACAATCAAATAGAAAGAATCATAGAGATGATCAAATGAAATTGAAAGAGAAGAAGTTTCACATACAACCAATGGACCTCGGACTAAAATCAGAGTGCGGTGAAAAATGACGAAGTCAAATGGCTCTGAAAATGCTTAAGTTTGTAGCTCTCATCGAGACCAACAATGTTGGCTTTTGAATCACTCGATTTCGAGTTCGTATGAAGAAGTTATGATCAAAGTAAGTAAACAAAAATCATGAACATTTCTGCAGAATTTCTGATTTGATATTGTTCAAGTTGTTGGAAATTGAAGGAATAGAAGGCATTTAAAGGAAAAAGAATAAGGGCATTTTTGTCCAACAAAAAACAAGCCAAACCAGCCTTGTCCCCGTGTGGGGCGCGTGTGCCACACGGGACCAGAGGGCATGTTGGGCAGTGTGGCACACGGCCTCCACACGTGGGTGGCCATGGTACTCCTCCTGCGCACCTCTCACGTTCTTTAGCCGTATTCGGGCATCCGAACTCCGATTTCGAATCTGTCTTCGGATTACGAATTGTGACTCCCTCACACATAACAATGACTATGAAACTTTGACAAATGGTTGAGAATTCATCTCAGAAAACGACGACGAACACAACTCAACGAATGATAACGAAAAGTAGCATAGCTACATCGTTTGGACTCGAAACTAAACGAATGAGTAACCGAAATGACCGGAACTTAATAAGGAATCAAATAAGATCATATTCAAGTCCAAAACACAAGAAACACAAACAAATAAACACTATGCAACACAAGCATGCCATATCTAAGCGATAGTGAGAAAACATGCAATTCTACAAGATTGTTAACAATGAGATAAATACATGAGCATACTAAATGTGTGTGAAAGTGTTATATCAAATGTTTGAACTATGATGCAGGGACATACATATATGAATTGTGTGTGTGTGCACTAACGCCTTGCAAGAGGAAGAAGAATCTTGATACCTTAGCATCCAATTAAGCGATGTTCCCCTTGAAGACGATATTTGCACAAGATGTTGCTTCTTCACCTTTGAGGCTCCTTTCTTCCAAGAAACACTTAAGCAATTACTAATACAAATATAGAGAGTTTTGCAATGGAATCAAGCCAATACAAATAAAAGATCTTACATGATGTTTTGCATGCAATACATGTTATATTGAAGTTCAAAAACAATGTTATTTGACAAAGCAAACGACAAAGGTTTCCAAAAGAATTCAAACCAATTTCACCATTTGTCATGAATTAAAGCAAGGATATAGAATTTATAAGGAATTCAATTTCAGGAAGCAACTATATCCAACTTTATAAGCAAAACAAGGCATGAGCGACTTTTACACCCTCTTCAATTTTTCCGAGTAAGATACACGTATGATAGTAGCCATGCTTAACAAATAAAGAAAGAGAGACATTGGATTTTAAAATCCTTAGAATGGATACAAGATCCTTTATTCATTTGAGTCTCATAATTTGCTTCTCACACATAATTTTGCATTCAAAGAATTGCAATCAACATTTCATGCTTTTCATTTTAAAGCATGTCATTAGAAAGAATCATCATGTCATGGAGATTAATTATAGGTCATTCAAATAGTACTTCCAAAGTAAATCTCCTAGTCCAAAAATGCATGTTTGAACATAAATATGACATGGATTGTCAACAAAGCAAAGGTTCACACTTATTGAAAAAAATATTATATAAGCGTATATGCAACCAAGATACTCAAGCAATTAATAAAGAAGCATAATGTTTATCAAATTTTTGCATGTGACAAGTATGCAAGTTTGCTCATTTTGCTTGAGTTCCCCTTATAGGGTAAATTACCGCACTACATCAATGAAGGGCATGAGGCCCTATAGACCTACCAAGTCCATTGGACCTAGTTGAACCTATGGGAGATAGCGGGTTCATCTTTTTCATCCACATAGGTAACACATTTTCATTCCTAGTGGTCATAGATAGCATGTTACTTGAATTCCTAGGATTATTGACTCTAGATTTCCTAGGCACATGTATATTGGCTCTTCTAAGCCTATTTCTTTCCATCATGCTTTCAATCCTACATTTCTTAATGTATCTAAAGCAATTTGGACTAATATGCCCATCAACACCGCAAAAATGACAAGTTGGTATAAAATGAGGAGTCATACCATATCCTTGTGAGGTCATTTGAGACTTGTCATGCATTTGATGTCGCATTTGGTGTTGAACCGGTTCTTTCTTTCTTTATTGATGAACCGGATTAGGATGCCTACTTGGTTGATTTTGTATGGCTTACCGTCTTGGTTGGTGAACCCTTGGTTGAGGAAAGCATGGAAGTAAAGCTCTTGGATGTTGAGGTTGAGCTTCACTCTTTGTTGGCATCTTCACTTGGCCATTCTTGGATGACTCTCCAAGTTCAACCTTCCTCCTAGGATGTTGTGGAGGTAAGGCTACCTTGATGCCATTTCCCTTGACAAACATGATCTTGCTTGAGGAAGAGATCTTATTATCATCTTCAAAGCCAAGACCCCTCTTGTCATTAGGAATCTTCATGTCATTTATGATGGCATCTAGCTTCTCCTTACTTAAGGTCATATTCACAAGAAGACTTCTAGCTTTAGCTACGTTTTCTCTTAAGTTGTCTTCAACTTCCTTGGATCTTACTACCTCCTCACTCAAGTGAGTCACCTTAGTTGAAAGCTCAAGATTTTCTTCCCTTAATCTTCGGATCTCCTTTTTATTCTTCATCCTAGAGCTTTCAAATCTTTCAATGTAGTCTTCAAGATCCATATCTTCATCAAATCATTTGTTAAAGTGAGATGAAGAACTCTTATTACTAGAGTCAACTCCTACACTTTCCCTCTCACTAACCGAGTCAACTTCGTCATCAAGACCTTTATCTTGGTCACTTGATGCTATACAAACAACATCTTAATGAGTAGCTACACCAACCATATTTCTAGCTACTTCTTCATCTATTCATTCTCTAAGGTCACAAATTGAGGCATTTTTGCCTTCTTCTCCAACATCTACATGAGAATTGCAAATTCTTCATCACTCAAATAATCTTCTACACTCTCACTATCACTTAATGAGGTGGCCATCTTCTCTCCATTTATCTTGTTCTTCAAGTTACCACAAATCTTAGAGATATGCCTATATCCTCCACATTCAAAGCATTGAATGCCTTTTCTTGAAGACTTTCTTGGCTTGGCTCAACCTTCTTAGAGTCATTCTTTTGTAGCCTCAACAACTTCTTAAATCTCTTCACCATTAGAGCCACGTCTTCATCTGAATCATCATCCTCCTTCTCAACCTTGGAGGTCTTTGAGGCTATATTCATTTGCTTCTTATAAGGTAAGGTTGTAGGAGCCTTCCTAGACTCATAGGCTAGGAGCCTTCCAATCACTTCACTCGGCTTCATCTTCTTATAATCATTGTTCTCTTCAAGTGCCGTCACCTTGGATTCAAATCTAAGAGGTAGTGACCTCATTATCTTTTGCTTGATCCTCCTATCCGAGTATGGGTCACCTAGTTAATGGCTTTGGTTAACAATGTCCATCATACCTCACTTGGAAGTTATTGAAGCACTCATGCTCCTCCATCCTAATGGCCTCGAATAGGGTTTGAAGCACTTAGAGCTTGGAGTCTTTCACCACTTCAGTTCCCTCATGTGCCGTCTCCAAGATTTTCCAAGCTTCATGTGCACTTTTGGTGATTTGGATGAGTTTATATTGACTCTTATCCATTGCACAAAACAAGGCATGCATAGCCTTGTTGTTCCACTTCGAAGCTCCAAACTCTTCGGTACTCCATTGAGCCTTGGGCTTGGGCACAATGCTTCCATCTTTGGCGGTTACGATAGGAGGTGTGTATCCGTCCTCAATCACTATCCACACCCTATCATCTATCACCAATAGATATGACTCCATCTTCCTCTTCCATGATGAGTGAAAATATAAATATATATTGCTCGCGTGTGTCTAAACAACCTAAAGAGGGGTGAATGGGTTGTTAATCGATTATTACCAATTTTTTCGATTAGTCAAAATTAATCACAATTAACCCATTTCAACAAACAATAAATATCAAGTAAATGTGCAAAATTTAAAGAACACTTGATTTTTACGTTGAAACCTTCAACATGGAAAAACCACAGGCTGATATGTGCGCCACACACGATTCTCGAATTCACTATATGTAATAGTGTTTACAACCTAGGTTGACCACGTGAAACCCTACACAGTCACTAACCCATCACTACTACCCGCAGGCCTTTTATAGCGAACCTAGACCAACCCTAGACAACCTCTATATGAAGTGAAACAAATTATGGTGTGTTCAATATTAATTTAGATGGGGGGTGAATAGATTTTAACAAGTTTTATCAATTTTCGTGTATGGTCCAGATTACGAAAATACCTCTAATAGTTAATACAAATATAGCAAGTGTAATATGGTGCGGAAATTTAAATGACACTTGATATTTAAGTGGAAACCCTCACGGGAAAAACCACGGGCTAATAAGTGAGTCACACTCAAACCTCGAATCCACTAAATGTGAGAAAGATTACAACCTAATATCGGAAGTAATCACACACCTACCTAATCCTGATATGAGTGAACCTAGTCCTAATGCTTGTGATTTACGCAACCTAATCCCGAAAGCAACACAAGACTTAGTTCTCAATAAAGAGAACGCAACCTAAGTGAATATGTAAAATACTCAAAATCAACAAGAGCTAAGTAACCTTATATGCTTATCTAGGATGATGATATATCAATGAAATCAATCCTAGATATCAAAAGCTAAATGACATATCATAAAGCTTAACTAATCAAGATTAAACAACCTAGATAGCTATCACAATACAACACTCAATCATATTCATCACAAACAATCTCTATCTTGTATCTAGTATAAGAACATAAAGCATACAAGTAAATAAAGAGATGGCTTGACAAGAAAGAAACTAAAATTAGATGAAGTTAGTCAAAATCTTACCAAACAAGTTGTGATGATGCAAAACCATGCATGAATGATACAAGATGTTCTTTGATGCACAAAGAAATGTATTTGAGTGTTTAAAGGTGAGTTTTTGAGGATTTTTCACTTGAAAAATGTACTAAGTAAAAAATATGAATTTTTGAACTCTTGAGGCGGACCTAAGATAAAGAGGCATATATATAGGGTGCCAAGATGAAGTGACATCGTTTTGAAAAGTGGCACAAAAATAGCCTTGGGTGATGTACAAGTCACTGTACATAGGGCAACTTGTACAACGCCTATCTGGGAAAATGATAGTGTTCTTCATATGGGCGCTGTTCGTAGGGCGCTTCTGAACAGCGATCCAATAGCGCCAAATCTCTGTTCTCTTGGGAAAACAGATGGACGTTGTACGAAGCGATGTACGTACAGCGCCCAATAAAATGTATTAAGTCTGTACAGCGCCTTTCCCAAGCCTCATCAAGTCTCAAATGGGCGCTATTCGAACAGTGCTTTGTACAGCGCTTTGAACAGCGCCCAACACAAAAATGATGCATCCTAAGCCTAAATGTGACATGGCAATAATCAAACAAGATGCAATCATGTGGGTAAGAATGAAGAGAGATTAAAGAACATAAGTGCACCTAAATAACATACACAAAACATACAAGATAAACATATATGCATGGGTTGTGTGTGTGCAACTACTTCTCTTCATTTGCAAGAAACACTAAGAAATATACCTTTAGAGTGCTTCTTCTCTTGAGGTCTTGAGGGCCTAATCTACCCTTACATCAAAACCCCCAAATATGGTTTGTCTACGAAATAAGCCAATCAATAAATTGAGACCTTACATAATCCTTATTATGTAACCCCCAAATATGGTTTGGCTATTTCATGACAAAACCACCACTCACATAATCCTTATTACATAATTGAAGTTAAGGGACAACAATTACATTCTACATTACAAAGAAATACTAAAAAGTAAAAACTTCAAGTCTTCAATCTCTTGTAGAATCGTCAAAGCTTCAAAACAAAACAAAAAATTACACTTTCCAAGACAAGTGCATGTGAAAGGATCAAGTGAAAAAATAAAACAAGCATTTGCATTTAAGAATTTAAGTACAATATCATGCAATGACTGTTAATGCAATGCTTCCCCTCATTGGGTTACTCCCCCTCAATATGTACTCTCCCTAATATGCACAATTGCTACTACAAAAGCAACTCCCCTTACTATATTCTACTCCCCCTTTTTGTCATGATATAGGCAAAAAAGTAGTCCTCAGCCGGGTCACTTTAGCAAAGAGAGATATAAGCATACAAGATATTTGCATAAACATATAAGCCACTTTATGCACTCAATTAATCGGAGAGAAACTAGGAGATTTATTTTATTGAAAATGTGTGAATTAAAAATGTTTTGCATACAAGACATGTTGCATTTAAGTCCAAAATACAATGGTATTTGGCAAAGCAAATGACAAAGGTTTCCAATAGAATTCAAACCAATTTTACCATTTGTCATAAGAGAAGCACAGAAATAGAGATTTCATTGATTTCAATTTTAATAGCAACTATATCCAACTTTATAAACGAAACATGGCATGAGCGACTTTGAACCCTATTTGATTTTTTCTGGTATGAAACCCGTATGATAGTAGCCATATTCAACAAATAAAGAAAGAGAGACATTTGGATAGAAATATCATTTGAATGGATACAAGATCCTTTATCATTTTTAGTCTCACTAGCTTTTTCACACATTATTTTGCATTTAAGAGATTGCAATCATCAATTCATGCTTTTTCAATTTAGTATGTCAATTAAGAATCATCACGTCATGGAGAAAACTATAGGTCATTCAAATCGTACTTCTTATGTAAATTTCCCAGTCCAAAAATGCATGTTTGAACATAAATATGACATGGATTGTAATGCTAGCATGGTTCACACTTATTTAGATAAAAGCATATATACATATGTGCAACCAAGCTTACTTCAAGTAATTAATAAAGAAGCATAAGATTTTCAAATATTTTGCACACATCAAGTATGCAAAAAGCTCTCTTTGCTTAAGTTCCTCATATGGGGTCAGTCACAAAAACTCATCACTCCACAAGACATATCCCAATAGATCTACTAAGAGTTTTAAATCGAGTAACATCTAAGGGTTTTGTAAATAAGTCCGCTAGTTGATCATTAATACCTACATGTTCAAGTACTATGCATTTATTCTCAACTAGTTCTCTAATGTAATGATGGCGGATGTCAATATGCTTAGTTCTAGAGTGTTGTACCGGATTCTTGGAAATATTAATAGCACTCATGTTATCACAAAAGAGAGTGAGTGTACCTTGGTTGAATCCGTAGTCTACTAGCATTTGCTTCATCCATAAGAGTTGTGTGCATCCACTCCCCGCGGCTATGTACTTGGCCTCCGCCGTGGACAAGGAAATCGAGTTTTGCTTCTTGCAAAACCAAGAAACAAGGTTGTTTCCAAGGAAAAAGCAACCGCCCAATGTGTTTTTCCTATCATCGCAATTTCCTGCCCAATCTGCACCACTAAAGCCTACAAGACTAGCATTAGTGTCAAACGAGTACCAAATCCCATTGTTGGAAGTCTCATTCACATAACGAATGATTCTCTTAACAGAAGAAAGATGGGACTCATTGTGATCCAATTGGTACCTAGCACACACACCCACACTAAATGATATATCGGGCCTACTTGCGGTCAAATAAAGCAAGCTTCCTATCATGCCCCTATATAACGTTTGTTCCACACTTTTACCACTAGCATCATTGCTAAGTTTCAAAGTGGTACTCATGGGTGTATCACAATGTTTGGCTTTTTCAAGACCAAACTTCTTTACTATGTTTTATGCATATTTTGCTTGAGATATAAAGCTCCCATTATTTAATTGTCTAATTTGCAAACCTAGAAGTAACTAAGCTCACCAACAAGACTCATCTCAAATTCATGAGACATAACATCAACAAATTGTTGGACCTTGGTGTTGTTGATAGAGCCAAACACTATCATCAACATATATTTGAGCTATAAAAAGCTCATCATTGTCTTTCTTGATGAATAGTGTCTTGTCAACACTACCTCTTGTGTAGTCATTGTTGACAAGGAATTGAGTGAGGTGCTCATACCAAGCCCTCGGTGCTTGCTTCAACCCATAAAAAGCCTTCTTGAGGCGATAGACATGGTTGGGGTGGTGTGCATCCACAAACCCTTTGGGTTGCTTAACAAACACTTCCTCTTGCAAAAAGCCATTAAGGAAGGTAGTCTTGATGTCTATTTGGTGCAATTTGAACTTGTGCACACAAGAAATGGACAAGAGAAGCCTAATAGACTCTAAAAAGGCAACAGGAGCAAAAGTTTCCTTAAAGTCGATACCCTCAATTTGAGAGTACCCTTGTGCAACAAGTCTTGCCTTGTAACGCACAATGTTGCCATCCTCATCGGATTTGTTCCTAAATATCCATTGTGTGCCTATGACATTAGTGGTCTTAGGCCTAGGAACTAGAGTCCAAACCTCATTCCTTTCGAATTGATTTAGCTATTCTTGCATGGTAAGAACCCAAAATTCATCATTTAAGGCTTCATCAATCTTTTTGGATTCAATTTGAGAGGTGTATCAAGTAAAGCTAATAAGATTAGCTAGTTGACGCCTAGTCCTAACACCCTCATTAACATCTCCAATAACATCATCTTTGTTATGGAGTCTTCTAACCCATGGAGCGGGTTCATTAGAATCCAAGTTAGGAACTCTATCAATAGGTTGTGTGTCATTATCAACAATATTAGATGTCCCAACATTAGGAGACACACCAACCTTCTCGAAATGAGAATCATCACCAAAAATAACCTCCTCATCATGATTACTAGATTTGAGCCTTGTATCATCAATGACAGCATTGGATGATTCCATGACGGTTCAAGTCTTCAAGTTGAAAACTCTATAAGCTCTACTATTTAAGGCATAGCCAAAAAAGATACCCTCATCACTCTTAGCATCGAATTTGCCAAGTTGATCACGGTCATTTAAAATGTAGCATTTACTTCCAAATGAGTGAAAGTAGCTAACATTTGGTTTTCTACCTTTCCATAACTCATAGGAGGTATTTCTAGTTACGGACCTTAGGAAAACTCTATTTCTTATATAGTAAGTCGTATTAACAACTTCAGCCCATAGGTTTCTAGGCACATTGTTGCTAATCAACATCACACGAACCATCTCTTGGAGGACCATATTCTTCCTCTCAACAATTTCATTTTGTTGAGGTGTCTTGGGAGCTGAAAACTCATGGGAGATGTCAACACTATTGCAATAGGTTTCAAACATGGCATTCTCAAATTCTCTCTCATGGTCACTTCTAATCCGTTTTATGCTTTTAATGTTTGAGTTCATTTCATTTTGAATTTTAGTACAAAGCATTTTAAACTTATCAAAAGTTTCGGATTTTTCTCTAAGAAAATATGTCCATATGAACCTAGAGAAATCATCTACACAAACAAAAATGTATCTCTTTCCACCTAAGCTTTCGGTTTGCATAGGACCTATAAGATCCATGTGGAGAAGCTCTAGAGGCTCCTTGGTGGAGAGATACTTGCCCTTTTTGTGCATACTTTTAGTGCCCAATAAAATGTATTAGGTCTGTACAGAGTCTTTCCCAAGCCTCATTAGGTCTCAGATGGGCATCATAAGCCTAAATGTGAAATGGCAATAATCAAACAATATGTAATCATGTGGGCAAGAATGAAGAGAGATTAAAGAACATAAGTGCACCTAAATAACATACACAAACATATAAGATAAACATATATGCATGGGTTGTGTGTGCAACTACTTCTCTTCATTTGCAAGAAACACTAAGAAATATATGTTTGGAGTGCTTCTTCTCTTGAGGTCTTGAGGGCCTAATCTACCCTTACATCAAAACCCCCAAATGTGGTTTGCCTACGAAATAAGCCAATCAATAAATTGAGACCTTACATAAAGAGAAGGTTACACTCTCAAGTGAGCACCTTATAATCTACTTGCAGGCCTTTTACAGAGGAGCTAGTACAATGCTTATGCAACTTCACCTAGAAGCCACAAGACTTTGACTCTTGAAGAGAATTAAAAGTCTAAGTGTATATCACAATGATGCACAAATGCAATGAGTGCTAGACTAAACACTATGTGCTTAACTAGATATTAGAATGCAAATCAACATCCTAGTTATCAACAAAGCCTACATGCACATACATGAGGTCCCAATTAGTTGTAGAGATTTCTAACAACCTAACTGTCAACAAACAAAGCCAAGTCAACACAAGTTGTCAATAATCATGGCAAGGACTAAAAACATGCAATTAACAAATGCAATCAAGGAATCCTAATCAACAATGTCTAAATGCAAATCATATAGACTTAGCTAGAGGGCAAAATGGTCCTAAATGCTAGCTATCACAATCAGCACATCTCAACCAATAAACTAAGACTCAAACATGTTATAAACAACATTAACTAAGGAGTCGAGCATTTAATCACAAAATAAATGCTAAATCTAGGCAAAAATGTTAAAAAGATGAAACAAGAAGTTCTAGAACATGTAAAGATTACCTAGTCAAGGAAAACAACAAGACTCATGCTTGGATGATGCTAGGATGATGCTAGATGCTCATGAGAAGGTGTTTGGTTGAGTAAAGATGAGTTCTTGGGAGCTTCTCTCTCTAGGATATGGCTTTCTCTCACTTAGATTAGTTTTTGAGAGCACAAAAACGAGCTAGGAAGAATAAGATGTATAAATATTAGCCCTAGATGAAGTGACGACGTTTTGGAAAAGTGTCCAAAAACCGGTAAATTTTGTGCCCTCATTATGCTGTCAATGCCAACATAATCAAGGGCATAGAAATACCAATTTAAGCACTGGTCCCAATTTAGCGCCCTAAATTGGCTACCCTTATCCACAGAAACCCATCACAATGCACAACTCAATATTTGAGCGCACTGAAACATGACCAAACGACATCGAAACCTTTTAAATGATAAATCGTTGGAAAGGTATAGAAGTCTACTTTCTACTCCAATCTACATAATGATATTTTGATATCTGTAGAAAAAATTATAGTCAATTGAGTGACCAATTATCAGATTCGGATAACAGCTATGATACCCTGTTTTAGTGGTCACTTTGGAGATTTCAAAACTAATCCAAACGATCATGAAATATTACGAATAATATACCGTTGGAAAGGTATGGGTGTCTAGTTTGTCTAGAATTTTACAAAACTCAATTTCAATATTTTTATAAAAAGTTATGATCACAAGACCATACAAAGGTCAATTTTGAAAAACATTTAAATCATTGAAATCCAATATTTTGAAACTAGACACTTTACTCCAAATAACCAAACCAAATCTAACACTTATCCAAGAGAAGAATGAGACCTTCTCAAGTAGTCAACCATCGCGCTAAGACATGCATACCATCATGCAAGCGTGGACGTTTCCAATCACACAAACGGAAATGAATTACACCACACTTAAGACTAACTTGAAGTGCAAGTGTGGTTGTGAGAGGAATGTACACATAAACAATGAGGTACAAATGCATGAAGTGTGTGTGTGAAACTATATCACTTCAAGAGGCAAGTCAAGTGATTACCTTTCACTCTTGCTCTTGAAGTCACGTTGGGAAGTCTGGAAGCTTGCCAATCACAATAACCTAAGCTACCTGTTACACACCAATCCCAATGTGGTTTGTCATGAAATAAGCCAATAAAAAATAAGGCACTTACAAGGAGTAATTGTCACCTTTGAGCAATGGTGGCCTCACGCTCGATGCTCCCTCTTCGCTTGTCCCAAATTCACTCATAGTGTTTGGGTAAATGTATGCAAATGAATGCAACAATTAAAGAGCATACAAATGCAAAACACACAAGCAAGGATCTCTTAAGTATGTCTAGGAACCCGTTCTGATACCAATTGAAACAAATTAAGGTGTCTTTAAACAACCTAAAGGGGAGTGAATGAGTTGTTAATCTGATTAGTTTCCTATTTTTCAGATTAGTCGATATTCAAAAATAAACCCAATTCAGTAAAATACAATCAACTAAATTTAAGTGCGGAAAACGATAAATTGCACGTTGATTGATTTACGTGAAAAACCCACAACTGAGAAAAACTCACGAGCTATTCTGCTAGCCACACACAGTCCTCAAATCCACTATTTGTAATGATGTTTACAACCTAGGTTGCCCTTAACCATTCTCGGTCACTAACCCACCATTACTACCCTACGAGCCTTTAATAGTGATCCTATACCTACTTGCTTATGCACTAAGGAACTTAGTCACAAGGCTTAATTCTCAACAAGAGATCAACAACCTAAGTGAATATATGATAATATCCAAAATGCAATTAATGCTAGGCAACACTAAAAGCTTATCTAGAGATTAAATGATGACAATAAAATCAATCATAGAGATCACATTGCTATATGTCACGCTATATAAAGTATAAGCAATCCTATATGTAATAGCTATCACAAACAATCTCAATCAATCAATTGAGATAACTTAGCTAGATGTTATATAAACTTGGAATCCTAGCTATCACAAAAACAACAACTCAATCAATTAACACAAATATCTCAACTTGTAGATTAATCTTAAGTTATATGCCAACAAGTCATAAATGAGATTTCTTACTAAGTAAGAACATAAAATAAATGAAAATGGTGTTCAACTTACCAAGTCACGTGTGTTGAAGAAGACCCACGCATGAGCACATCCTAAATGATCCTAGATAATGCTTAGATGATGATTTATGCACGAGGAAATGAGTTTAGAGAATTAAAAAAGTAATCTTTGTGCTTTTTCTGTCAAGTATCTCTCTATATCTCTTTAGGGTTCTTAATATGCAAGAGCTTAATCAACGAA
Organism: Acer campestre; assembly: GCA_954870605.1. NCBI lineage: Eukaryota > Viridiplantae > Streptophyta > Magnoliopsida > Sapindales > Sapindaceae > Acer > Acer campestre. The sequence goes on along the minus strand of OX940808.1, from coordinate 25,388,791 downwards.
CAAGAGATAAAGATGTATTTATAGAGAGCAAAAACGAGCTGGGTGAAAAGACAGGTTTGCCACAATTACACGCCAATCGACAGTTTAATTTGGCGGTCGAGGCCACCGAATTAAAACCGAGAACACTGGTTTCAAACGGCATGTACATTCGGTGATTTCATGGCCGCCGATCACAATCGCCGATTTGGACTCGAGACATACAAATCAATCAGGTCTCAAACGGTAATTTCAATCAGCGGTCAAGCCGTCGATCACAACCGCCGTTTCACCAAAAGAGGTGAAACCAAAGGAGAAGACAAGAGCTTTCTCTGACGGCAATCCTCGCACTAAACCAAGCACACCTACGTGCATGCACAAACGTTTTCGAACATTCTTCGAGAAACAAATTACAAGACACACTAACACACAGCACAATTCAACAAAGAGGTGCAAGTGTGAAGTGTGAAGAGAATGCACACAATAAACAATGAACACAAATGCATGACAAAACAAATGCATGTAAGTGTGTGTGTGACTAGTCTCTTTAAGAGTCAAGTCAAGTGATATACCTTACGCTCTTGCTCTTGAAATCATCGAGATGCTTGGAAGCTTGTCAACGAGAACCTAAGCTACCCATTACATAGACATCCCAAAATATGGTTTGTCAATGAGATAAGCCAAACAAAATATGAGGAACTTATAGTTATAATTGTAAAAATATAAAATTAAAATGTTTTATTAAAAAACTAATATTAAAAAATAAAAAATATTATATCTTTGTTAAAAAAATAATACAAAATTAAAACTAAAAAAAAAAAAAAACATTTTTCATCAACATCATTCACATTTCATCACATTCAACGAAAACCCTAGCCGCCCATTTCATAATCATCGTCATCAACATTTCATCACATTCAACCAAATCCCTAGTCGCCAAGAAACACCACTACCCACACTGTCAACCACCCCTAAACAAAACCAAATATCCACTATCAAACCCAATAGTACCTAATCGGCGCTATTGACAGAGATCGAGAACAGAGAGAGAGAGAGAGAGGCGTGGGTGGTCATTGTCACCGCACTTTCCCATTTTATATTTCAAGGGTATAAAACGGGTTTTAGTATTATTGTATTATTGAATGTGTTTGGTTTGATTTTCTAGGTTTTATTTTGTTGTTGAATGTGTTGATTTTCTGGGTTTATTCTTTGATTTTGTTGTTAACTGTGGTGTGAAGAGGCCATTTACACTCAACAAAAAGATGTTTTATATTTGGTTTTGAAACAGATTTTTAACCACTTGCAACCACACAAAATGTGAAACTAAGTAAAATGGTAAGCAAGGGATCGTCCTCAAGGATTGGGATTGATAATTGAAATGGTTAACTAATCTAAATTAAATTAACCTAAGTGTATAAATGTAAATCATAGTTTTGAGATGATAGTGATTTGAAAACCAACAAACAAGTAAAATAAAGAGAATATGAAAAATAGAATACTCATCTAATCTATATAAGAGATATGTATTAATCAAGATGAATCTAAGGAATTGATAGAGTTACCAATGGATATTGGACAATGCATTTATAGCTTCATTAAAGAACCATTCTCACAATTAAGGACCGATCGTGTTCATAAGTGTGATTTGGCCGTGGAAACTAAACTAAACCACTTCCTACCAAAATTCCTCACCTATTATATTTAGAGAAAGGGGATAATGGTGAGATCGATTAATTACGATCAAAGGTCTAGGCAATCGAGGTTGATATATCCACCAGCTAACATACCCTATTCACTATGAGCTCTAACCAATTATATTTGTCAATTCTCAATTGATTTTATAACAAATACTCCTACCAATATTGTAATCAACAAGTGATATTCTCAATTAATTACATAAACAATAAGATTTAATTATAAAGTGAATAAAAAATAATTGGAGAACATTTATTGATAGCTAATACAAATACCCAAAATCCAAAGGTTTCTCAGATCAATCCCCTAGAATGAGATTTAGTTACACATGATTACAATCAAGAAGAAGGGGTAAAAGATAAGGAAATCACCCATGAGTCTCCTACTTTAAGCTTGATCCCTTCTTACTCTTTGATGAACCTTGATGCAAAAAGTGGAAGATGAGGATGTGTAGTGAGTTGGAGTCAAATGGAAATTGACAAAGGAAGGACGTGTAGAAAATGGGTAGAGATTAATGGTTATTGGGAAGTAATCTAGATGTCTATTATTGAGCTTTTAGATAGAAAAGATAAGTTCAAGATGAGGAAATGGATGAAGTTGAGATTGGGTAAAATGAGGTTTTTCTCTGTATTTTCTCTCTAATTCGTGCCCTCTCTCTGTGCCTCTTGTGTATCTCTTCATATGAAAGAGAAAAGTATTTATATGGCCTCAAGACGATGTCTTGCAACCACTATATTTGTTGATGTGGCATGTGTCGTGGCCCAAATGTCGTGGTTTGGACACAACGACATCTAACTACAACAAACGATTATACGGTCTTCAATCTATTTGTCGCGATTGGAAAGGCAGTGACAATATGTGCAACATTTGGATCTGGTTTCTTCAATGGATATCAAGATTGGCAAGGCAGAGACGCATTAGTAGTGAGATCCTCTGGACTTTCTGGATTTTTTTTTTTTTTTTGTTCTTTCGATCTGGTGGAGATCCAATATCTCCATTGTCCATCATCTCGATTGGACAATGGAGTTCTAATCTGGATCTCCACTTTTTTTTTCCTTTAAAAAAAAAAAAGATTTTTTGTTTTTTTAAATAAATAAAAAATGGATCCCCACCATCAGAGATGGATGGTGGAGATTCATCTCTGTTTTTTTTAGAAAAAAAATTTTTGGTTTTGTAATTAATTTTTTAAAATAAAAAAAATTAAATATTTAAATGAAGGGTAAAATAGTATTTTAACGGAAGTTAATATAAGGACTAAAATAGCAATTGTTCAAACTAAAGGGACTGAAATAGCTAATACTTCAAACTAGATATATATCACTTACATAATTGACCATCGTTATATTGCTTGCCCTAGATATAAAAGCCCAAGCTGCCTCTCTCAAAGATTTTCACTCGCCGTTCTCCCAATTCCCAGACCACCAGAGCAGAAGCGGCACTCTCAAAGATTTTCATTCGCTGTTCTCACAAACCACAACAGCAGAAGGCAAAAATGGTAAATCTGAAACCCTAATATTCTCTCCATGTCTCTGTTGTATCAATGATCATTATTATTCGATATTGCACTTCTTGATTAATGTTATTTCACTTGAGACTTGAATATTATGAAGAGCTCATTTTTAAAGAAGATAGTATGTCAGAGATATGAAAGAGGGAGATCGTTGAGGTGTGCTTTTGTGTGTCTGCTTCCTTGTCGGATAAATACGATGGAATAAGTCCGCATACCGTACTTTTTTTTTTTCAAGAATTTCTATTCTGCTAACATGTCAGTGGGGTAATGCCGGTGTTATAATAAATGCTCTACTGAAAGAAAAATAAAATTAAAAATTAGGGGCTGAGACCTTGCAGATGTGTTGAACACAAGCTGTACTGGAAAGATGAAATAAATGTAAAAATGGAATAGACAAGACGTAATAAAACTGGGAAAGATTCGAAGTTGGCAAAATGAACTCGCAACTTCATGCTAGAAATAGTGAGTGCTCTAATATTTTGTTTCAAAAGCACATAAAAAACTGTTAATTTTTGTTATTAATTATTTTAAACAAATTAGTTCGTTTCTGAAGATTGAACGTAAACGTATATAATCAAAATTCTTGGAACATAAAAGTTTTGATAGCTGTTAATAATTTTGTAGTGTGTTGTGAAATCTGATCCTGAAACTTAGTATATATAAATGAAAATAATTTCCATGAAAGTTTCATGAAGTTAGACACTTAGACTATCAGTTTTCATCAAGATCTCTGTGTACTTGGAAAATACTTCTGAAGTAGGTTTTTCTTATCAGTTTAAGTCTTTATTTTCTTTTTGAATTGATCTTACATTAGGCTGAAAACAGCTAAAATTATTGTGAAGTCAGTGACTGTAAGATTTTAGAGTTTTGATTTTTGACACAGTAATTTTTCAGGCCCCCAAAAAAGGAGGAAAGGTTGTTGCAGCACCAGCAAAGAAGAAGCTGGTATACATCATACTATTTTGAGAAGTTTTGCACATAATCGAGGGAGATATGTTTGTGTTCTCACTTATTGCATTTGTTGTTTATGTTTAAATTATAGGATAAGGTTGTGAATCCTTTGTTTGAGAAGCGCCCTAAGCAATTTGGTATTGGAGGGGCTTTGCCTCCAAAGAAAGATCTTCACCGTTACGTTAAGTGGCCCAAGGCTATTCGTATCCAGAGGCAGAGGAGGATCCTCAAGCAGAGGTTGAAGGTGCCACCTGCTTTGAACCAGTTCACCAAGACTTTGGACAAGAATCTCGGTAAGAAATGACTGCCTAACTTATGCAGTTTCTCAGTTATGATTATATATGGGATTGTTATTCTGTTAGATGTAACATCACAGATTTACTGTATAGTGTATACATATGCCACTATAACATTGGCATTGCTCTTTAGGTTTGTTATCATATTGAAAGAAATATTTTTATCTTCCTACTTTTTTTGTCGCATCTTGCCAATGCTCTTTGGCTGTTTGGTCAGTTGTAGGCATTATGTCTATTGGGGAATTGGAAAGACAGCTGAACTGGATTGTAGGGTTTTAATGCAATACCTTCTTGTTCTGATAGGCTTGCTTTAGCGTGTCTATCCACCCGTTCAGCTGCAAGTCTTCGTGAACGTGATGTTGAATATATGTTACCTAAAGTCCTTGTATTATAAAATTTTGTTTTTCAGCAACTTGTTTGTGAGAATTAAAATATTAGCTACTATAATATAATCCATTATCCTGTTTGCAGCTACAAGCTTGTTCAAGTTGCTTCTCAAGTACAGGCCTGAGGACAAAGCTGCCAAGAAGGAACGTCTTTTGAAGAGAGCTCAGGCAGAGTCTGAAGGAAAGACTGTCGAGTCTAAGAAGCCCATTGTTGTGAAATATGGACTTAACCATGTTACATACCTTATTGAGCAGGTTGATAAATATGTTTTATTGGATTAGTATATCAATTTTTCCACTAATCTAGTTTTCAGGTGTCATGGAAAATTGTCTGATATAATTAAAATCCTTGATCTACCTTGCAGAACAAGGCACAATTGGTTGTCATTGCTCATGATGTGGAACCGATTGAGTTGGTTGTTTGGCTTCCAGCCTTGTGCAGGAAGATGGAGATCCCTTACTGCATCGTGAAAGGGAAATCACGTTTGGGATCGGTATTATCCAACTTATTTTGCTTGTTTAATAGTTTTTGATATTCAAAGACTCTTTGCTTTCTAATCAAAGTAACTATGGATTGATGATTGTGTTTATGTTGCTGTTCACAGATTGTCCACCAGAAGACGGCCTCAGCATTGTGTTTGACCACCGTCAAGAATGAGGATAAATTAGAGTTCAGCAAAATCCTGGAGGCCATCAAGGTTGCTAATGCTGCTATCTTTTAAAATTTTAAGAAACTTTATGATACGTTCATTCATTTATTATGTTACAATGATTGTGATTGCATCTTTCTTGTGAGTTTAAAATGGTTATTGGTTGTGTGGTTATAGGTTATAAATTCTAATGTTCTGAATTTCATTTCAGGCAAACTTCAATGACAAGTATGATGAGTACAGAAAGAAGTGGGGAGGTGGCATTATGGGCTCCAAATCTCAGGCAAAAACCAAAGCCAAGGAAAAAGTTCTTGCCAAGGAAGCTGCTCAGAGGATGAACTAGGATTTTTGTCAATCTTAGGAGTGACCTTGATTGGGTTGAGTTCAAGTTGTTTCAATTGTCGGTCTTATATGCTTAAAAATCACCATGTAGTTTTGTTTTCATATGCTTGCACTAGTAGTGTTTTGCCTTTTAATTCAAATAACATTAGTGAGTTTGCATGATATCATTGCATTTGTGTGATATTATTGCAGCAATGTCACCATTTAGTTAATTTAACTCTCAGTTTTGCTTATATTATTGAGCCACTTTGGTCTCTTCAATTGGTACCAAGGCCTTTTTGTCTATTGATATGATATTTTGCGTTCGTTTGTGTAGTTTTGGTCAGTTGAGAGTCAGGCTCTCATTCAGTTGGGGTTTATCTTTTAGTAATGTTCTTAATAGAGGAATGTGATATGTTGATACTTAATTGTAGGCTGTTGGGAGTTTTATTGTTTTTGGGAAGTCCTTATATGAGAAAATTTCTAACATTCCATACATATATATGGTAGATTCGTATTTTATTTGAGAAAATTGAATAATGATATGAGAATTTTAGACTTGGCTTGTTTTATTTTTTATTGTTTAAAAAAATTCTCTTGCTAGCAGAAGTTCTTAGCTGAGAAGAAAGAAGAGAAGCTCGATGAATTATAGAGATTAAAGCTGAGGAGCCATTGAAGTATGGTGCCTCAGTTTGGGAGTCAAAACCCAGTGACTACACAACCATGAAAATATTTTTTAAACAAAAAGAAGCATAATTGAGGTGAGTAAATTGTAGCCAACCTCTCTGGGGTTTGGTCTTTAACAATCAGAAACAACTTTATGTTTAATTGATAATGAACTACCTTGCTATTAGTCAAAGTTAGTTAAATTTAACAAAAATAAGGGTATTTTCATCCTATCAAACCTTTTTATTTATTTATAAAAAAAAAAATAGATTTAAAAGCTTTAAATCCATCTTGGCCACATTTTTTTTTATTTTTGAAAAATCTAAAAAACTTGAATCTGAAGAAAAATATGGAAATACATCAATGGAAGAAGAAAATGTTGTTAGATTAGATTTAGATGAGCCAGACTTTTTTAAAATTTGGGAATCCATGTGGAAGAAGAAAAAAGTATCTGAATAAAATGTTGCTGGATTGGATTTTGATGATCCAAATTATTAATTTTTTAGAATTTAGAATTTGAGGAAAAATATAGAGATACACCTATGTCTCCAAGTTTTTTTGTTTTTTTAATTTGTAATTTTCAATTTTATTTATAATGGAGATCCAAATTTGTTTTCTTATATTTATATATTTTTAAATCATTTTTTTTTATTCATGGGTGTTTAGGTATTTGTAGCAGCCAAATCCAATCAACGGTTAAACTTGACTAGCTTTGACTAATGGTAGGGGAGGTCATTATCAATTAATGATAAAGTTGTTTTTAGTTGTCAAAGGTCAAACCTCAGGGAGGTTACCTGCAATTTGCTCAATTGAAGTTGTAAAAGGGGAACTCAAATCAACCCACAAATCCAAATGCTTCTAACAACACAAATCCCATAACCTAATTTTCCACCTCCTTGCTCCGTCTCTCATCTCAATACACCATTTTGCTCTTTTATAAAAAAATAAATAAAATAAATAAATAAATAAATAAAAAACTAGTATTCTCTCTCAAATCCAAATCCACATTATTCAACTAATGAGAGAGATATGTCTAGTTATAATTAATATTTATTCGGAATCTATGGGATTTTGTGGATTTTCAAAAGCCTTGTCCTACACTTGTAAATCAAAAGACACGAGAAAATTGTAGAAGTAATGCTATAGATCCCACTTACAATCTCACATTTTCCATCTCAACCTATGTTGACGGGGAACTAGATAAGCACTATTAGATGATATTACTAGTTACAGTATTATATTTACCTTGAGAATAATTATCTCCTTCTAAGATTGGTTAGGTTTTGTTTTATATATATCAAGAGTTAGGTGTTTATCATTTTGTCAACTATAAATAGGCCTCTTTAGATCCTATTATAATCAAACTTGATTAGTGAATTGAATGATTATTGTGTTCTTCTAGTCTCATATGTTCTTATATGTTTCCCCCCTTTTTTGTTTCCAATCCCTAATTCTTTTTGTTTCCCTCTATTTCTCTCTAAAATCTATCTAGTTCATATTTCTAGTGTTGGTCCTACATCAGTTTGGTATCAGAGCCAAATCATTCTACATACACACTTCCGCAAACCATACTCAAAAATTTCCAAAACTACCAAATACAACAAAAAAAAAAAAAAAAAAAAATACAACTCAGTCAAATAGTTTGCAAAACACACTGTTTGCCAAATCTAAACAGTCCCACGAAGTCAAGTGAGCATCTTTGACCGCCCACACGCCACCTCCGACCACTACACGTGACCGCCATTACGGACACTATCATAAGCGGAATCTACTGGTCAACAACTCCTTCTTCATTGCCGACCTCTAGATCAGCCTTCGTTGTCATAGATCTACGGTAAAAGTCGAAGACCATCACCTCACCACTGTCGTCGATCTACAACCTATGAAGCTAGTCCACCGATTCCAGATACGTCTTCGACTGTCGGTTCCCATATTCCGAACATCAGCCTCTGCACCGACGAGCCTTCGTGGATTTCACAACCATAACCTTATTAGGTTTTTCAAACACTTGGAGGGGTTGGTTGGAATTATCTCGGGGTTGTTGTGATAAAATTGAAAACTTTAGGACTTTTGACATTTTCTCATTATCCTAGGGTATTTGAGCAATTTAGCAAATTGGAGGGACTCTTTAGAAATTATCCAAAGCAAAAAATCTCACTTTAGTCCAAATTTCCATATGCTTCGACACTCTGTATTGCCTGTTCTCTAACCCACCACCATCAATTATGTCAGAATCTCGAGATTATTACTATGGCTTTGATTATTCTGATCATGAATCAGAATATATTCATCCCTATTGTTACGAATTCAGCATGATGAAACATGTTAGGATTTTGAGTCATATTGGTATTATTCTATATCAAAACTACATTTCCTTTGTATTGATTAGTCGTCTAGGATTCACGGTTTATCAAGCTTCAAGGAAATTGGACAACACATTAAGCAAAGTGAAGCCTTCAGGAGGAAAAAGCATCAAAGGTATATTTAGACCTCATTCCTCTTGCAAGGTGTTTAGGCACGCACACATACATTGCATTCATATGTGTCCCTGAATCATTGTGAGCAATTGGTATAACACATTCACACACTTATTGAAGCATGCACATGCATTATATATAATTTGATAAACATTGTGAAATTGTATGTTCTAAGATTATCTCTAGGAAATGGCATACTTGTGTAACATTGTGCTTATTTGTTTTTATTTTATTATTTTGGACTTGAACATAATCTCATATGATTCCTTATTGAGTTCCCGTTGTTTTGGTTGCTCATTCATTAGGTTTCGAGTCCAAACTAGGAAGCTATGTCACTTTACGTTCTCTTACAATGTGTTGTCTTCGTCGTCGTGTATCAAGTTGAATTCACAACCTTTTGTCAAAGTTTCATAGTTTTCCTTGTGCGTGAGGGAGTCATGATTCGTAATCTAAAGACGGATTCAAATTCAGAGTTCGTAGGTCGAAATACGGCTGAAGAACGCTAGAGGAGCGTGAGGGAGGTGAATGTTGGCCAAAGACCAACTTCACCTTTCCCGTAAGGGTCCGTGAGCCTCTCGCGAACGGAGGTCTTCTGCCCCCGTGAGCCTCACGCACCTCCACAGGCTTGGTGAGGTTGCCTCCTCTGATTGGCCATTTAATTGGCTCTTTTTCCCTCTGTTTTAAATATTTCCTTTCTCTCCCATTTCATTCTAAGAAGAAATTTTGAAAAGATAGAGTGCTGAAATTTTCTCCCCAACTTTTTCATCTTCCAAACACCATAACTTTCTCATTTCAACTCCGAATTGAGTGATTCAAGTTGGAGAATCTTTGTAATTAAGTCCCCTACCTTCTCCAAGTGAGTTTGCAGCCATTTGATCAAGTTTTGTTATGGTTCTACACTCAAAACTGAAACTGCACTGGATTCCATAAGTATTGATCTAAGCTTTGTGTTTTGATCTTTTAAGTCTTCAATTACCTTGGGTTTTCTTCTTCTATACATATATATATATATATATATTACCATGATGAATGCTATTGAGAAGGATAGCTTTAAATCATAAGTTAATCTAGTCTAATTAGTGACTTGAATGTGAACTAGTTTTTTAGAAATCTAGGTTTCCACATGTTTGTGAGTTGTATTATGATTAGCTTATTATCTAGGGCTATTTGTACTTTGATTGACTTTATTTCATGATTGATAGTCTTATCATGTGCTAGGATCCATTATTTGAACAAATCTAGGATTAGCACATTTGATTTTGTATTTAGAGCTAATTAGGATTTAATTGATTATTGTGTATATATATTTGCTCTAAATACTTCCTAGAATATTCATTGATCATATCTTGTGATTCTAGCATTTTTGTTTTTTGTTCTAAGGTCTTGAATCTATGCTTAATGAACATACTTTGTTTTCAAGCTTTAGTAACATGAATAGAATCGCCAAATCCTAAACTACTTTATTGTGTGAACTTTGTTGCCTATGTCTATATCTTTATGGAGTGTACCTAATCCATAATTTTCATATGCTCATGCATCATTTTGTGTGATGTCATGTTTTGTATCATAAACTAGAAAAATATACACTGTGTGCTCATTGATTATTTCTAGTTTCCATAGGATATATTGATCATATATTCAATGTTGCATGTGTTTGCATCATTTGCATTACTTAGATCATTTGCCTTGCAAAAGGTGGAAGTCTTGGCTAGGAGTGTGATGCTTCGAATGGTTAAGCTAGTGAAGCTTAACTAGAATCTTTGTGATCCGAATAGCTAAGCAATAAGTCTTGTCTAGGATCAGGAGGATCCGAATAGACAAGTAAGGAATCTTCCTAAAGACGTGAGCGTCTTAGATAGAAAGTTGCTTCCTAGGAGTGTGTGAGTCACATCTCAGATACGATGTAGGCAAAGTAATTCATTAGGCCCGAGGGTAGAGTAGGAGTTGATAGCTTGGAGAGTGTATCATGAGATTGGTCACTTCTTTGAGTGTGTATCTTTTATTCGTCATAGTGGATTACGGTTTACCGGTGGTTATGGATGTAACTCGTGGATGCTTCCTCTTCTCGGAGGTTTTACCACATAAAAATCAATGTGTCAAATGTCTCTTTCTCTATCTCTATATATTTGTACATGTAATCAATATCTTGTTTAAGATCTTCATTTCTTCATATCCTTGTAAACAAGATTTTTGTAAAGAAAGAGATGTACACATTATTTGTTGAATCAACATTTGTCTTTTGTATCTTTGTAAATGTTTGAACATTGTATCTTATGATATTCTATATCAAGTTTTAAAGTTCTACTTAGTGAATTTACATTGTAATATTCAAAGTACAACTTGTGGAATTTGATTTGCATTGAACATACATATATATAAGATACATTGTTTCTTGTTATATGTTGTGTAGAATAAGGATGGTGAATTGAGCATACATGTGATAATTGTTTCCTCATAAAAAACATATTAAAAGTTAATTTGTATGTCCACTGTAAGTTCCTTATTTTTTATTGGATTATTTCATGATAAACCACATTGTGGGGCTTAATATGTAAGGGTAGTTTAGGGCTTTGTTGTTCGTGATCAAGCTTATTTGGATTTCAAGCCCTCAAGCACAAGAGCTCAATTGAAGGTATAATCACTTGTGCTTAATTCTTTTTGAAGAGATTAGTTGCACACACTCACTTCTTTAGCATGCATGCATGTTCATTGCTTTTTATGTGTACTTATTTCACTCTTCACACTTGCACATTTTTTATTGTTCTATATGCATTGTTATGGTGTGCAATGGTCCTCTTACCCGTGCATCACCCGCGCATTGCGCTAGTTGTCTTGCGCTGGTCGTCATGCGCCACACCAGAGCAACTTGGGCAGAGAATCACCGCTAGTTTTGTGCTGGTCGACATGGGCATGGTTGGGTCAGTTGGTGTGCGCTGGTTGTACGCTACTCAACCAGCTCACTTGACGGGATTTGGACTGTTTTTTTTTTTCAAAACGACACCATTTCATCTAGGGCTCCTATATAAGTATCATCTTCTTCCTAGCTCATTTTTGGTGAGCTCAAAATCAGAATATAGTGATAGAAACTCAAAATCTAGAGAGAGAAGCTCCGAAGAACTCACATTTACTCAACCAAACACCTTCCCATGTGCATCTAGCATCATCCAAGCATGGGCTTTCTTATGTTCTTTGACTAGGTAACTTCTACATGTCCTAGAACTTCTTATTTCATTCTTATGACATGTTTGCCTAGGTTTAGCATTTATTTGTTAATTAAATGCATGTCTCATTTGCTTATTATTATTCCTAGCATGTTTGAGACTTTGATTGTTGGTTGAGATGAGTTGTTTGTTGATAGCTATGATTGTTGTGATTGATAACATCTAACTAAGTCTATATGATTTTCATTTAGACATTGATATGTAGGGCTCATTGATTGCATTAGTTAATTGCATTTATTATCCTTGCCATGTTCATTGACAACTTGTGTTGATTGGCTTTTGATTGACAATTCTTTGATTGCACTTGTTAATTGCATTTATTGCCATTGTCATGTTTATTGACAACTTGTGTTGAGTTGGCTTTGTTTGTTGACAATTAGGTTGCTAGAATCTCTTTGCATCTAATTGAGTCCTCATGCATGACCATGTAGGCATGGTTGATAACTAAAGTGTTAAATTGCATTATAACATCTAGTTAAGCATTTAGTGTAGCCTAGCATTATTTGTATTTAGAATATTATCATATTCACATAGGTTGTTGATCTCTTCTTTAAGAGTTAAGTCTTGTGACTACCGGTGTGTAGTGCTCAAGCACCTTTGGTCTAGATTCGTTATAAAAGGCATGCGGGTAGTAGTGGTGGATTAGTAACCGAGAATGGTGTGACTAGAGGTCAACCTAGGGTTGTAATAATCATTACATATAGTGGATTCGAAGACCGTGTGTGGCGCACATATCAGCCCATGGTTTTTCCTTGTTGAAGGTTTCCACGTAAAAATCAAGTGTTCTTTAATTTTCGTAATTTATACTTGATTTTATTGTTTGTTAAATTGGGTTTATTTTTGAATATTAACTAATTCTAAAAATTGGTAACTAATCGGATTAACAACCCATTTACCCCCCCCCCCCCCCCCCCCTCGGCGGTTGTTTCGTATAACCTTGTAGGTATTTCAAAATATTATACAAAGGGTTCATAGTTGTAACAATGAGTTCTACGATTACTCTTTTTCCTATATCTATGATGAATGGTCTTTGGTTGATGAAAAGCTGCCTCAACAAGGAACAAGTTGTGGTATTTTCTCGTTTGATGGTTGCAACATGTTTAACCTGACAGGAGTCAAGTTTTTCTTAATGGAGGAGAATGATGGGGAATTAGATAAACATTATTAGATGATATACTAGTTATTATATTTATCTTAAGAATCATTATCTCCTTTAGAGATTAGTTAGGTTTTGTTTTATATTTATCTAGAGTAAGGTGTTTATCATTTTGTCAGCTATAAATAAGCCCTTTCAGAGCCTATTGTAATATGACTTGATCAGTGAATTGAATGATTATTGTGTTCTTCTAGTCTCATATGTTCTTCTGTGTTTCTCCCCTTTCTATTTCCAATCCATAATTCTCTATTTCTCTCTAAAGTCTCTATCTAGTTCATATTTCTAGTGTTGGTTCTACATCACATGTGGCAGCTGATATGTCACTTAATGAGTGGATATACATCAATTGGTAAGTAGATACATGAGACAAATCTAAATGAGTATCCACTCACCAAATGACACATCATCTACCATATGGGTTTGGATAGAAAAGATGGGATTGTAGGTGGGATCTCTAGTATAACTCAAATTGTAGATAACTTAATGAAAGTACCTAAAAAAATTTGTTGCATTTTGACATTTGATAAATTACAATCAACTAATGTACAAAAAGAATGGAGAGAAAATAGAAGGTAAAGGAGAGAAAACAGAGAAAACAAATTGAATGGTTGTCGAACATAACCATTCATTTGAATCCTCGAAATTCATGTTCATGTCTTATTTACTCTACTTATGTGTCTTATCTATTCTACTTCTGCTCCTTTACATTACATGGATTATATAAGTTTGATCCCTCCACTTAGATACGCCATCAATGGATGCTTTCAGTAAGAAAACAATCTGCAGTTCTACAATACATTCTTTAAGGTCCAACATTTCAACATATTCGTTGTCCATTATCAACTCCAGATCATCAAAATGCAACTTCTGCAACTGATTATGATTCATGCAAAGAATTCAACATGAGGGTGTTTAGAAAGAGAAACCAATATATAAAAAATTTGACCCACTCGTGCCTCAATTATAGCCGCCACTAAATGTTCAATCTCCCCATCTTCCTAGTTAGCCAATAATTTGGCATTAGCAGCAGCTAACCTTAGAGCAGTTGATGTTGCTACTCTTATTTTTAAAGTTACAGAAAGGTATGTCATTCTTCTTCGTGGATGTCTCCTTAGTTTCCGTAAATTACATGTAATACAAAAATAAATAAATCAATAAAAGGTGAAAAGTTTGAAAAGAAGTTTTATATTAAATTCATTGATACTAAGGAGAGGGACAATAGAAATCCAACTCCATAAATCCTCAAGAATTTGATACAATTTGAAGGTTGAATAGAAACTTGACTTTCCAAGTGTGGGGAAAATGAATCTAAGTACAACCATCCAAGAGGTTCCTGTTTTAAAGCATCTCTCATTCATGTGCTCATCAACGCAATCCTCCTCTGTTTTTGTACTCTCTTAATGCTCGGATGAAAATAAGTACTAGAAATTTCATTTCCTCTGACGTTAACATCAAGCATAAGTGACCCAACAATTCACCAAAGGGGACTTACACCCAAAAGAAGGATCACCTAACATATACACACAAGTAGAGGCGGCTCAACTATATTAGAGGCTTTCAGCAAAAACTTCAGATGAGACTTGCTTATTTCAAATCATTGTCTTATTTGTTACTGTTTATTTGTACGGTTTGATTATCTAATAATTATGTTTTAATTTGCTTTTAATAACTAATTTTCTATCTTTTTTTTTCTTTTTAGGTTTTTCATATCCAAACTTAAATTTTCCACCATCCATGTTTATATAATGAAATCAATATCGAGCAATCGAATAACTTCAATAATGGATAGAAACAATAATATGAATTTAAAAATAAAACTAAATTAGAAAAATATAGAACAATAGAACTTGGAAAATAATGATTCCTCTAACCATGTTTGCCTTCAAAGAACTCAAATTATCAGGATTCAATTATCAAAGTGAGTAAAAAATTAGTGGAAAAAAAAAAGAATAACATATCAACAAACATGTTTTGATGAAGTGTTTTCGAATTAGGAAAACCATTAAATGATTAGTTTTTCTTTTTTTACTTTGTTACTAAATTTGAATTAAAAAGTTTAAAAAAAAAAACTAGGGAAGGATTTTGAGTTATTTAAATTGAATATTAACTAAAAAAAAATTATTTTATTTTATTTTTGAGGTCCCTTAAATTTTGGAGGCGCTAGGCAACCGCCTCATTTGCATAGAAGTAGAGCTAGCACTGCACATAAGCAAAAGATTATGCAACCATACCTGAAACATTAATGTGACATATTCCCAGTGCTTTAATAATCTATCTAGGTAGCCAATTAATTACTGACGAGTCGCTATGCAGCCTCCAAGTGTGGAATCGGCTGTTTTCAGCGGAGGGTGACTAGTCGGCGCTAGTCTCCCTTGGCAAAGCCGTTGACTCCGCTAAGACCGATTTTTTTTAAGACCTTATGAGCAATGACAATCGTAGATTGTTATTGGAGTTGGTGGTGACAACGACCAGAAAAGGAGATGGTGACAGCGGCAACAAGAGGAGATGACCTTTTTTCAACATCTAGGGTTTAAAAAAAATAAAAAGCACCTTCCACAACAGGAGACCCTCTCTAGTCTCCACTCCAAGCCACCGCTGCAGTCGTCGCAAGCCTCTTGTTGTCGACACTAGCTCCAACATCACTTTATAATTCTCCATGATATATTATAAATAAATAGAAGTTTTGTAATGTATAAATAAATATATTAAATATTAAATATTTATAAATTAATATGTTTTACAAGTTGGTGGGTGTGATCCGGGAACCAGTATAAAACCTGCGGGTGAAACCCGAATCCGAACCCGTTTATTTTCATGAGTTCGCGAGCGGGTGTGGGTGAGGAAAAATTTCACGGGTGCGGGTTTGGATTTTACAAAACCCACCCGAACCCAACCCATTGCCATCCCTAGTTAAAGGTCTGTCAAAACCTGGTGAGATTGAACTCCACAAGCACTATGTGAAATGCAACCCCAACTCTAGGGTTGGGGTCACCCCACACTTTGCAGGTTAATGGACAAAGGTAAACTTATATTTACACTGCCAAGGTTGGAACTCTTATGGTAGAGCATTAGTTTGAAGTCTTCGACCACCAAGATAAAAGACCATTGATTTACTCATTACTTGCAACAAGTTAACAATAGTACAGTGAACCTCATAGCTACAAAATCTAATATTGTTTCACTATTTTTTTTAACAAGATAAATTACATAATTCGGATCTCCACATATACCATTTATATCATTGTTTCCAATTATTGATGTACTATGTCACTTCACTTTCACAACTGTATCTATAAGCATCTACATTATGTAATGAAAATGAGTAGTAAACACAATTTTCATTTTCACCGAACCCAAAAAAAATAAAAATAATAAACCTTCCAGATTCACCTTTGATTATGAAATCATCAATACAACTTTTTTATTGCATTTACATTTTTTTTTCCTTGACTTTTATAATTTCTCCGTTAATTTTCATCATAAGCATTGCGTAAAGCTTCCATACTTAAACTAATTTAAAAAATAAAATAAAAATAAAAAAAAATAAAAACAAGCACTTTTTTTTTTCCAACACTAATTATGTGCGGGGAACTTTTTGAGACTGCTAAAGTCTAACAACAATATTAGATCAATGATCTAAAATATTTACATAGCATTTGTCATATAATTTTTAATTCATTAGGGGCAAAAATGGCATGGCATATTCACAATGATTAAGCTAAAGGTTGTGTCTTGTGTCCAAGGAAGCACGGATACGGATACGGATACGGGATACGGATACGGCACGATACGGGGATACGGCAAATCTTCAAAAACTAGGATACGGATACGGCAGGATACGTCAATTAAAATAATATATATTTATATTTTTTAAAAATAAGAATATATATAAAAGGATATTTGATAATTCATTTAAAAATCAAAACATATTCATATCAAATCATCCAAATAAAACATGTCAGATAACAACCTAAGTCATAACAATGTAACATATTACAATATCCAAATTAAGTCGTAACATATTACAAAATTGAAAATCCAAATAAAACATACGTCACATAAGTTATAGTATATTACAAAATCCAAATAATACATAAAATAAACTCATAAAATAGATACTAAATTCTTAATTAACTTAATTATCATCATTCACATTGTTAAAGGATCTAAATAATTCGGCATCTAACTCTGGTCCATAAAGTGAAAGGTTTGCAATCTCAAGTATCCCGTTATTCTCCATGTCAATGGAATCAAAGCCAAAATTTCTTTACAGTTTCATTTTGACCCCTAATATTTTGAAATTATAATTTGACCCCGTTTTATACTAAAATAATTATAATATTGCCCCAAATGTATCCTCGAAGTATCCCTCAAGTATCCTCCAAGTATCCTCCAAGTATCCTCTAAGTATCCTCTAAGTATCCTCTAAGTATCCTCCGGTCAAACTTGTGAAAAAGTCAACGGATACGCCATTTGGTGTATCGGATACGTATCCTGGAGTATCCGGGAAGTATCGGAACTGGATACGAGTTCGATACGAGTTACCTTCACCAAATGAAGTATCCGTGCTTCCTAGCTTGTGTCTTGTCATGTCACATTAATTATCACTTACAAAAAGGCGATTTTGGACTTTCACGCCTTAACCCTACCCACATGTTATAATTGACAGAGAGAGGCTAACGGTAGGGCACCTTGGTTTGGACTTTTGTTGAAACTTAGCGATATTTTGCCTAAAGTGAACAAACTTGGGGCGCTTTTGTGCAATTAGCCCTAAATTTTATTTAATCTCTACCATACAAACTCAATAGATGGATGGTGTAGATCCATTTTCTATTTACTTTTTAATTTTTCTACTAATCTGTTTTATAAAAAAAAAAAAAAAAAATTATTCAATTTTTTAATAGACAATTATTTTAAACGGAGGGTAAAATAGCATTTTCACGGTATCTGCTATGTTTACCGTTAATTTTTTGGTCAAAGGGACCAATTTGATATATTTCCAAAAAGATAAAAACCAAAGACCCTGGTACATCTAAGTAGGGTAAAAAAACAACATTTCATAAAACATGGGGACCAAAATGTAATTCCCCAATAGAATATTGAACGAATTTAAAATGTGGGGCATTATTATCTCAATTGAGGGGTGCTAATAGCACCACTCTATTTTGGGCCGCCAAGTTTGGGCACAATTACAAAATTGATCATCAATATAACTTTGGAAAAAATGGAATGTCTTTAGAATTTTTTTTAAGAAAAAAATTAAATTTTAAAATAAAGTGTATTTAGTAAAAGAGTGTGAAAAGAAAAAATTGAATTAAAATGAGAAATGCTCATTATTAAATTTTATATTTATTTTAGTAATTGAACAAATTTAAAATGTGGGGCATTATTAGCGATAGTGGGGTGTTAATGCACCACTCTATTTTAGGCATAGTTGTTAGGGGTGTTAGGAGTCGTAAGACGCAACATGCCTCTAAAGTCTGAAGTGCAAGGCACAAGACAAGGCACACACTCGAGCGAAGCAAGGCGTAAAAGAAAAACAATGTATTTATAAAACTCTAGCAGGCACCATCACACAAAAACCCTAACAGCTGCTATGTCACTCAAATAAACACTCTAACAGCCACCATCACACAAAAAGCCTGATAGTCATTGACACAAATTTAAGTTGTTTTAGCCTAACTCAAATTTAAAATTAAGGGGCATTGTTAGCTCAATAGAGGGGTGCTAATATCACCACTCTATTTTGGGCCACAAACTTTGGACACAATTAAAAAATTAACCATCGATATAAGTTTGGAAAAAATAGAGTGTCTTTAGATTTTTTTTTTTTTTTTTAATTTAAGTTTTTAGAATAAAGTGTATTAGTGTATTTATTAAAGGAGTGTGTAAAGAAAAAATTTGATTGTAAGGAGAAATGCTCATTATTAAATTGTATATTTATTTTATTAATTTTTACAAGGATAGAAACTAATTATTGAACAAATTTAAAATGTGGAGCATTATTAGCTTAATAGAGGGGTGCTAATAGCACCACTCTATTTTTGGCCACAAATTTTTGGCACAATTATAAAATGAGATATTATTAAAAGCGTCTCTCTAACTTCAATATTAGTCATTTTGGTACCTCTAGTTTCAACAATGGCTCATTTGGCCCAAACCCAATTAAACATAATCGGCGTTGGTGTGTGAGAGAGAGAGAGAGAGAGGCATGGGTGGTTGTTGTCGTTGCGGCGCTTGCTCGTTTTATATTTCAAAGGTATAAAGCGGGTTTTAGTATTATTAATTTGTTTTGTTTGATTTTGTTGTGGAATGAGTTTGATTTTATGCGTTATATTTTGTTTTTGATTGTGTTGTTGAATGTGTTGATTTTTGGGTTAATTGCTCTAAAGTACCCCAAATTTTTTCCTTTAGGCAAAATATCGTTAAGGTTAATAAATTTGACACTAACATATCCTACCGTTAACCTCTCTCTATCAATTGTTAATATAAGAAGGGTATTTTAGTATCTATGTAATTGAAATGTTATAAATGAATTAAATATAATCATATATATATATATGATAATAGACTTTCACAGTGCCACATGTCGCCGTGAGGGAGCTTTGGCCTTAAATTCTAAATAATATCTATCTATCTATAGTGAAGAGACAATCAAGAGGCAATCCCATAAATCACAAATCAATTGGAAATCAAAAGGCAATCCCATAATCAATGGGATGATGAATAAATTCTGTTAACAAATCTAACAATCAATGGGATAATAATTAAATTTTTTAACCCTTCATTTTTCTTCAACCTTTCATTTTTCGGAAAATTTTCTATAAAACCATATTCAAAATTTCTCCAAATCTTTCAATAGTGTACTTCAAATCTTTCAAAATTCTGAACAAAAGCTATCCCCAGATGCTCAAAGTTGGCTCACTTAATTCAATCTCTCAAGGTATCTATGATTTTTTATCTTTTCATTTTAGGTGGGATATTACTGGAATTCTTGGGTTTTTGATATTCGTATTACATACATGAGTTTGTGTTCATTTTAGATATGGCGTGTGTGCTCTCAAGGTATCTATGATTTTTTATCTTTTCATTTTAGGTGGGATATTATTCGTATTATATACATGAGTTTGTGTTCATTTTAAATATGGCGTGTGTGCTTTAAGGTATCTATGATTTTTTATCTTTTCATTTTAGGTGGGATATTACTGGAATTCTTAGGATTTTGATATTAGTATTGTATTATATACATGAGTTTGTGTTCATTTTAGATATGGCATGTGTGCTCTCAAGGTATCTATGATTTTTTATCTTTTCATTTTAGGTGGGATATTACTGGAATTCTTGGGTTTTTGATATCTGTATTATATACATGAGTTGGTGTTCATTTTAGATATGGCATGTGTGCTCTCAAGGTATCTATGATTTTTTATCTTTTCATTTTAGGTGGGATATTACTGGAATTCTTGGGTTTTTGATATCTGTATTATATACATGAGTTGGTGTTCATTTTAGATATGGCATGTGTGCTCTCAAGGTATCTATGATTTTTTATCTTTTCATTTTAGGTGGGATATTACTGGAATTCTTGGGTTTTTGATGTTCATATTATATACATGAGTTTGTGTTCATTTTAGATATGGTGTGTGTGCTCTCAAGGTATCTATGATTTTTTATCTTTTCATTTTGGATTCTTGTAATTATGTCCATTTTTGTGTATTTTGTTGGACTCTATAGTTGAGGTTTCTGCTTTTGGTAATTAAGTTGACAAAATAGGTTGATTTTGAGTGGACTAATTTTGATTTCTTCTATTTGGGCATAAACGGTTTCTGCTCTGTTTATTTTCTTTGTTTTCCTCTACTTGCTTGCTTCTTATATATCATATCATATATTTTTTTTATTCTTTTTTTTTTTTTTTTGTTAAAATATGGCCTGTTTTTGACATAACAACTTCCAAACACATTTTTGTCAAGTCTCTTCTCAATTGCAAGATCTAATGATTCAGACAAGTGATTTTTGGGTTTTAAATCTTCCATATTGTGTCCTTTGTTTATATTATTTATTATCAGGAAAATGTTAGGAACTTATGGTTCTTTTTATCTGAAGACATCTTCTTGAAGTTTTCTTATTTGTGTTATGCATGGTATTAATTTTCAGCTTGGTGAAATTTTTGACACCTGCATCCGGCCTACAGGGATATTGGGACCCTTATCCAATAGATATGGAATTTCAACCACCATGTATCATGCTGTCTGGCAACCATTTGGATCTTATAGCCTGGAAAATTGGAGGATTTTGAGTTATAAGACAATGTCAATTATACCCTTATTTTATAAACAAAGTTATCATTCATTCCCAGTTTAGTCTTTTACTATTTTTATATAATTGTTTTTTTTTTTTGTTAATATTATACGAGCATTGTTGGCGAAATTATTCAAAAACCAAACGGAAACCTAATTGATAATTTCCCTATTTTGTATAAAGATTAATTTTTTAATAAATTTGTTTAAAGTTTAAATGATTAAAATTGGGCATAATAGACTTTTAGTTGATAAAATAAAAGTCAACCAAACGAAAAGCAAACGGTTAAATTTCAGTGGAGATTATTAAATAAGAGGAGTTCTCCAAACGTCCAATAACAATTCAAAGGTCAAGAAAGGTTGTTTATATCAATCCTATAACATATGAATTATTAATTATAATGTATAATATGATAATACGAATAGTCCTTATTAATTATAAATGTTATTTGTATTAATATTTGTTAACAGTCAAAAATTGTAGGGGTTCAAAGAAGAATTTTTCATCAACATTGGGGAATAACCGAGATAGAAAAATACCATAGAATATCATCTCGGTACCCCACCTTTAAAATTGACTGGGTACGACCTCCTACTAGTCTAAATCAGGTTTAAGGGTTTCTAGACTCAAAGGTACCGGGAAACAAAGAAGCCAAGTTCCAGGGACTCCACTATTGTAGGATTCTAGTACCCCGCTACCATCTGGCATCCCGGTATCCCGATACCTCAGTACATTTATACTGAGTATAATAATCAAGTACAAAGCGAGATGTCTATGTACCCCGATTCCTTCTAGAGCCGGCCAACCAAGCAGCAAGTAGCAGATTAGTGGACTACCAAGTATCGAGGTAAGAGCAAGCATGCCAAGATCAAGCTATAAAGAAAGACAGTGAGACTTCGACGTTTTGATAATAAGGAAATCGACTTATTCCTACCACTCAAGAGTTCTATTCAAAAGCAAAGTCAACTCTATCAAATTCTACCAAATAAGGGATCGCATGATTCCTAGAAGGAAGGCTACGATCTTCTCGCCAATTGATATGGAACGTCCCGAAAATCTCTAAGTCACTAGATCGAATTTAGAGGAATGCTCAGCAAGCATTGGGACTATATATACGACATGCTATCGTACAAAAAAAAGGACCGCAATTTCGAGTCCTGAACCCTGCTTTATGTTTTTCCACTTATCGACATGCATAAGAGCTTCATCGCCACTGCAAACTGAGTTTTAACCCTATCACCATAGCCATATAAAATCTTCATTGTATTCTCATTATATGTGGACGATCAATAAAAAGTGTTATATAGGATCTTGTTGCTACATTATTTTTTATTCACCATTATCATAGTTTTTAACTTGTTTTATTGAGAATTTATAGGCATCGAACTACTTGATATCTCTCCGACTGAGATCTACCCCGATTTCAGTCACTAGAGTTGTTAATTGGAAAATCACCCCAAATGACAATTTTCGGTTAACAATATTAATCAACTAAAAAGACATTAATATTAATGAATTAATCATATTAAATCATTATTAAAAAAATCATAGTAACTAATTAATTAATTATTATTTTTTATTAAAAAAACTAATTAATTAATTAATCATATTTGGTTTGTTTTATTATATAAGAGCATCACTTCTTTGGCTCCTATAAACACCAAGTCATCTTCAAGATAGAGTGACCATGTGATAGTTTCAGAATATTTTAAGTGAAAAAATAGTGGTAAACTTTTGTAAGAAGGGGTCATAAATTATAATAGTAGTCAATTTATAAATTTGTAGTCAATTTTTGTTAATAAATTTTGTTTCTAATTTCTTCGATCTAATCGAATCGGATCTTGGATCATAGAAAATCCAATGGATCCAATCTGCCACACACCCCTAAAAAGAATACAAAGAAATTTTAAAATATAAATAAGATGTTGATTACGTTATATTTTACCATGCCTGCACATCGTGCGAGATACAAGCTAGTTATTATTTAAATAATAAAAAAATTAAGATAATGGAGGAGATTCCATCATTTAATAAAAATAAAGAAAAAAGAAAAAAGAAAAATAAATAAAAGAAAACAGATAGAGCGATCTGGAGATTGCTCCATCTCCGGATCTATCTCCATGTCTGATGTAGCATCTATGGAGAACCAAAAAAAAAACAATAGCAACAAAAGCACCTATAGAAAGGAAACAAAATGATATGTTGTGAAAACAAACAAAACAAAAAGGAACGATAAGGCGATTCCCATATTTTGATATATGTTATCAAGGGATTTCATTCTTTCTTAGCAAAAAAAATCCCAAACATCCTTTTTCAATAAAGTAATGCTAAACATCTCACATAAAATCCCATTTTTTCCATCTCAACACATGTGGCAGCTAAGGTGTCTCTTGGTAAATGAATACACTTTAATTGGTGTCATGTGTCACTTGGTAAGTGGATACACATTAATTTGTGAGTGGAAAATGTGGAATTGTAGGTGGGACGTCTAGCATTACTCTTTTCAATATCACTCTCTTTCTCTTTAATTTTCTTTAGAAATATAATAGAAACAGAGTAGGAGAGAACTCACATGTGTGTGTATTTTTTTTTTCACTCTCTGGGTTTCACATTAAGGTTCTTCAATTCCATTCCATGGTTCCTCCAAATCACCTTCATTTTCTTCTTGAGCTCACGCGGTTTTTAAATTGTGTACCAGATATGTTCCAGTTTTGTTTTTTTAATTAATCTAGTTAATTTTTATTTTTATTTTTTTTTTTATTTGTGGTTTTGTTCTTGAAATTGATTTGTGTTTTTGTGTTGATAGTTGGAAAATTCCAACATGTGGGGCCACAAATGTAAATATTAAATGTGTTATGATATCTTTGATTAAGCCTAAATTAAAGTGATCTAATTAAGATTTAAAATTTTAAGGCTTGGGGTGTAATTGTCAGAGGGGCCAAATTAGAAATAGCAAAACCTATAATAATCTCATTATTATATATTAGGGTTATAGTCCCCAAATTACACGATACTTTTGGCTTGTCTGTATCCCTATCACCAGAATAAGAGAGAATACTTTAGGGTTCACAAATATCGTGATAATTTGGAAGATCACAACCCGTCCACCAACCTCTGGCAATGAATTCAGGTACGCTTCCGCTTTCTCTTATCTCCCTTTTCTCTTGAATTGACATGGGTTAGTAACTTGTATTTAGGATTTGATTAAATCATGATATAGATACATGTTTAGGTTAAACTATGGATGTATTGTGTGCATATGCTTGTTAGATTTGGTATTAATCAAATTACTTACAAGTGGTATCAGAGCCACCCATGATCGATTCTTGAGAATTTGAGATTTGGATTTTAAGTTTACATACCCATATTCATACAATCATACATAAAACTTGCTTGATGT
This sequence comes from Acer campestre, assembly GCA_954870605.1. Classification (NCBI taxonomy): domain Eukaryota; kingdom Viridiplantae; phylum Streptophyta; class Magnoliopsida; order Sapindales; family Sapindaceae; genus Acer; species Acer campestre. Next base: position 25,363,788 of record OX940808.1, on the reverse strand, counting down.
GTGTGCCACCAACAAAATTCTCCTTTAGATCATACAATAACTAACATTAAAACACCAAAACTTAAGCAAATATCATAAAAGAAGATCAAAAAAAAAATCTGCAAGTTACAAGTTCTAAGGGTGGTTTTTTTTTTTTTTTTTTTTTTTTTTATATATATTCTGTTATGATATTTGCTTAAGTTTTGGTGTTTTAATGTTAGTTATTGTATGATCTAAAGGAGAATTTTGTTGGTGGCACACACATCAAGCAAGTTTTATGTAATCGTATGAATATGGGTATGTACAACTTAAAAAAGTATATTAAAAAAAAAGTGCATATTATTTTTCAATTTCCATACCAGATGCATAGGGGACTGTTTTGTAATTATTCTGGGTCATTGTGTAATTTTGATAAAGTTTTGGGGCTAATTTATAATTATCAAAACTTATTAGGCCAGTATAAAATTTCAAAAGGTTTTGGGGCTAAATTATAATTAATGAAACGTTTAGGGATCAGTTTGTAATTTTCAAAAGTTTTTGGTCCAATTTTTAATTATTGAAAATTATTGGGCTAGTTTACAATTTCAAAAAGTTTTGGGGTTGAATTATAATTAATGAAATGTTTTAGGGTCATTTTGTAATTTTTAAAAGATTTGGGCTAATTTTTAATTATTGGAAATTATTGGGCCAGTTTATGATTTTGACAAAATATTAGGACTAATTTGTAATTATTAAAACTTGAGGGGCCTTTCTATAACTTTATAAAATAAGGGGCAGTGTTTGTAATTTTATTTTTAATAAAAAATTAAAAAAAAATTAAGGATCAACTCAAATTCAAATATTTTTTGGCATATCTTTTATAGTTAAATAAAGTAGTCCATCATTCTAAATGGGTTAATTGAAACAAGATGTCAACAAAGTGACCTCTCTTGTATAAATTGTTCATGAGGGATGTTAGATGTTTATGTGTGTACAAATTCATGCGAATATTAGCCGGCCCAAAGAAAGGTTAATACTTGGCCGAATTGCACACACACTTGTGGTGGTAAACATGTGACAATTATAAGGTTTTACTTGTGAATAATAAGTCAATCCAAATATAGATTTATTATTTGACGTGAATTTTTGTCAATGATTGATCACTACAACAAAAGTACCACTTACAGTTAATATGGTGTGTGTAAATTCATGCGAGTATTAGCCGGCCCAAAAGAAGGTTAATACTTGGCCGAATTGCACACACACCTGTGGTGATAAATATGTGATAATTATAAGGTTTTACATGTGAATAATAAGCCGATCCAAAGATAGATTTATTATTTGACATGAATAATTGTCAATGTTTTATCACTGCAACAAGAGTACCACTTACAATTAATATTACTGTCTAAAGACTTGATATTAATGTTGTGCTATTATTTGAATTTGTTGATTATTGTATTCGGTTATTAATGTAAGCATATTTGTTTGTTTGTTTTGTTCTTTTTTACGACTAGTGTTTCTACTATATCTGCTAATATCAACTCTATATCCATGCTTAATGGGACCAACTTTAAGGATTGGAAGGAGAACATACTTATTGTTCTCGGCTGCATGGATTTGGTCCTTATGCTTTGGAATAAGCAGCCCACTTCTCTTACGGATGCTAGTTCTCCTGATGACAGGAAGAACTTTGAGAAGTGGGATCGCTCAAATCGCATGAGTCTTATGATCATCAAGCGCGGCATTCTGGAGGCATTTAGGGGTGTGTATCTAAAAAGATAACTAAAGCCAAAGAGTTCCGAGCCGAAATTAAAAAGAGTTTTGTGAAAAACGATAAGGCATAAACAAACATGCTTTTGCAAAGCTTGATGAATTATAAAGGCAAGGGGAACATAGGGGAGTACATTATAGAAATGTCTCAAATTGCTTCTAAGCTTAAGGCACTGAAGCTCGAGCTGTCTAACGACTTGCTCATGCATTTAGTATTAATATCACTTCATGCACAATACAGTCAATTTAAGGTCAGTTACAACTGTCAAAAATAGAAATGGATTCTTAATGAACTCATTTCTTACTGTGTGCAAGAAGAAGAGAAATTGAAGCAAGACAGAACCGAAAGTACTCATTTGGCTAGCACCTCTAAAGACAAGGGCAAAAGGAGGAAGAATAATAAAGCACTCAAAACATCAACTTATATTCTGAACCGAGTGTCAATTAAAGCAGCTGCAAAAACACTTTATGAGCTTTGGACAAGTAGAAAGCCTAGTCTAAAACATATTCACATTTGAGGATGTCTAGCTGATGCAAGACCTTACAGGCCACATGAAAAGAAATTGGACTCCAAAACTATGAGCAGCTACTTCATTGGCTACTCTGAACGATATATGGGCTATTAGTTTTATAATCCCACACTTAGGTCAATTTGAGACGAAAACTGCAACATTTTTTGAGGATGTTGAGTTTGGGGGGGAGAAATAAAGTTAGAGACATTATCTTTGAGGAAGAATCAGTTTCGATTCCCATTGTCATTTTTGACAATATGCAGGTTTCTATACCTGTCATTGATCAAAAAGCGAATCCGGATCCTCAACCAGACAATTTTGATCAACCCCCCATTCAAGATGAGGTAAATGTTCCTGAGGAACAAACTCAACAACCTCAAGAACCAATGCCATTAAGGCAATCCACTAGAGAAATGAGAAATGCTATTCCGAATGATTTCTTTTTTGTATTTCTCCAGGAACATGAGGAAGATGTTGGAATGGTGGAAGATGATCCAATCAACCTCCATCAAGCCATGCAGGGTTCCAACTCTCAAAAGTGGATTGATGCCATGAATGAGGAGTATAAGTCTATGCAAGACAATAAGGTTTGGGAACTTGTCCCATTACCAGAAGGTGCGAAGCCCATTGGTTGTAAATAGATTTTTAAAACCAAAAGGGATTCAAAAGGTAATGTGGAGAGGTATAAGGCTCATCTTGTAGTTAAAAACTTTACCCAAAATGAAGGGATAAACTTTAAAAAGACTTTCTCTTCGATTTCAACGAAAAACTCTTTTAGGATAATCATGACACTTGTTGCACATTTTGACCTTGAGCTTCATCAGTTGGATGTCAAGACGGCGTTTCTCAATGATGACATTGACAACCAAAAAAACTTTTGAGTCGAGAAACTCAAAGAATATGGTTTGCAAATTGACAAAGTCCATCTATAGACTCAAGCAAGCTTCTTGTCTGTGGTACTACAAGTTTCATCAAGTGATTATCTCATTTGGTTTTTAGATAAACACTATTGATAATTGTGTGTATCACAAATTTAGTGGGAGTAAACACATATTCCTGGTTTTGTATGTCAATGACATACTGCTTGCCACAAATGATATAGGCATGTTGCACGAAACCAAGAGATTTCTATCAAAAAAATTTGAGATGAAAGATCTTGGTGACGCCTCCTTTGTATTATGGATCCTGATACAACAAGATTGATCTTGGGATATTCTTGGATCATCACTAAGAAGCTATATCGATAAAATGCTTAAGACAGCAAACCAGGTGACACCCCTGTCGCTAAAGGAGACAAGTTCAATCTCAATGAGTGTCCTAAAAATAACTTTGAAGTTAAGGAAATGCAGAAGATTCCCTATACATCAGCTTTATGGAGTCTAATGTATGCTCAAATGTGTACGCGTCCTGATATTGCGTACATTGTTGGTATGTTAGGCAGATATTTAAGTAACCCTATGATGAATCATTGGAAAGCAGCCAAGCAGGTTATGAGGTATTTATAGAGAACAAAATATCACATGCTCACATATAGGAAATCAGATCAGTTGGAGATCATAGGATATTCCGACTCCGATTATGCTAGATGCCAATACAGTAGGAGATCCACATCAGGCTTCATATACCTGTTGTTTGGTAGAGCTATTTTTTAGAGGAGTGCCAAACAGACACTCGTAGCTTCTTCCACCATGGCAGCAGAGTTTGTAGCATGTTATGAGACATCCAATCATGGGATATGGCTACGGAATTTTGTCACTGGGCTGTGCATTTTGAAGGGTATTGAAAGACCACTCAAACTATATTGTGATAATAATTCAGCAGTGCTATATTCCAACAACAACAGGAGCTCATCTAGGTCAAAACATATTGACTTTAAGTTCCTAGTTATAAAGGAGAGAGTGAAAAGTGGACAGATATCCATAAAGCACATTGGGACAAACTCCATGATAGCGGATCCACTTACAAAGGGATTACCACCCAAGGTCTTTCATGAGCACACAGCTCATATGGGTGTTATTTTGTGTGAGGATATCACATTATAATAGGAGTTTGTATCATTATGTATTTTATTGCTTTATGTTTGATTTTGGATATATTTATGCATTTATGTATTTGGATATTTTTCTGATCAAAAATAAAGTATTCAGTTCATTTCACTCTATTACATTGTGTTAAGTATTGATCTCACTAAAGAATAAAGTATGACCGGTTGAAAATAGACATGTATAGATCACATTGCATGTACTTTCCATTATACGCGTCCATGATTGATCTATGTCATTTGGTTATATTGGTGTATGTGACCATTGATGGGTTTAATCACGCTAAATGTGATGAAAACCACTTTGATCATATAACGGCATAATCAATGGACGAGATTGTTTGGATATACCCTAAAATTGTGATAATAAAATTTTGGAGCTCATAAAATCATACACATTTGTATAGTTACATATGTGGCCCAGTGGGAGATTGTTGGAAAATTCCAACATGTGAGGCCACACATGTAAATATTAAATGTGTTATGTTATCTTTGGTTAAGCCTAAATTAAAATGATCTAATTAAGATTTAAAGTTTTAAGGCTTGAGAGTATAATTGTCATAGAATTAATGTATAGATATCAGAATGCTATATCTAATTTGAAGAGGGGCCAAATTATAAATAGCAAAACCTATAATAATCTCATAATTATATATTAGGGATATGTTCCCAAAATTACACGATACTTTTGGATTGTCTGTATCCTTATCACTAGAACAATAGAAAATACATTAGGGTTCACAAAGATCATGATAATTTGGAAGATCACAACCCATCCACCAACCTCTGGCAATGGATTCAGGTACGCTTCCGCTTTCTCTTATCTCCATTTTCTCTTGAATTGATATGGGTTAGTAACATGTATTTAAGATTTGATTAAATCATGATATAGAAACATGTTTAGGTTAAACAATGAATGTATTATGTGCCTATGCTTGTTAGATTCGGTATTAATCAAATTACTTACATTGATCGGTTGTGATGAAGATGAAGTTTAGAAGAAATTGATGGATTGGAGATTATGTTGAAGGTGAAGATAAAGATGAAGATAAGGACGGAGTTGATGATATTGAAGATGAAGACGAAGATAAAGATGAGGTTTTTAAAAAAAAAAAAAAAAGTTATAAATTGATGTTGAAGATGAAGAAGATGTTGAAGAAATTGATGTTGAAGATGAAGTTGGGGATAAATTTTTTTATATAATTGTTTTATAAATAAATATATATATAAAAAAAATTGAATGATGTGGTAAGGTAAAATCGTCTTTTCATAAATTTGGTTGGTCAACCGTTAAAATATACGGATTGAATTTAACGGTAGGGTATGTTAGTGTTGAATTTATGAAACTTGCCAATATTTTCTCTTACGGGAAAAATTTAAGATACTTTAGTGTAATTAGCCCTTGATTTTATGGGTTGTTCTTTGATTTTATTGTTGACTGCAGTGTTTTTGTGGTGTTGTTGTTGATTTTCTAGATCTTCTTTTTTCTCTTTAGATCTGTTGGAGATCCAGTCCATTATCTTAAAGGGATGGTAGAGATCTAACCTGGATCTCCACTTTTTCTTTCTTAAAAAAAAAAAAAAAAAAAAAAAAAAAAAAAAAAAAAAAAAAAAAAAAAAAAAAAGTTTTTTAAAATTAAAAGATGAGAGAAGGATCTCTGGTGTCAACCAGTCATTTTTTTTCCTAAAAAAAATATATATATATATATATATTCTTGGTTTTGTAATTAAAATTTTAAAATTATAAAATAGTATTTTCGTCAAAATATTAACGGAAGTTAACATGAGGACTAAAATATCAATCGTTCAAACTAGAGGCACTAAAACAGTAATAACTCAACCTAGGGTGGCGTTTTTAAAAATATCGCTTACAAAATTGACCATCGATATATTGCTTGCCCTAGCTATAAAAGGTCTCTCAAAGAATTTCATTCGCCGTTCTCCCAAACCACCAGAGCAGAAGCGGCACTCTCAAAGATTTTCATTCGCTGTTCTCACAAACAACCACAGCAGAAGCGGTAAAAATGGTAAATCTGAAACCCTAATATTCTCTCCATGTCTCTGTTGTATCAATGATCGTTATTATTCGATATTGCACTTGTTAAATATTATTTTTAGTTGTCAAATAGCTTGTTAGTACCTCTATTACTGGTTGTGAGCATCAAGGTTCTTGATTAATGTTATTTCACTTGAGACTTGAATATTTTGAAGAGCTCATTTTTTTTAAAGAATTTCTATTCTGCTAACATGTCAGTGGGGTAATGCCGGTGTTATAATAAATGCTCTATTGAAAGAAAAATAAAATTAAAAATTAGGGGCTGAAACCTCGCAGATGTGTAGAACACAAGCTGTACTGGAAAGATGAAATAAATTTAAAAATGGAAGCGACAAGACATAATAAAACTGGGAAAGATTCGAAGTTGGCAAAATGAAGTCGCAACTTCATGCTAGAAATAGTGAGTGCTCTAATATTTTGTTTTAAAAGCTCACAAAAAACTGTTAATTTTTGTTATTAATTATTTTATACAAATTAGTTCGTTTCTGAAGATTGAACGTAAATGTATATAATCAAAACTCTTAAGAACATAAAAAGTTTTGATAGCTGTTACTGGTTTTGTAGTATGTTGTGAAATCTGACCCTGAAACTTAGTATATATAAATGAAAATAATTTCCATGAAAGTTTCATGAAGTTAGATTCTATCCGTTTTCATCAAGATCTCTGTGAACCTGGAAAGTACTTCTGAAGTAGGTTTTTCTTATCAGTTTAATTCTTTATTTTATTTTTGAATTGATCTTACATTAGGCTAAAAACAGCTAAATTTATTGTGAAGTCAGTGATTGTAAGATTTTAGAGTTTTGATTTTTGACACTGTAATTTTTCAGGCCCCAAAAAAAGGAGGGAAGGTTGCTGCAGCACCAGCAAAGAAGAAACTGGTATACGTCATACTATTTTGGGAAGTTTTGCACATAATCGAGGGAGATATGTTTGTGTTCTCACTTATTGCATTTATTGTTTATGTTCAAATTATAGGATAAGGTTGTGAATCCTTTGTTTGAGAAGCGCCCTAAGCAATTTGGTATTGGAGGGGCTTTGCCTCCAAAGAAAGATCTGCACCGTTACGTTAAGTGGCCCAAGGCTATTCGTATCCAGAGGCAGAGGAGGATCCTCAAGCAGAGGTTGAAGGTGCCACCTGCTTTGAACCAGTTCACCAAGACTTTGGACAAGAATCTCGGTAAGAAATGACTGCCTAACTTATGCAGTTTCTCAGTTATGATTATATATGGGATTGTTATTCTGTTAGATGTAACATCACAGATTTACTGTATAGTGTATACATATGCCACTATAACATTGGCATTGCTCTTTAGGTTTGTTATCATATTGAAAGAAATATTTTTATCTTCCTACTTTTTTTGTCGCATCTTGCCAATGCTCTTTGGCTGTTTGGTCAGTTGTAGGCATTATGTCTATTGGGTTTTAGTCTATGAAGCTCTTTAGGTTTGTTATCATATTGAAAGAAATATTTTTATCTTCCTACTTTTTTTGTCGCATCTTGCCAATGCTCTTTGGCTGTTTGGTCAGTTGTAGGCATTATGTCTATTGGGTTTTAGTCTATGAAATGGGTTTTAGTCTATGAAGCACGGACACAAAGAAATATTTTTATCTTCCTACTTTTTTTGTCGCATCTTGCCAATGCTCTTTGGCTGTTTGGTCAGTTGTAGGCATTATGTCTATTGGGTTTTAGTCTATGAAATGGGTTTTAGTCTATGAAGCACGGGCACGGACACGGACACGGACACGGACACGGACACGGACACGGACACGGATACGGACACGGACACGGATACGGCAAATCTCAAAAAACTAGGATACTGACACGGCAGCTCCGTGATACGGGGATACGGCAAATCTCAAAAAACTAGGATACGGACACGGCAGGATACGCCAATTAAAATAATATATATTTATATTTTTTTTTTAAATATAAATATGAAAAACTGAAAACATAATTCATTCAAAAGTCAAAACTAAAAAAAAAAACGTATTATATTGATTTCGTTCTCTTCTCAGTTCTTCTTCACCGATTCTTCAGTTCTCTTGTTGAATTCGTTTTTGTTTTTTATGTTTTGAGAGAAACAGATGAAAAGAACTAAAGAGTAAAGTGGTTTCTAGAAACCCTAGAGTTATTTTATAAATTTATGATTTGTCCCCAAAAAAATTTTAAATTATAAAACTGGCCCCGTTTTTTACAAAAAATAATTATAAAAGTGCCCCAAACGTGTCCCAGGCGTGTCCTCTCCGTGTCCTCGCCATGTCAAAAAGTCAACTAGCCGGAAAGTCAACGGATACGGAAAATCACGTGTCCCACACGTGTCCAACGCGTGTCCGTGTACGTTACGTGTCGGACACGTGTTACCCCTCCAAAAAAACGTGTCCGTGCTTCCTTAGTTTTAGTGTTAGAACTGGGAATCGGAAAGACAGCTGAACTGGGTTGTAGGGTTTTAATGCAATACCTTCTTGTTCTGATAGGCTTGCTTTGTTGTGACTTATCCACCCGTTCAACTGCAAGTCTTCGTGAACTTGATGTTGAATATATGTTACCTAAAGGCTAAAGCCCCCATATTATAAAATTTTGTTTTTCAGCAACTTGTTTGTGAGAATTAAAATATTAGTTACTTTAATATATCCATTATCCTGTTTGCAGCTACAAGCTTGTTCAAGTTGCTTCTCAAGTACAGGCCTGAAGACAAAGCTGCCAAGAAGGAACGTCTTTTGAAGAGAGCTCAGGCAGAGTCTGAAGGAAAGACTGTCGAGGCTAAGAAGCCCATTGTTGTGAAATATGGTCTTAACCATGTTACATATCTTATTGAGCAGGTTGATAAATATGTTTTATTGGATGAGTGTATCAATTTTTTCCACTAATCTAGTTTTCAGGTGTCATGGAAAATATTCTGACATAATTAAAATCCTTGATCTACCTTGCAGAACAAGGCACAATTGGTTGTCATTGCTCATGATGTGGAACCGATTGAGTTGGTTGTTTGGCTTCCAGCCTTGTGCAGGAAGATGGAGATCCCTTACTGCATCGTGAAAGGGAAATCACGTTTGGGATCGGTATTATCCAACTTATTTTGCTTGTTAAATAGTTTTTGATATTCAAAGACTCCTTGCTTTCTAATCAAAGTAACTATGGATTGATTTTGTTTCTGTTGCTGTTCACAGATTGTCCACCAGAAGACAGCCTCAGCCTTGTGTTTGACCACTGTCAAGAATGAGGATAAATTAGAATTCAGTAAAATCCTGGAGGCCATCAAGGTTGCTAATGCTGCCATCTTTTTAAATTTTAGGAAACTTTAATATACGCTCATTCATTTATTATGTTACAATGATTGTGATTGCATCTTTCTTGTGAGTTTAAAATGATTATTGGTTGTGTGGTTATAGGTTATGAATTCTAATGTTCTGAATTTCATTTCAGGCAAACTTCAATGACAAGTATGATGAGTACAGAAAGAAGTGGGGAGGTGGCATTATGGGCTCCAAATCTCAGGCAAAAACCAAAGCCAAGGAAAAAGTTCTTGCCAAGGAAGCTGCTCAGAGGATGAACTAGGATTTTTGTTGGTCTTAGTAGTGACCTTGATTGGGTTGAGTTCTTGTTGTTTCTTTGTCAGTCTTATATACTTCAAAATCGCCATCTAGTTTTGTTTTCATATGCTTTGCACTAATAGTGTTGTGCCTTTTAATTCGAAAAACATTAGTGAGTTTGCGTGATATCATTGCAGCAATATCACCATTTAGTTAATTTAACTCTTAGTTTTGCTTATATTATGGAGCTTGCCGATTTGTATTTTCAATTGATACCAAGGCCTTTTTGTCTGTTGAAATGATATTTTGCTATCGCACTTGTGTAGTTTTGGTCGAGTTTAGAGTCAAGCTGTCATTTAGTTGGGGTTTAGCTACTGGTAATGTTCTTAATTTAGGAATGTGATATGTTGATACTTAATTGTAGGCTGTTGGAGTTTTATTGTTTTTGGGAATTCCTTAGTTCCTTCTACAATAATGTTGCCGGGGTGGTATATTCATTTGCTGATGTGTATATGATAGGTGATCCTTTTGGGCTGCTTATTATTTTTTTAATATATAATTTGTTTGATAATTTTTTAGATGCTTGATGTAACTGTTAGTTCGATATGTTCTTTAAATGCTAGAAACATGAAACATAATGATGCAGTTTACAGTATCTGAACTTCAATTTAATTGGCAATATTACATTTAATTTGACTTTTGCGTTTTTAACATAAGAGGTGGGATCTAAAATATCTGAATCTAATAAATTTACTCATGATTGTAATACATATTTTACATATAAGGGTATCTCTAACCCATCGTTATTTTGGAGTAAAAAGCCAATTTGGAGCAAAAAACCCAGCGCCATTTGCCGTGTCATTTTGATCTCAATGATTAGTGTTGCGCAATCCCTGGTGTAACACTGTTCAAATGGAGTAAAAAATCTCTTCTTTTTTTTCATCCCTAAAGTTTCACTTAATTACAGTTTGATCCATATTTAATAAAATCTATTCTGATTGTATCCCTTATTTAAAGGTATTGTTTAATCATAGTTTTACCCTTAATTAATTTAATTTATTCCTATTTGGTCCTTTTTATTATTTAATGATTTTGTTTAATTTATATTTATTTTAATTTAATTATTATTTATATTAACATTTATAATAAACAAAAATTAAGTGTATAATACAAAATTTTTAATTTTTTTTTTTTTTTTTTTTTTTACATAGATCACTTAATTGCAAACAAAAAAATTTAAGCAAAATGCATTAATTAATAAAAACATTAAAAACTTCATACAAACTTCATAGTGATAAAATAAATTACCAATAATTGGAAGACACTAAAATTAAGGAAAAGTACAACATAAATTACTACAACGATTTAGTAGTCTGGAAGATCATTTCAGATCCTTTAAGATTAATGAAGAATTGGCCAAAAGACCCATATGTATTTTGAGATCCTTGGTCTTGTTGTTGTACTTTTTTTTCCATAACTCTTAATTGTTCACGATGCATAAACTCGCATAGGTTTGGATTAGTTATGGAATTCAAATCTTGCATTAAAAATCTTGTTTTCTTCCCGAAACTCAACAATGTCCAATTTTCTCTTTTGGATTGCGTAATTTCTTTGCCTATCCGCACCGCTTTTTTTTTTTTTTTAAGACTTCAAGGAGTTGTTGACTTCCTTCTTTCATACTCAAGAATTTTTTAACTTTGTTCATCAGCCATCCTTTTTTTTATTTTTGCTTTCTTCACCCTAACAGACCATTAAGATTATCTACCGCCAACGTCATCATTAGTTATATTCAGAGAAAATGAAGATAGTCTAGGAGATGCCAATGTGAGAGACTTTGGAGTTGGAGAGTCTTCTTATGATGATACAATATTACAACTTTTCCTTTGAAAGGCTGATGTTACACTATCATTATCTGTAATTTTTTGAATATCTTTGAGGATGGGCCACACACGATCAAATTTGAATCCTTTTTTGTAATTCTTATCTTGTGTTAATAATATTTTGGCTCTAATTATCTGCAAAATGATACAAATATATATTGTTAAAATTCAATAGTATATATAATATTTCTAAAGCTTTAATTGTAACAAATACTCACAATATCAGCTTCTAAAGCACCACTTGGATTCAGACTTTCAATTTGTCGTAGGCATCCCTGCAATTTCCCAACTGTAGTAAGGATAGTTTGCATTCGAATCTGCAAAGATCTCTTGCCACGAAGATGAGTGGGAATCTTTGGTTTTATGTTGTTGTAACTAGTCTCAACTCGAGACCAGAACATATCGTTTGATTAGTTTATACCTATGATCGGGTTTTGCAAAATATCAAGATATACATGACAAAGGTGTGTGTCTTCTTCATTTGTGTATGAAGAACTTCGAGTTTTTCTCTAGTGGGTACACAACTGTGAGCATACTTATAACACACTTATCCACCTCATTACTTTTTGCCATGTAAGCATTATTTGACTCAATTGCATTACCATTTTTAGTAAAAAGTGATGAGGTGAATAAGTGTACTATAAGTATGCTTATAGTTTTTGCCTACTAGAGAAAAACTCAAAGAACTTCAATGACTTGATGTCATTTTTTGGAAAAAGTGATTTGAAGGGAAAAGTGATTTGAAGAGATAAGTGATTCGAAGGGATAAGAGATTTGAAGATATGTGTTTAATGTTGATATTTATAGAAACTAGAAGGTACTCTTTTGAGATTTAATCCTACTGTTAAGATGGTGAGGAAATTCATCCACTGGTTGGCATTTGAAATCAAATTTCTTATCTTCATATTTTGGGAAAAGTGAGGATAAGAATTCTGGAAAAGTTAAGATATTATTTTAGAGAGGTGTCTTACGGTTGCATCTAAACAACCCATAAAATCAAACTTAGAAATTGCATAACATCATCGATCCAACATCATCGATCCAACATCACATTCAATATCAATCTAGAATCCTCCCCAATCAATTTTAAAATAGAAAAAAAAAATAAAAAAAAAAAATCTAACATCCAACAACAATCACCAAAAAGTCAAAAACCATCAACCCAAAAAAAAAAAAAAAAAAAAAAAAAAAAAAAAAAAAGGACACACACACACAACCATCAGTTGTTCTTCAATTTTACGATTTTCTAAAAACCATCTCCAACCACCATCACAAGCCCAGTCACACCACTTTTGCCTCTCCCTAAACACAAACCCACACCAACAACATTCATCCTCAATCAACAAACCCCACCATCAACTATACCCACCAAACACCCTTATTGTCACATAAGATTCATAAACAAAAAAATCAAGAAAATTATACTAAGAAAAAAGAAACCACCAACAAACAACAATCATCATCACCACAAAACCCATAAAAATCATCATCGTCATAAGCACCAAACCTAGAACGACCACCATGCACCACAAAACCCAGAATCAAACCATCATCAATATCATCACCATCACACCATATGTGAAGAGAGAGAGAGAAGACTTGGGTGGAGATTAGCGCTCGTAAAGGTGGTGGTTGGTGTGATTTCAGTGGGTGGCTAGGGTTTTGGTGTTTGAGTAGTGGCGGCGGCGGCTGAGGTTTTGGTGTTTGAGTGATGGTGGAAAATGATGAGTTGATGACTAATGGCAATAAATCTGTCAACAACCAAAAAAAAAATAAATAAATAACTGTTGGGTTTTTGCTTAATATTATTAAATATATATTTTTATATTATTACATATGTTTTTAAATTTTTAATTTGCTTAATTATAGTCTTAATAATTTATTTTTCCATATAATAAATGATTATATATTTTTAATTTGTTAAATAATTTTAATTTTAAGTTTTTCCCCATTTACCTTTTTACCCTTACCTATTTTAAATATATAACGGTTGAGGGTATTTTAGGTATTTTATTTAACAGCAGGGGGAAAATGTCTAATATTTTGCATTTCAATGGAAAGACTGGTCATTATTGAAACTAGATGAGGTAAAATGTCTAATATGGTAAACTTCGAGGAGTGGGAATGATTATATCCCTCTTTATATATTGTAAGAGGTACAATTTTCTTTATTGATAAAAAAGTGGGGGTTATCATTTTAGTCCTACGGTTTTTTTTTTTTTTTTTTTATTTGAATGCCTTTTTTAACTATCTTTCCCTTTATAGTTCCCATGATCCCTATGTTTTTAAAAATCTATCAATTTGGTTCATCTAATTAGATTTTTGACGGTCAACAATAAAAAAAATGTTGAATGACTATTTTACCCTTGACCATTTATTTTCTTTTAAAAACCAAAACAGACCAAAACAAAATGAAAAAATGAAAAAAAAAATACAAATAAATTGGTGGAGATCCAGATGGATCTCTATTAGGAATGGCAATGGGGCGGGTTCGGATGGGTTTGGCAAAATACAAACCCAAACCCGCAAAATTTTGTGTCTACCAAACCCACCCGCGAACCCACGAAAATAAACAGGTGTGGGTTTGGGTTTTACCTGTGGGTTTAGGGGACACCCAAACCCGCCCACGAACCCGTGAAACAAGCGGGTCCATGGTTGAAACCCGCGAACCCGCCAATTTTTTTAAAAAAATTATTTCTATATTATTTAAATATATGAAATATTATAATTTTAAAGAATAAAAACACTTAATATATTGAAATGTTTAGATTTTATTCTCTATATAATTAAAAAGTTTTTATTGAAGTTTAAATTTATAATATTTTAAATAATACAATATTATATAATTTTTATTGTTCTCAGGTACACGGGTTCGAGTAAGGATTTTTTTCCAAATCCATACCCGAACCCGAACCCGAACCCGTGATGGGTACAATTTTCAAACCCAAACCCGCCCATGGATACACTTATCCCAACCCAAACCCTCTTTAAACGGGTTGGGTTCAGGCAGGTCCCACGGGTTCAGGTTTAATTGTCATCCCTAATCTCTATCTCCATAGATCTCCATGGAGATCTCCACTTACATGGAAATCCTGATGACGGGATCTCCATTGTGTGATGAAACGATCAATCTCCATCGCATGATAGAGACGCACTATATCATGTGATAGAGTGCACAGTGTCTCCATCAGTGATTGGATCTCCACCTTTTTTTTTTTTTTTTTTTTTATTTGATCACCACCATCCATATATGAGATAGACAGTAGAGATCAATCTACCTATTTTTTAAAGAGAAAAAACTAATTTTTTCTATATAAATTAATTTTTTAAAAATAAATAATTTGGATGGTTGAGATTTTTTTTTTTTTTTTTTTTGTATTGTATAAATGTTTTTTTTTTATTCTATTTTTTGATGTTGACATGTGGCTTGTTCTTGGTTTAAAGACAAAATTACCTTTGAAACCGTTAAAGTTGACTAATGGTTGACTAATTGATGGGTTTTTGAAACATGAGGATCACAGGAACTAGAAGGTGAAAGATAGTTTTTAAAAAAGTCATAATTCAAAAAAACATAGGGTCTAAAATGATAATTCCCTAGATAAAAATTCAGTCCATGTAACCTTAATATTTCAGCATAGAATAAAAAAGGACTTCATATGTAGCTGTTTGGAGTTTTTTTCTTTTCATAGAGGTATAATAAAATTGTGTTAATTTGGGAAGCAATTAATAATTCTAAAAGATAGAATCAACCATCATAAATTCCAAAACAATTTGAAGAGTAATGCTACTTTCGAAATCTTTCTTGTAATCTTTCTTGTAATCATTCTTATTACACTAACATGATTGAATTACAAAAGTATGCGGTTGGAATTTTACTAATTGTAGGTGTACTGTGTACATTATTTTGAGATGCTTTACACCATCATCCATGTTAGATGTCATGTTAGCAAAAGGTGCATCACCTTAACAAAGGATGTGATATTGCCAATGTAATTATTTATCCACTTATAATTGGAGATGACAGTTCGTGATATCGTATCCCATAGTGCTGGTAAAACGGGTTGGGCCTTGGCGGGCCGCCCGATCTGGCCCGTTTAGTTAACGGGCCCAGGTCGGCTCAGCCCGTCAAATTAACAGACCAGGGTTAAGCCTGTTAAGCTGGCGGATCAGGATGGGCTCAGGTGGTGAGCTCGTGGGTCGAGCCCAGTAAGGCCTGCCAGGCTCGTGGACCCTAAAAAAATTTGCAAAAATGAATTCTAGCGGGCTCGGGCCACGGGCTGCCTGTTAGGGCCCGTCAAAATTCAAAATTCAAAAAAAAAATTCAAAATTTGAATTGAAGGGTGGCTTTTGTAACTAACCAGGTGACCGTTGGGCGAGGAAAAAAATCCAAAACTTTTAAAAATTACACTTTTTTAAATCTTTTACAATTTTTTCCGATTATACCATAACCTAACATTTTCCTATAAATACCACCATCACTCTCACCTCATTCTCTACATTTTCTCTACTTCCCTAATCCCTACTCTCTTATTCTCTCTATTCTCTACAATCTCCAACATCTCTCACTCACTCTTTCAACTATTTTGCAATTTATTTTATTTATTTAATATATTATTTATATACTATATATTGTTATACTAATATACTATACACTATACATTATATATTATATATTTACATACCTCCCACACTCTAGTCTCTACATATTCTAATGCTCTTACTCTAAGGTATTTTCTTGTTTTTTTTTTAATTAACTTTCATTTGTTATTTAATTATTAACTATTATTAATATGTTTATAACTAATGTTATTATTTGTTATGTTGTTAGGTATTCAATTGATTAATTAATTCAACACTCTCAAGTCTCAACTCTCAAGCCTCCAATTTAAGGTTAGTATGTCTACTTCTCTACTTTTGTTATTAATAACTTTTTATATAGTAATTATTATTATTTATTATTTAGTGATTAGTATGTGTGTAGTTAATACTATTGTTAGTAACATGTTAATTTTATGTTGTTTTTTTTTTTTTTTTTTTTTTTTTTTTTTGTGAGTTTAGCAACAAAATAATAATTAAAAAAAATTAATTCCTAATTTTTTTCAAAATTTTCAAAATTATTATTATATTAGAAAGATTATGTTTTTTTTTTTTTTTTTTGTAGAGTTTAAGAAGAAAATAATAATTTAGAAAAATTAATTCTGAATTATTTTTAAAATTTTTTGAAGTTAATAATATATTAGAATGATTATGTAGTTATGTTTATGTTTTTTTTTTTTTTTTTTTTTTGTAGAGTTGAAGAAATAAGAAGAAAATAATAATTTTGAAAAATTAATTCCAAAATTTTTTAAAATTTTTTGAAATTAATAATTAGAATGATTATGTTAATGTTTTTTTGCAGAGTTTAAAAAGAAAATAATAATTTAGAAAAATTGATTCCGAATTTTAAAAAAAATTTTTGAAATTTTTTGAAATTAATAATATATTAGAATGATTATGTAATTTTTTTTTTTTTTTTTTTTTTTGTAGAGTTGAAGAAATAAGAAGAAAATAATAATTTTTAAAAATTAATTCCGAATTTTTTAAATTTTTTTTGAAATTAATAATATATTAGAATGATTATGTTTTTTTTTTTAAATTTTTTTTTTTTTAGAGTAACTAGAGTTTAAGAAGAAAATAATAATTTAGAAAAATTAATTCTGAATTTTTTTTAAATTTTTTGAAATTAATAATATTAATGATTATGTTTTTTTTTTTTTTTTTTTGGTAGAGTTTAAGAAATAAGAAGAAAATAATAATTTAGAAAAATTAATACCGAATTTTTTAAAATTTTTTTGAAATTAATAATATATTAGAATGATTATGTTAATGTTTTTTTTGTAGAGTTGAAGAAATAAGAAGAAAATAATAATTTTGAAAAATTAATTCCAAATTTTTTTTTTGAAATTAATGATATATAAGAATGATTATGTTAATGTTTGTTTTGCAGAGTTGAAGAAATAAGAAGAAAATAATAATTTTGAAAAATTAATTCCGAACTTTTTTTAAAATTTTTTGAAATTATTAATGTATTAGAATGATTATGTTTTTTTTTTATTTTTTTATTTTATTTTATTTATTTTTTATTATTTTTTTAAGAGTAACACTAGAGTTTAAGAAGAAATAATAATATAGAAAAAATTAATTCTGAATTTGTTTAAAATTTTTTGAAATTAATAATATATTAATGATTATGTTTTTTTGGCATCATAATCATGTCTCGAAACCAAAGATGTGCATCATAATATTTGATATTATGATGCCAACTTTGAAAATTAATAAAATTTTCAGAGTTGGCATCATTATATCAAATATTAAGTTTGCGCACATATAGTTGCATACTGAGTATTTTGTCCACAAAATTCTCAAAGTTACAAGCTCTACCGTTGAACGCTCAGAGATTCTTCCATCTGGATGACAAAACACAGATTTTAACAGCATCTCATTGAGATGTTGTTAAAACCTGTGAGATGTTGTTAAAACCTATGTGTTTGTCATTGAGATGGAAAAATCTTTTGACGTTCGTTTACAATCTTAATTTTGATGATTAATTGATTATGATTATAAACTTGATACTGACGAGTCACTTTGAGAATTTAATAGACAGAGTATTCAATATTTGTCAATGCAAATTTTGATGAATATGTTTTTTTTAGAAAAATTAATTCTAATTTTTTTTGTAAAATTGTTGAAATTAATAATATATTAGAATGATTATGTTTTTTTTAGAGTTTAACAACAAAATAATAATTAAAAAAAAATTACTATGTTTAATGGTGTAAATGTATAATTGTATATTTGTATGTTTAATTTGTTATTTGTATAAATGTATAATTGTATCTGTGACATTTAATAATTTATTTAATTATAATCTTAGAAAAATGAATCATGAAGACTTGAACCTAAACCCCGGTGACTATTTGCCGGACGAGGAGATCAACCGATTATTCATTGAGTTCCATCCCGATCTCGATCCCTTAGTACTACGGGTGCGGGACCCTCTTCCTCGACACTAAATTCGATAAGAAGAGGAAGAAGAAATCAATGGTGTGGGATTGCTTTGACCTTGTAATGGTAAAGAATACAGATAGTTATGAAGTTAAGCGTGCCTAGTGTAAGTATTGTCAATCTGTACTCACCAGTTCAGGTAAGGGAACTAGTCATCTCAAGAGACATAGAGACAAATGCATGGATTCCCATAGGCAAGTCGATACAACTCGACAAACCCAACTACAGCGGAACCCATATGGTTCTGTAAATACATGGCAGTATGACCCCGACCGGGTCAGAGAGCAGACGATGTTATACTGCGCTGCAACTGACCAACCCATATGTTTTCAAGATAACTCCCATTTTCAATATTTTGTTATTAATGCTTTTAACCCCCAATATGTCCATGTTTCTAGAAACACAACTGAGAGCGTTTTGATTCATACTTTTCAAAAATGTAGGACTGAATTGATTTATGAATTGCAAAACATTTCTTTTTCAATTGCATTAACGTTTGACAATGGAGCAGACGCTCAAAATAAGATTATTTATGTGTCACTGGACACTATGTAGACACCCAATGGATTTTACAAAAAAAAAAGCTCATTGGTTTTCATTTCATAGATTATTCACACACTGCACAAAATATTTTTCAGGTTATTATGTTCGTTATACAAAATTATGGCATTCATAACCGCATCATGTCAATTACTTTGGATAATGCATCTACTAACTCCAAAGCTATAGAATTTTTCATTAATTCTAACATCCCAAATATTGTGGGAAAATTTTTCCACACCCGTTGTGCATGTCCCATTATAAACTTGATTGTAAAATCAGGTTTAAAGTAAGTGGAAAGTCAAATCAACAATATTAGGGGGGCTTGGGGTTGGATTATGACATTTAACCAAAGAATTGTTGAGTTTGCCAAATTTTGTACATCAAAGGACCTAATACCCCGTAAGTTCCAAACAGATATGCCGGTAAGGTGGAACTCAACATATTTAATGTTGAAATCTAATTTACCATATGCTTCGGAAATTACTAGTTTTATAACCTGAACACCGCCAACGACACCGGACGTGAAAAACTCACGGATGGTGATTGGTATGTGGCCAATGTTTTTGTTAAATTTTTAAAAGTTTTTTATGATGCTACTATAGAACTTTCTGGGTTTATTACCCCACATCTCCTCTTGCACTTCATAAACTTTATGACATAGCTGATTCACTTAGACAATATAGTGAAAATGTGATGGTAGCTTCCGCTGTTGCTGCTATACTAAAAAAAAAATGTAAAATATTGGGGGAATATTCCTCTTTTGTATGCCTTTAGTATTACTGTAGATCATAGGTTCAAATTTAATGCTTTAGAAGTTTTTTCTACTACATTCAGTGAGGCTCTGGGATTAAGTGAAACGGATGTTGCTGAACATCTTAGTACACTGAAATTCCAAATGTTCGAAATTTTTTCTATTTATGAGAACATGTACAATGACGGAACAACGGAACCGACGCCTCCTCAGCAACAATCCCAACAACAATCAAAGCTCATGAGAATTTTTTTGAACAAGGCCACAACTTCTCGTGCTTCAGGAAGTTCGAGTCCGAGTCAAAGTCAAGGTCAACGACAACACGTGGAGCTAAACCGATATTTAGTACGGAGTACTCCGTCACGGAGACAATGACTTCATAACCAATGATCTTCTGAAATGGTGGCGCGACAAGAAAAGCAGCTTCCCCATTTTATCGAGATTAGCATGTGACGTCCTTGCTATCCCAGTTTCAACAATTTCATTTGAGCAGATATTCAACATGGCCAAACGAATTCTAGAAGAAAGAAGATGTTCATTGGCCCCTAATGCGGTGGAAGTAGGGTTGCACATTGGGGAAATGGGGATGGATATAGGTCCCCCCATCCCCATCCCCATCCCCACTTCTCAAACCCTTCCCCATCCCTCCCCATTTCCCTATTTGGGGAAAATGGGAATGGGGGAGTTTTGGGGGGAGATCCCTCATCACCATCCCCATTTCCCCATTTTTCCCGTTTTTCTCCGTTTTTCCTCGTTTTCCCGTTTACCCCATTCTCCCATTTCCCCATTTGGTTGAAAATTATAAATTAAACTAAAGAAATAATAAAAAAAAAAACATTCCATTACAAATGCAAAAGAAAATACATTACAAAATAATGTCATATACATTTATACATTACAAAATAATGTCAAAGAAAATATATTACAAAAAATATATAAATATATATATAATTATTTTTATAATATTGTGAGGGAAATGGGGAAATGGAGATGGGGGTACCTTCCCCCATCCCCATCCCCATCCCCATCCCCATTTCCCCATTTTCCCTGACTTTTGCACCTAGAATTAAAACCTAAATTAAACCTTCTTCTTCAACAAGTCTCAAGGCTCTGATACCAAAACGTAGAATGATCAAATAGGATAGTATAGACAAAATAATATATAGCAAAAGTAGAAACATAAATTGGATGAGACCAGAACGAAATTAAATTAATACTTACAAAATCAGTATAAGTCTGACAGCAGTGATGCACAATAAACAGATATACAGATCAAATAAGTCGCAAACTTTATTTAGGATTTCAGAATTTTTACAAAGAGAGGAAGTTTTGGAGAGGAAAGATTACAATGGGGAAGAAGGAATACAAAGAGGGATCAGAATCGTGAGAACTGAACCTGCCCTCAGCAACACCTGAGTAATCCTTATATAGGAAGGATTTAACCTCAGTTACAATACTAACCATAGTAAAGACTCATGATTACAAAGCAGAAATTACAAAAGATTCTTGTCTGGATAATGATGATAGATTGACTGCTTTCTTCTGCAAAGATTCTGTCTGGATAGGTTGGTTTCTTCTGCCGACAGTCAAGGAACTGTTGGACTTTGTCATTGTCCACCGACACTCTTTTTTTTTCTTTTTTTTTTCTTTTTATTTTTTTTATTTATTTTTTTATTTTTTTATTTTTAAGTCATAGAACCTAATGATGAATCCCATGCTCATGTAAGATAAGTCTGGTAAGTCTTACAAGGTTAAAGTTTCTGCTGTGGTGATAATTGTTGTGGTGATGCGTCATGACCAAAATAGCTGTGAGCATCAGTAGGCTCCTCTTCATCAAGAAAATCATCATCATCATCTTGATAGTCTGATTCTGAATCTTTTTGAGACATGCTGTTCATTGTCTTTTCCATTTCTTGTGCTATTTTTCTTAACTCTTTTGGGGTGCTTGCAGCAGCAATTCTAGCTTGATTCTGGGATTTTGCCATTAAAAATTGAGACTGGTCTGTTGATTTGCAAAGAGTAGGGTCGTTAGAAAACCATTTGTTGACCCTATTTTTGCCATGATCTGAGATATTCATTCCGCTCCACCATTTAACTTTTGTCTGTCTTCCAAAATAAGGAACATTGACGTTTCCTACCATTTTGTCTCTGATTGCATAATCGAGCATTAGAATCCAGGTCAGATTAAAATGCTTGAAAAAGAGCAATAAGTCAGGGATAAAATCCCAATCAATTGGTTTGTCAAGATAAGTCATCCATTGAGCAAATCCTTCCTTAACAGGATGAGGAAGGAGATCAATAGTTGGGCCATATTTATCCCACCATTCAAGAAACCAAAAAGGAATTTGAAGTGGAAAATCTTTGTCAAAATAAACAAACCAGGATAAGGAATTCCTGGGGTTTTGACCATATAAAACATTAGTCCATGCATCTATATAATCCCAGTATGAATATTCAGAAACATGAAAAGGTCTGGAAAACTTGTTTTTCTTATTTGGGTCACCCCCCCATTGGTCAAGGGTAATAATTTTACAAAGCTTAATTTTTCTGAAAATCAATTTTTCTTTGTCTACTTTGTCAAAAACATCAGAAATATAGATGGAATCAGTATCCACTAAAATGAATTCATAAAATATATGTCTTTTTGTTATGTCTTCAGGAATCCTGCAAAACATGGGATCAATAATTGCATCCGCAAGCTTTTTAGGCTCCTTGAAATAATGGTCAAGTAATAGTGGTGTCTCTATTGCAAAGTATCTGTCAAAGAAGGGTTTAATCTGGTATTGATAAGTGGGAGAATTGACTCTTGGGAAAGAGGGTGAAATAATTTGGAATTGATTTGATTGGGCTAATTTAATTTGTTTGGAAGAATGAGGACTAATATGAGAAGAATCAATGGTCTTAAAAGATGGAGATTCTGATCGTAGGGGGGAAAAACTGTTTGATATCTGAATTGGTCCTGCACTAGTAGGCCTGGGGGAAGAAGGCCCAGGTTGAGATAGTAAAGTTAATGCATATTTGTCTTTGTGATTGGGTTTTGGGCTTTGGATACTTAGAGATAAGTCTGTTGATAAGTCTGTCTTAATAGTGGGCCTATGGCCCCGGGGCCTGCCTCTGCCGCTACTACTCATGGCTCTTACCCTGCAAAAATTCTCTGGTTAAGAAATCTGGTAAACTATTTTCTGATCCTTTGATATGTTCAATAGTAAAATCAAAAACTGATAATAAAGCTTGCCATCTAGCAAATATTTGTTTTGAAGCCAGATTTTTGACATCTTTTTTCAAAATAAATTTTGCAGATTGGCAATCTACTTTTAGAATAAATTTTTGATTTATCAAATCATCCTGTAATTTTTGTATAGTTAAAACAATAGCTAAAATTTCTTTCTTAACAGTGGAATATTTTTGTTGGGTATCATTCCAAGATCCTGAAATATATCTAACAAGGTATTCTTTTCCGTCAATATTTTGTTTGAGGATTCCTCCAAACCCTAGTTCAGAAGCATCTGTTTCAACTATCTTTAGGGCGTTAGGATGGCATATAGACAAGCAAGGAAGTTTTTGGACTTGTTTTTTAACAGTTCTAACAACTTGTGTGTGCTGGTCTGTCCATGGTAAAGGATTTTTCCTAAGTCTTTGGAATAAGAGTTTACAAATGATTCTTAATTCTTTATAGAAATTGGCTACATAGTTTAGGCATCCTAAAAATCTTTGGAGTTGCGTCTTATCTTTAATTTCATCTGGAAATTTATTAGCAAATTCTAGGCTTCTTTGAATGGGTATAATAGTACCTCTTTTGATATTGTGACCTAAGAATCTGATTTCTGTCTGAAATAAAACAACTTTGGGAGCTGATACTACTAAACCTTGGGTTTTAACGGTTTTAAAGAATATTTCTAAATGTTTCCAATGTTGATCAACATTATCAGAATATATTAAAACATCATCAATATAAACAATAGAAAATTCAGTATAGGGATTAAAAATTTCATTCATAATACATTGGAATTCACTGGGAGCATTTTTTAATCCAAACGGCATAACATTCCATTCATATTGACCAAAAGGAACAGTGAAAGCAGTTTTATATCTGTCCTTTTCAGCAATTTGGATTTGCCAAAATCCTGATTTCATGTCAAATTTTGAAAATATATTGGCTTTATAGAGTCTTTTCAATAAGTCTGCTTTATTAGGTATGGGATATCTGATCCATTGAAGGGCTTCATTAAGAGACTTATAATTAATAACAAGTCTAGGAACTCCTCTTTCTATTTCTGCATTCTTGTTAACATAGAAAGCGGGACAACTCCATGGTGATTTAGAAGGCCTAATAAGTCCTTTTTGTAATAAGTCTTGGATTTCTTATTTGCAATACTCAAGAAGTTCTAAGGTCATCTGGATTGGTCTGGCCTTGGTTGGTATTCCTTTTTCTGAGAAATCTTTATTATAAGGAAGACTGACTATATGTTTTTTCCTATCCCAAAAAGCATTGGGAAAGGAAGAACAAACTTCTTTTTCTAATTTAGACTTAAAATCTTTGATTTTTTGTTGAGTTCTAGGTTCTTCTATATATTTTTTCTGTCTCTCAAATCTAAGATCATCTTTCAGGAAAGACAGATGATTTTCTTTCATGTTAAGATTATTAATCTGTTGTTCTAGAAAGATAGAATCATCTTTTCCTATGTTGGTATTTTTTAGAGAATTTAGTTCTCTTTCAAGAACAGGAAATGTAAAAGGAAATAAAATTTCTTTGCCTAAATACTCGGTAACTAATCCTTCGTCAGTGGTAGTAAAAGGAGTAATAAGGTATAAGAATGGTAAGCCAAGGATAACATTTTGTGATAAAGTTTTAACCATAAGGAAATTGGAATTGTAACACACTCCAGAGTTGCAAACTCTGGCATTGGTCAATTTATAACTGATGTCAAGCTTTTGTTTATTAGCACCATATAAGGATTCTGTGGTCTTTTCTAGATACTTTGTAGGAACTAATCCTTCTTTAATGCAATTTTGGTCAGCTCCTGAATCTATAAGAGCATTGACCCTAAGATTATAGTCAGAGGAAATTCTAATATCTATATCACAATACCATTTTTGTATCCTAAAGGCTTTATTAGTATTGATTTTATCAGTAACATGTACTATGTCATTTTTGCAAAGAATATTGGCCAATGTTTGTTCAGGTCCAGATTTGCTGATATTATCAGAATCTGAGTCACTAGAGCTCTTAAAGCTTGGTTGTTTAGATTTTGGTTTACACGTGACTCTGGTGGAATCTTCTAATCCTTGTTGTAGTTTTTGCGT
This sequence comes from Acer campestre, assembly GCA_954870605.1. Classification (NCBI taxonomy): domain Eukaryota; kingdom Viridiplantae; phylum Streptophyta; class Magnoliopsida; order Sapindales; family Sapindaceae; genus Acer; species Acer campestre. The sequence continues at coordinate 25,338,395 of OX940808.1, read as the reverse complement.
GAAGATTTTTAAATCTTTTATTTCTTTTTTAATGGTTTGGATTTCTTTTTGAAGGTCTGGAATGGTAATTTTCTTTTGGTTATTATGGAATTTTCGTAAAACATTTTGGTCAAAATCTGGAACAATAGAAGAAGTAACCGGCTTATTTTCTTCTATTGGCTTATTGGAATGGGTAGATGTTTTAGTAATTTTTTGTTGTACTTGTCTAATAAAATTGGCTTTAAGAATAGGATCTTCAATGCTATCAATCATTCCAATTATTAAGGAATAATCAGATTGATCTAAAACATTGATCTCCTTACAAGTACAAGCTTGTTTTCCACAAATTTGTGATTCATTATCACTATCTGTCAAAGATTCTGAATCTAAATCTTCTTGAACTAAGACTTGATTATCAGATTCAGACTCTATTTCTCTACTGCTATATCACAATACGTTTTGGTATCAGAGCCTTGAGACTTGTTGAAGAAGAAGGTTTAATTTAGGTTTTAATTCTAGGTGCAAAAGTCAGCAGTCACCAGGATAGCCATCAGCCAGGAGGGCAATAGGCAGACCTACAGACACGCTGTGAGTAAAAACCTAGGTTTTAACTCTCTTTTAATTCTGTTCTTTAACATGTCTACAAGTAGTTCCAGATCCGATGTAGAACCAGACAAAGAAGATAGTATAATAGGAAAGTCTATAGCAAAATATGAGACTAATTGGAGTGATAAAGACTTAAGTGCTTGGCAACTTCCCAATGTTGCAAAACATAGTATTTATAAGAGAAATGGTGTTTTAAATTTTAAAACCTTATTAGGACAAATTACTAAAGAAATAGATGTGGAATTCCAAGAGGACAATACTTTTTCGACTAACCTTTTTAACAAAAATAGTTTGAAGCATTATTACAAGCTAGGATATAATAATATGCATATAGGAAGTGTCCAAATTGGTATCAAACCCCTATCAAAAGTTGGTTTAAATAATTCTATGCTTGTATGTCTCCGTGATGGACGTATTACAGACTATAAAGAATCCATAATTGGTTTAGCAGAGTGAAGTCTTACTTATGGACCCATTTATTTCCAATACTATCCAAACTTTCAAATAAGCCTTAAAGCTGATAAACATAAAGAAAAATGTCTAGTTGTTGATATCCAGATCCACAACTATAAATTTGTTAAAGGATCCAGTCCTTATAAACTTATTTACAGAGTCCACTATCGTGTTTTATCATCTGGACTTATTCCTAGTTATATACCTCCTAAAATCCCAGCAGGTCAGACCATCTGTTACAATGCTTCAGAAACTGTTGACATGATGGTCCCAATTCCTATCCCATGGGATAAGATTAAATTTCCTGATACCTGGACAAAAGAAAGAGTTGACCGACCCATATTCAGACCACCTATGAGAGATCTAAATGATTGTATTGCTGACCATGAGGGAAACCTAAGGATATCTTTCAGACCATTAGAAAGAAGCCTATCCAGTAGAGAACCATCAAATATTAGTAATGAACTACAATCAGCCAGAAGATCTTTATCCAATAGCTCCAAACTTAGAATAGCTGAACAAATACCTGATTATAGACCTCAGTATCGACCAACTCATAGTGAATCATCTTCACAATCAGACCTTATCCATAGAAGAAGAAGACCTACCATTCCACCTATAATAGAAACTAGGAATACACCACCAGTTATTCCTATAACTGAACCACCTACCCATATAACAGGTGTCTATAAAACACCAGAACAAATAGCCCAACCAATTCATGTTTATGATAATGAAGGACCATCATCTCCAACCCCTTCTCAAGTCCTCACAGAAATCCATGACCCCGAACCTAGAATAAGATCTATAGATGTTCTTGATAACCCCAAAGAGATAAACAAAACCTATTTATCCCAAGAATATTACTACCCAGAAAATACTGTTATGAGGGAAAAATATGAGAAAAATTACTCAAGTCATAAAAGGAAGCAATTTCATTCTAGATGGATGAGATGTATTGAAACCTTAGAAACAGAGATACCATTTTTCCAATGGTATACCAATAGGCATAACTTAGAAGAGCAATGTCTTGTTTTAGACCAGAAAAATTTCAAGACCTATAAATCCAGTAAAGGAGATGAAACGAGAGTACATCCCCCACCCAGAACAAGTACTATTGAGATAGACAATGAAACACCAGGAAATACTAGTAGAACCCTACAATGTGTCCCTTTTATTATATTTGATGAAGAATTACCTCAGGGGGTTAATGCTTCCTCCCACCAGATTGGTGTTGTCATAAAACAAAACAATTTTTCCAATGAATACCTCACTACCATAGGAGAACAGTTAGACAGAATAGAAAACAACCAATCTCAAACACCTATTATCTCAACCTCCAATATTTCCCCTAAAGATTTTCCCCCTAGAGATTATAAAATGAAATCCAAAATTGCCGAGTATGAACCAGGAACAATCCTATTCCCAGACACCACTGGAATAGAAAAATGTTTTGACAGTTTTACTACTGATTTAGAACTTGTCAAAATGTTACAAGAAAGATTAGACAAGCTTCCCAAACCAGAAATTCGAACTTTAGATGGCCATATCTCCTCAGCCCCACATTCTGATATTGATATTTCAGACTTAGATAATATGGTTCAAAAATTGACAACCTCTAGGATAGATAGTCATGTTTATAATAAATATAACAATGACACTAAACCCTACTACCCCAGACCTACACCTCCAGATCTCCAATATGAAGAATCTGTGACATATAGAGCTTATACTGGTAATGCTTGTTATCAATTTAATATTGATGGTTTGTCTGAATATCAAGTTATGACTGTTATTAGACAAATGTATACTATAGGATATATTTATATTAAAAAACAAAATATGACTCATAGTGATGCTGTTAATTCACTAGCATCTGGCTTTGAAGGGCAACTCTTAGGATGGTGGACTTATACCCTGTCACCCACTGCTAGAGCAGATATTATTACCCATACTAAAGAGGTAGCCACCTCTACCCCGTTGTTCAGAGCAACAACCGATGCTCCTGAAACCTCAACCACGCCACCAGCCACGTCTTACACCACTAGAACCTCCCAACCTGATGGTATAGATGTTTTATGTCATACCATTATTTTACATTTCATTGGAAACCCTAACAGGTTCCAAGACAATGAATATTCAAAATTACAAAATCTTAAATGTAAAAAACTTAGCGATTTTAAGTGGTATAAAGATATTTTCTTAACAAGAGTTCTTCAAAGGACTGACAATGCCAATTCCTATTGGAAGGAGAAGTTCATATCTGGACTACCTTCTTTATTTGCTGATAAAGTTAGGGATAAAATGAGGGAATAGATGGCTAGCCCAGACTGGTCCCAAATAGACCTCAATACTTGGACTTATGGAGAAATCATAACAACAATCAATATTGTTGCTATGCAATTATGTACAGACATTAGATTAAAAAGCCAACTTAAGAAGCAAAAGCTTACCACTAGAAAAGAACTTGGTTCTTGGTGTGAGCAATTTGGTTTTGAAAAACTTCCTATCCATAGTAAGAAAAGACACCATGACAAGAAAATAAAACCCTATAAGAAACAAAAATCCCAAGCTAGAACTCACAAAAGATCCAAACCTTTTAAAAATTTTAGAAAACAGAACAAAAACAATAAAACCTGCTATAAGTGTGGAAAAGAAGGTCATTTTGCCAAAACTTGCCCTGAATTGAGGAAACTAAGAAACAAAATACGAACCCTAGACATTAGCGAAGAAAACAAAGAAAGACTTATTCAGACCCTATATGAAACAGATACAGAAACTAGCAGTAGAGAAATAGAGTCTGAATCTGATAATCAAGTCTTAGTTCAAGAAGATTTAGATTCAGAATCTTTGACAGATAGTGATAATGAATCACAAATTTGTGGAAAACAAGCTTGTACTTGTAAGGAGATCAATGTTTTAGATCAATCTGATTATTCCTTAATAATTGGAATGATTGATAGCATTGAAGATCCTATTCTTAAAGCCAATTTTATTAGACAAGTACAACAAAAAATTACTAAAACATCTACCCATTCCAATAAGCCAATAGAAGAAAATAAGCCGGTTACTTCTTCTATTGTTCCAAATTTTGACCAAAATGTTTTACGAAAATTCCATGATAACCAAAAGAAAATTACCATTCCAGACCTTCAAAAAGAAATCCAAACCATTAAAAAAGAAATAAAAGATTTAAAAATCTTCACGCAAAAACTACAACAAGGATTAGAAGATTCCACCAGAGTCACGTGTAAACCAAAATCTAAACAACCAAGCTTTAAGAGCTCTAGTGACTCAGATTCTGATAATATCAGCAAATCTGGACCTGAACAAACATTGGCCAATATTCTTTGCAAAAATGACATAGTACATGTTACTGATAAAATCAATACTAATAAAGCCTTTAGGATACAAAAATGGTATTGTGATATAGATATTAGAATTTCCTCTGACTATAATCTTAGGGTCAATGCTCTTATAGATTCAGGAGCTGACCAAAATTGCATTAAAGAAGGATTAGTTCCTACAAAGTATCTAGAAAAGACCACAGAATCCTTATATGGTGCTAATAAACAAAAGCTTGACATCAGTTATAAATTGACCAATGCCAGAGTTTGCAACTCTGGAGTGTGTTACAATTCCAATTTCCTTATGGTTAAAACTTTATCACAAAATGTTATCCTTGGCTTACCATTCTTATACCTTATTACTCCTTTTACTACCACTGACGAAGGATTAGTTACCGAGTATTTAGGCAAAGAAATTTTATTTCCTTTTACATTTCCTGTTCTTGAAAGAGAACTAAATTCTCTAAAAAATACCAACATAGGAAAAGATGATTCTATCTTTCTAGAACAACAGATTAATAATCTTAACATGAAAGAAAATCATCTGTCTTTCCTGAAAGATGATCTTAGATTTGAGAGACAGAAAAAATATATAGAAGAACCTAGAACTCAACAAAAAATCAAAGATTTTAAGTCTAAATTAGAAAAAGAAGTTTGTTCTTCCTTTCCCAATGCTTTTTGGGATAGGAAAAAACATATAGTCAGTCTTCCTTATAATAAAGATTTCTCAGAAAAAGGAATACCAACCAAGGCCAGACCAATCCAGATGACCTTAGAACTTCTTGAGTATTGCAAATAAGAAATCCAAGACTTATTACAAAAAGGACTTATTAGGCCTTCTAAATCACCATGGAGTTGTCCCGCTTTCTATGTTAACAAGAATGCAGAAATAGAAAGAGGAGTTCCTAGACTTTTTATTAATTATAAGTCTCTTAATGAAGCCCTTCAATGGATCAGATATCCCATACCTAATAAAGCAGACTTATTTAAAAGACTCTATAAAGCCAATATATTTTCAAAATTTGACATGAAATCAGGATTTTGGCAAATCCAAATTGCTGAAAAGGACAGATATAAAACTGCTTTCACTGTTCCTTTTGGTCAATATGAATGGAATGTTATGCCGTTTGGATTAAAAAATGCTCCCAGTGAATTCCAATGTATTATGAATGAAATTTTTAATCCCTATACTGAATTTTCTATTGTTTATATTGATGATGTTTTAATATATTCTGATAATGTTGATCAACATTGGAAACATTTAGAAATATTCTTTAAAACCGTTAAAACCCAAGGTTTAGTAGTATCAGCTCCCAAAGTTGTTTTATTTCAGACAGAAATCAGATTCTTAGGTCACAATATCAAAAGAGGTACTATTATACCCATTCAAAGAAGCCTAGAATTTGCTAATAAATTTCCAGATGAAATTAAAGATAAGACGCAACTCCAAAGATTTTTAGGATGCCTAAACTATGTAGCCAATTTCTATAAAGAATTAAGAATCATTTGTAAACTCTTATTCCAAAGACTTAGGAAAAATCCTTTACCATGGACAGACCAGCACACACAAGTTGTTAGAACTGTTAAAAAACAAGTCCAAAAACTTCCTTGCTTGTCTATATGCCATCCTAACGCCCTAAAGATAGTTGAAACAGATGCTTCTGAACTAGGGTTTGGAGGAATCCTCAAACAAAATATTGACGGAAAAGAATACCTTGTTAGATATATTTCAGGATCTTGGAATGATACCCAACAAAAATATTCCACTGTTAAGAAAGAAATTTTAGCTATTGTTTTAACTATACAAAAATTACAGGATGATTTGATAAATCAAAAATTTATTCTAAAAGTAGATTGCCAATCTGCAAAATTTATTTTGAAAAAAGATGTCAAAAATCTGGCTTCAAAACAAATATTTGCTAGATGGCAAGCTTTATTATCAGTTTTTGATTTCACTATTGAACATATCAAAGGATCAGAAAATAGTTTACCAGATTTCTTAACCAGAGAATTTTTGCAGGGTAAGAGCCATGAGTAGTAGCGGCAGAGGCAGGCCCCGGGGCCCTAGGCCCACTATCAAGACAGACTTATCAACAGACTTATCTCTAAGTATCCAAAGCCCAAAACCCAATCACAAAGACAAATATGCATTAACTTTACTATCTCAACCTGGGCCTTCTTCCCCCAGGCCTACTAGTGCAGGACCAATTCAGATATCAAACAGTTTTTCCCCCCTACGATCAGAATCTCCATCTTTTAAGACCATTGATTCTTCTCATATTAGTCCTCATTCTTCCAAACAAATTAAATTAGCCCAATCAAATCAATCCCAAATTATTTCACCCTCTTTCCCAAGAGTCAATTCTCCCACTTATCAATACCAGATTAAACCCTTCTTTGACAGATACTTTGCAATAGAGACACCACTATTACTTGACCATTATTTCAAGGAGCCTAAAAAGCTTGCGGATGCAATTATTGATCCCATGTTTTGCAGGATTCCTGAAGACATAACAAAAAGACATATATTTTATGAATTCATTTTAGTGGATACTGATTCCATCTATATTTCTGATGTTTTTGACAAAGTAGACAAAGAAAAATTGATTTTCAGAAAAATTAAGCTTTGTAAAATTATTACCCTTGACCAATGGGGGGGTGACCCAAATAAGAAAAACAAGTTTTCCAGACCTTTTCATGTTTCTGAATATTCATACTGGGATTATATAGATGCATGGACTAATGTTTTATATGGTCAAAACCCCAGGAATTCCTTATCCTGGTTTGTTTATTTTGACAAAGATTTTCCACTTCAAATTCCTTTTTGGTTTCTTGAATGGTGGGATAAATATGGCCCAACTATTGATCTCCTTCCTCATCCTGTTAAGGAAGGATTTGCTCAATGGATGACTTATCTTGACAAACCAATTGATTGGGATTTTATCCCTGACTTATTGCTCTTTTTCAAGCATTTTAATCTGACCTGGATTCTAATGCTCGATTATGCAATCAGAGACAAAATGGTAGGAAACGTCAATGTTCCTTATTTTGGAAGACAGACAAAAGTTAAATGGTGGAGCGGAATGAATATCTCAGATCATGGCAAAAATAGGGTCAACAAATGGTTTTCTAACGACCCTACTCTTTGCAAATCAACAGACCAGTCTCAATTTTTAATGGCAAAATCCCAGAATCAAGCTAGAATTGCTGCTGCAAGCACCCCAGAAGAGTTAAGAAAAATAGCACAAGAAATGGAAAAGACAATGAACAGCATGTCTCAAAAAGATTCAGAATCAGACTATCAAGATGATGATGATGATTTTCTTGATGAAGAGGAGCCTACTGATGCTCACAGCTATTTTGGTCATGACGCATCACCACAACAATTATCACCACAGCAGAAACTTTAACCTTGTAAGACTTACCAGACTTATCTTACATGAGCATGGGATTCATCATTAGGTTCTATGACTTAAAAAAAAAAAAAAAAAAAAAAAAAAAAAAAGAAAAAAAAAGAGTGTCGGTGGACAATGACAAAGTCCAACAGTTCCTTGACTGTCGGCAGAAGAAACCAACCTATCCAGACAGAATCTTTGCAGAAGAAAGCAGTCAATCTATCATCATTATCCAGACAAGAATCTTTTGTAATTTCTGCTTTGTAATCATGAGTCTTTACTATGGTTAGTATTGTAACTGAGGTTAAATCCTTCCTATATAAGGATTACTCAGGTGTTGCTGAGGGCAGGTTCAGTTCTCACGATTCTGATCCCTCTTTGTATTCCTTCTTCCCCATTGTAATCTTTCCTCTCCAAAACATCCTCTCTTTGTAAAAATTCTGAAATCCTAAATAAAGTTTGCGACTTATTTGATCTGTATATCTGTTTATTGTGCATCACTGCTGTCAGACTTATACTGATTTTGTAAGTATTAATTTAATTTCGTTCTGGTCTCATCCAATTTATGTTTCTACTTTTGCTATATATTATTTTGTCTATACTATCCTATTTGATCATTCTACGTGGAAAATGGGGAAATGGGGAAATGGGGATGGGGATGGGGATGGGGATGGGGATGGGGATAGGGGGTGGGGGGGTTAGGTCTCCACATCCCTATACCCATTTCAATTTGGGGATGATTTTTCATCCCCATCCCCCCATTTCCCCAAAAAATTTCTCCCAGATGGAGATGGGGAAGCGGGAAAGCGGGGAAATAGGGATCCGGGGAAAAATGTGCAACCCTAGGTGGAAGCTTTGACATGCCTTGAGGATTGGTAAAATGCAAGATTCAGACGACAACATCAATAGGAAAATGAAGAACTCATGGATAACTTCTCCAACATAACCATTGAAGAGAGTTCCGGTAGTAACCAATCAGCGGGCTGATGTAATTATAAATACTTAATTTTTTTATATATTTTTTTTTCAGATTACACTCTTTTTCCCTTAACAAGTTTTAATCTCATTGGGTTTTTCTTGGTAAGGTTTTTAACGAAGCAATCATGATTTGTAATTTATACTTTTCACTACAAATATAATACGAAATTACAAAAATATTATTCATTGAAAACTAATTAAGTGTTGCATAAAATGAAAAATGTTATATTTCATATTAAAATTATTACATTAATAATTACGCAAAATTATTACAATGCATACAAAATAATATTGTATAAAAAAATGTTTAAAATAAAAAAATTTCAAAACCTGTCTTAACGGGCCGACCCGCCCTGTCCCATCCCATCACAGGCCTGGACCCAGGCCGGGCTCACCTTTCCCCCCAACAGGTCGGCCCGGCCCGTTAAGCAAAACGGGCCTAACGGGGCGGACCGGCCTGTTTTACCAACACTAGTATCCCATAACTAGATCAAACGATGATTCATATCAACTTATTGTTTTTAAGTCAGTACAAATATAACCCATTTAATCAATCTAGTTAAAAATCATAGCCCTAATCCATTAAAATTGTTTGATGTTCATCTATAACATAAAAAATTGTTATCACTGATTTTTAGAAAGAAAGTCATAAACACACAAACAACTATGATTTTATCGTAATTATAAATAAATACACATTTTGTTTAAAATTACACAAAACTCTCCTATCATCGGTTGATTTCGTTAGAATTTATGGTTACCGGTTTTTCAATGGGAATTAACCCATAGAATGAATAAATAATAAAAATTAAAATAAATAATACATTTAGCAAGTAATTTATTATTGAAAAAATAAATAATCAAAAATTAAAAATAAAACAAAACTTCACAAAAATAAAGGGAGACCATTGATGATCTCCACCAAATGGAGGAGATTTGTGGAGAAAATTTGAGACGATATTCTACGGTCATAGTTGAGACCTCTTTCGATCAAGAAGGATACTGTTGAGATCACCTACAGCTCACATGGGAGATCCTGCCTCCAATTGTTGGAGGAGATTTTTCACTGACGGTAAAATTATTTTGATTTTGTTTGATTTTATATATGAAAAGACAACTTTATCCTTGAGATGTTAATTTTTAATGGAAGAGAAGTAACAGTAGGGGATGATTTTATAATATTAAGTAAAAGGTCCACTCGTATGCAATTAGATCTAAACTTGGGGAGTTTACACAATTTATCTTAAAATATCGATAAAAATAGTATAATGCTTGCTTTTTATTCATATTAAATTATTAATGGTGTACTTGAAGATTTTATTATTAATTAGGTGCTTTTTTTAATTAATTAAATTAGGTGTGTGAATAATCATAAATTAATTGTAAATGAGCGTAGGTTGAGTGGCTGCCAATTACAATTGTTGTCATATTCATTTGTTAAGGAGTAGCTCATTTTATTGGACCGACAAGCCCTCCGTATTCTTACTAAATAAAGGAAAAAACATAAAAAGAAATGAATTGGTGTTTGAATTTAGAGAAAATTGAGGGGCAAAAATGGAATAAAAAGATAATGGTTCAGAGGCACTGAACTGACTGCCGACCTAATAAGGCTATTTTTCCTATGACTCTCTCTCTCTCTCTCTCACACACACACACACTCTCTCTCTCTCTCTCTCTCTCTCTCTCTCTCTCTCAACTTCAACAAGAAAGGAAAGGAATTTAAGGGCCCGTCCTGTAACGTTTTTTAAAGGTTGTTTTTGTTTTTGTTTTTCGAAAATAAAAATGAAAATGAAAACGGTGTTTTTGGTTTCAGTTTTGAAATCCAAATACGCGTCTGGTAGCATATCCTGAAAGCTGGATTTCGAATATGAAAACGTAAAAAACGCATCTGGTATCATTTTACATGCCATAATTAATGAGTTGAATTTTATTTTATTTTATTTTATTTTTTTTGTCAGCAACGCCCAGAATGAATATCGATGTCTTATGTGAAAATCTCCAGAACAAGTCCTGGAAACAACAACCAAAAAAACAAAAAAAAATCAACATGAACTACCAAGAGATACAGATTTACAAAAAAACAAAGGAAATCTAACAAATCACATAACTTTTGGGTCTCAAACGCATCGAAACAGATGGATTCACCAGATTTAAACTCTGCTCAAAACAGCAGAGGAGCATACAAAAGAGGGCAGAAATCACAATCTTCACAGACAACAAATCAGTAGATGAATAAGAAATTCAGAGCTTCAACGGAGCTCCAACAACAGCCAAATCAAATCCAACCGACATAAATCCATTGATCCTCCCTTTACTCTCTCGCTAAAACCCAGAACTTGACACAGGCACACACTGCTCTCTCTGCTCTTGTTCCTTAAGAGAAAAAAAATCATAAATTAAAACAAATATAATATTTAATTAATGGGAAATAACAAAAGCTAAAAACAATTGTAAACAGAAATAATAATAAAAAATACCTGACAAATTTTGTTTTAAAAAGAATTGAACAGAGAACAATTTTTTTTTTTTTTTTTTGGGTTTTCGAATGTTGAAAAATTCCAGATCTCAAGTGAAGGAGAAGGAACGGCGGCAATGGAAATGAGCGGGAGGAGAGAGATGACGACGAGAACGAAGAGAGAGAGAGAGAGAGAGAGAGAAGGCGTGTGTGGTTGTCGTCAGGCTTCCGGCCGTCGTCGTTGTCGTCGCCCGCCGCTTGATCTCTTGCCGTCGCGTTGCCGCCGATCGATTGTGGTCTGAGTTCTGGGTTTCGTGATCTGGTCTTGATGAGAGAGAAGAAGATGGGTTTTGTTTGGTTTGATTGGGATAGAGAGAAGCAAAGGAAGAAGAAGAACTCTGATGGAGACCAGAAGAAAAGAAGAAGAAAAAAAGAAAAAAAAATTAGTTTTTTATTTAGATTGAAAAACAAAACGAAAAACAAAATGAAAAACATCAAAAAGTTGTTTTTGAAATTTTTCACTTTTAACATTGAAGTTGTTTTTGTTTTTGTTTTTGTTTTGGAAAATAAAATGGGAAATAAAATGAAAAACGGTAACGAACGCGTATTCGAAATTGGATTTGAAAAATAAAAACAAAAACACCATTAGAAAATGGTACCGGACAGCCCCTAAAGCACCACTCCCTTAGTAATGATTCCATGTTGCCGTTCTCATGGTAAGGTAACCCCATGATTGGTCTCACTCACTAACTACAATGACGCATTTATCGATAAGAAATATACATGAAAAGGGATCAAATAGAATTAGAAAAGCAAACATAGAGATGGAATGAGGTTGGTCCGGTAGTAAACCTATCACACCTGCAACACAGTGTTGTGGGTTCAAGTCTCCCACTTTCAAAAAACCAAGAATTTATGTAACAGTGTACTACTTAAAAAACGAAATTATAATTCCTTATTTATATGTGGGAGCTTATTTATAATATTGGTTTGAAAATAAAATAATTATTTTAAAATTAACTATCAATTGCCTGTGTTCAAATTATAGAAACATAAATTTTTATTTTTAAACATTTTAGTTATAATTTTGAATACATTTTTAACACTAAATCTCATAGAAAACTTTATTAAATACATTTTTAGGTTTTCAAGCCATTTTTATACCTACAAACTTAAATTACATTCTTCCTTCACATTCCTAATATTACCATAAAATCTTGTATAAATTTAGGGCTAGTTTGATATTGCTTTTGAGAAGTTAAAATCAGCTTATTTTATAATTTTGACATAAAATGATATTTGGTAAAACTTCCAGAAGTGATTAATTGATAATCTAATAAGTTTTGATAGTGATTTTGAGAAATATACGAGGGGTTACTTTTTAAAAGTGATTATGGAATAATCTATTTAATATAGTAAAATGGAACCCCACCTTGACACGTGTCGTCATGTAGAGACTTTATCATTAAATTTTTATTAATTATTAAGTGTCAATAGGATGAGCTTTGACCATATTAATTACTGATAATAATTATTGTTCCAATTATCGCTCCTTCAAATTGCTTATTAAAGTTATTATAAATTGCCAGTCATGCCATGCATATATATCCCATTAGTCCATAGAGAAGGGAGAAAGACAAGCTCATTTAAAGCCATAAATCACCCATATTCGGGACGTTTTATTGTAGCATCATTGATCAATACAACCTTATTAATTACTAATAAGAATTTTGAGTATATTTGTGAGCAATCGTAACAATTTACAAATCTATTTAAATTATATCTTATATCTATATGGAACTCCCAAGCAGCCATATATAATGAGAAGGTTTGGCAATTAATTAATTGATTTGACTTTTATTTTGTTACTACTTTCTTCTTCTTTTTTAAAAAATAAAATTATTAATAATTGTAGCATTTAATTCACCTATGTTGGACATGTCAAAAAAATAATTCACTCTATTTTGTCCATTAATTCTTCTTGATTTCTTATCTCTAATTTCTCTCTTAATAGTCTATAGACTCTTCTCTTCCCTATAATGATAACAGAAAGTTTATATTAATTCATTCATTTATAAAGATGTATGCATGACTCTTGAGATGTAAAATTTTGGTTGTTTCATGCCATATTTATTTTAAGTTTATATTAATTCATTCAATGTACAAATGATGAATGCATGACTCTTGGCTATTGGGATGTAAAACATTGATGTTTCATACTATATTTAAAAGTAAACTTTGTGAACATCTATACTATACTAATGCTCACAACAATCATTGTTATTTTCAAGCAACTCACGTTTGCTATTGTGGCCCTTTCTACATTTTTTTTTTTTTTGAATTTCACTATTTTTCTCTCAATTTATGTGTTTTTTTTGTTGTATAGGATTTGAATCCAAGAGCTTCAACATGCTTCTTTCAAGGTATTGTTATTCTTTTTCCCTGTTTTTGTTTCCAAGTGTTTTTCTAAATGTTGTTTTCATTTTTTTTAATCATAAAATAGTTCAAACGTTCTTTCATAATCATTTACAAAAACATTTCATGAAAAAAAAAAAAAAAAAGAACTCTAAGATGATTTCAGTGTTTTCCACTTTCATGTATTTATTTAAGCCCAAAACTAAATAAATCAGGCTCTCATATGTTCATCATCAACACAGTCTCAATAAGCATTTCTACTTCAAGATCGTGTCACTAACAACCACAACTTCAATGTAATTAAACTCATATTACTATCTAATTACATGTTAAAGCAAACTATAACCGTAAGAAAAAAAAAATCATAGAATGCGGAAAGTGAAGAGTAAAGGTTAAAATAGAATGAAGAGATATAAAGAGTGCAGGTAGATGACGATGAGAGCAAGTTGTGGTAGACATTAAAGCAAATAACTGACTAGCTGGGAGAAGATAGAGGGAGGCAGTAGAAAGGGAGAAAAATAATGAGATAAATTTAGGGTTTTAAACATTGTGTGTGGCAAGTTGGCAACTGGCAGGTCTATTTTTTATTTTTATTTTTAACAACGTGGTAAGTCTATTGTAACACCATAGAATACACAGAGCGTGAGTAAAAATATAGTTTTAAATGTTTTTTTTTTTTTTTTTTTTACAGCGGAAATTTTTTTTTTTATATAATTTTTATTTAATTTTAAAGGTTGATTATAGACTGTTTGGGTCGATCAAGATTTAAGTAAAATGTCATAATTTTGTACCAAACTGGTGAAAAAATATATAAGGAAGTTGAGATTGATTAAAATTTTCCAATATTTGTAACAATCAACTAATCGGGGCAGATTTCTTAAAAATTATTTATTTATTATTATTCGCTTTTGACAGGAATTCTTGGATATTTGAGTAGAAGAACTACAGAGAAGACTTATTCAAACATAATTTGTTTTTTCAAAAGAGAGGACTTATTCATATTTATATTGTTTTTCATTTGTTGTAATTATTATTTTTTTGATAAAGTTGTTGGAGATCGGAATCAATAAATGCATCGGAGCATCCAATTTAAGTTTTCATCTCCTTATCATCCACAACATCTATCTCATCCCAACATATATAATATTTAAAAATAAATTTGTATTAATTAGTTTTTTTTTAAGTATTGTTAATTATTTAACTATATATATATATGTATGTATGTATGTAATATTTGGTAAGTTATTTTATTTTATTTTTGGTTCATTAAGAAAATTTATTAATTATCTCATTAGTTATGGAATTGACTATTCATTCTATTAATTATCCCATTAATTATGGGATTGACTCTTGATTTTTCTATACTATTAATTATTTTATTTTATTTTGGAGCCTTAACATGCCACATGTCGGCATGAGAAGGCTTGACCATTAATTAGTTTTTTTAAAAAAATTATATTCAACCCTTTAGTTTTATATTATTCAACTCTCCATTTTTTTTTAAAAATTAATGGTTGATTTTCTAGATTTAATGAGAATTTTTTTTTTATAGTATCTAATTTAATAAGAATTATTACTATTATTAGAGTCTCAACATACCACATGAGAAGGCTTGACTTGACCATTAATTAATTTTACGTTAGAGATGTCAAAGAAATAAATCTAGAGAAATGGCTCATGATTGTTTTCCATCACCGGTGCATCAAATATCTTAGACCAATAATTTAAATCATGACTATTTAAATTATTGTTGCGTTACATTTTATAATTCTCACACATCATATGGGATGCAATATAGTTTCTTCTTAAAATTAAAGATTCTAATTAAATATTAATTTTATGTATAAAATCTTTTAAAAATATTTCTATTATTCTTATGGAATTTGTTTTTTCTAATTTAAATATTCTACTTAAATATTGATTTAAGATATATAATTAATGAAAAAAAAAAATAAGGTTCTAAAATCATGTATATTTTAGTCATTGTAACTAATTTCAGCATTTTTGAAATAAAATTACCAAACATGCGTATACAGCTTTTGAACTATACAGTAGTTTTGAGAGTATAATTAACCAAGCATTTGTTGATTAACTTCGCAGCTGATTATTCATTCAGCACAGCTAACAGTAATTATTATAAAAGTTACAACAATACTAAACTGGCCCTAAAAGGTAAGAATGTTTTGAAAGGTAAAAACGATGAATTTTGATCATTTTAGAATTAATCAAAATTACCAATTAAATACTTTTTACCTATATATTTATGTATATTCTATATTAGATTATTTTTGTAGAAATTTCATAATTTGTGTTTTGATATATAGAAATTCCATAATTGAATTGGCAATCCCCTAGAATAGAAGTTTGGCAATTCACCTATTATAGCCATCTCTATCTTGCACATTAAATCAAATAGATATTATGATAGATTAATTGACAACCTCATATACCATATTTCATAATCAGACAAACTTATATTTTAATTCAATCTCAACATTTATATATAAAAATAGCACATTATCTGTTAGCACAAGTGGTAGTGTGCACCTCCTTTCCACATTTGTAGTGAGGGGTTCATGATAGATCTAGTCAAAGACAATTACTATCTTCCAAATATGGGTCAATCAATTTCTTCAAACATGGCTGATTGATTGAATGAGAGATTGGTGGTAGGACTATTGGCAATCAAATCATTCTCAATTAATGGCATATTGTTAAAATGATTCTCTAGCTATAATCTTTCCTATTATTATGTTTTATGCTATTTAGACAATTATAATTAAGCAGCTTATTTAGTAGAGGCCAAGGAGAAAAAGTATTCAATTCATCTTTGTAATAGAAATTGTCCATCAATTGGGGATTTTTTTTTTTTTTTTTTGGTATAGAGGAGGGCAAACAGCTCAGAACAGAGGAACTAAGAAAGAGAATAAGAGAGACACGATCTAGAAAAGGCCAAGCCTTTCCAGTCATCTTGAAACATCAACTAGGTCTTAGATGGGGGAGCCTCAAAAAATTGGATAACAACCTCCATACCATGACCTAAACGCGCCAAACCATTAGCCAATCTATTACCCTCCATGTAAACATGCTTCACCACACTGCACCAATCAGAAGCAATCAAATCAGAGCAGCCTCTAGCAATACTAAACAGGGGGGTGGTTAATGGGAATATCCAGAGTAAGAAGTTGAACCATACTAAGTGAATCAGTTTCCACAATGACCTTCTAATAACTAGACCTCCAAGCAATATTAAGGCTTTCAAAAAGACCCCAAAGCTCAGCTTCCAGCACACTCCCACTTCCCTTATGCAAAACAAAACCTCTCAACCAATTATTCAAGTGATCCCTCATCACCCCACCAGAAGTAATGGGGCCCAGTTACTATCACAACTACCATCCACATTCACATTCACCCAGCCTTCAGAAGGGGGCATCCAAGCAATCGACACTAAAAAGGTCTGTTTACCATTAGCAACCAAATTGGCATACAACCAATCCAAGCAATACTAAGTAATAACCAGCAGTGAAGACATAGGGGTAGTAAACTAAGGCTTAAACACCAACTTTCATCTCGATTTCCAGATAAACCACATACCAATAGAAAGAAGTAGCCAATAAGAGATCTTACCTTCCACCTGGCCACCATTAGTTAGATTACTCATTAGCCAGTCCATAATATCACCTGTAAGAACAAATGAGGGAGACATAAAAATAGGCAAACTATCCCAAATCAACATAGAAAACTTGCAGCCCCGTATTAGACAATCAATGTTCTCATCCACAGCAGCACACCTAGAGATCATCCCATGAGCAACTCTTTGGATATTAGTGAGAATTTTCCCATGAAGAAGGAACCAGAGAAAATACTGGACTCTAGGGGGAAATCGAAACTTCCATATAAACTTCCATTCCTAAGAAAGATTACAATCATAGTCCAAAAGACCACCATAAGCCGACTTGACAGAAAACTCACTATTGTTTGACCACCCCCAGATAGCTCTATCATTACCACTACTACTTCTACTAACATGGATATTAGAGATTTCGTGAATAATGCTTTAAGGGAGGACCAACACAAGTTGCTGTAAGCTCCGCTGGCTATCAACCAAATACCCACTAACTGTTTGACTCAAAAGATCCACCAAAAGGGTAGATAATGCATGATCTTTAAGAACTCCAATGTCCGAAACTCAGTCATCCAGCGAGAAAAAAATCTGCTCCCCATTACCTACTCTCCACCACAAACCTTTATTCACCAAGTTAGGACCAAAAGTAAAAACTTTCCAGGTACTAGAACAAACCATCCATTTACTCATCTCAAGATCAGAAAATGATTTCAATCTCAGATACTTATGCCTGAGAAGCTGACACCAAATACCAGGATCTTCCTGGAGAATCCACCAACTAGCTTTGGTAATGAGAGCTAGATCCATGTCCTTCATAGACTTAATACCCACACCACCACTACTCTTGGGAAGACAGACCGAATCCCGCTTAAGGAGATGCATATATCTCCTTTCATTAGTATGGCCCCATAAAAAATACTTTTGTTGATCTTGTCAAGCTTCCGACAAACCTTCATAGGGAGTCTAATAAATTGCATGATATACACAATAAGAGCTAAATAACTGCTTTAATAAAAGTGACTCTCTCGGCCAGAGAAAGAGCGTTGCATTTCTAAGCAGCCAGCCTATGTTGAACCTTATCAATCACAGCAGAATAAGTATGGTTAGTAACTCTCCCATGAATAAGAGGGACTCCTAGATAATTACCTAGATTCTTAGTGAGCAAAGACCTACAAACATAAGCAATACTCCTAGCATCTCTCTCTTTAATATTATTAGAACAAAACACTCTAAACTTACTATAATTGACTTGAAGCTGATAAATTACAAAACACATCAAGATAATCTTTCGTGATACCTGCTTGGTGGAGAGAAGCATGCCCAAACAGAACAAGGTCATTGATAAATTCTCTCCATGCCCAAACAGAACAAGGTCATTGATAAAAAATAAATGAGAAATGTTAGATGAACCCCCCTCCCCCCCCAACTAGAAACCTTAACACACTTTCACAAACCCAACTTCAATTTCTGATTAATAAGATAGAAAAGTTTTTCCATACAAAGAACAAAAATATAGGGAAAGAGGATCCCCTTGCCTAATACCACAACTAGGAGTAAAGGCCTCAATTAATTCCCCATTCTACGCCACTCTGTATTGAACACTAGTGATAGACCACATGATAAAATCTACCAAAGCATTCCCTATACCAGATTTAACAATTACACTTCTAATAAAATTCCATTACAGTTTATCATACTTTTTAGCGAGGTCAATCTTCTAGGCTATACCACTCCTTTTACCTTTCATAATTTTAAATTTGTGAAGGACCTCTTGAGCAACCATAATATTGTTTTGAATTTGTCTACTAGGGACAAAAGCCATTTGATCGAGACTAATAAACTTAGGCATTAGATGTCTGAGTCTTTGAACAATGATCTTGCTAATGACCTTATAAATAGTGTTACAGAGACTAATTAGTCTAAGTTGAGTCATGTTAAAAGGACTAGGGACTTTATGCACTAAAGAAATAATGGTCTAGTTTAGAATGACAGAGAATGTCCTCAACCTAAAGCTATCCTCCACAAACTTGATAAGGTTCTCCTTACAAACATTCCACTGATTTTGGAAGAAAATTATAAGATACTGATCAGGCCTAGGAGCCTTGAGCCCACCAATCCTAAATAGACCAGAATGAACCTCTTCTTCACCGATCTCCTTACACGACTCAACTGTTTCATTATCTTCAAGGCAAGGAAAAGAATGAGGAATACAATGATAATTAGCAATAGGGGTCATTCCTGAAAAGAGTTTCTGAAAGTAGGAAGTAGAAATAACTTTCATATTCTCTTTATCACACCTCTAAACACCATCCACACCTTTAATGCCTTCAAGCTTATTATGTCATCTTGACATTCATAGAAAGATGAAAGAATTTCGTGTTTCTATCCCCATTTTTAAGCCAAGTGTTCCTGGATTTTTGGATCCAGAAGGTCTCTTCCTATTCAATAGGGAGGTTATATTCCTCACGAAGCTTAGCCTCAAGGATAGCTAAACTAGGTCTAAACCTCTTACCCAAACTTTTCTAAATGCCATGCAGTCTAGCAAAAAGTTGTTTTTTCCTTTGGAAAATGCACCAAAACGAGTCTCTATTCTAATCCCTTAAAATATTTGTCATACTATTAACCTTCTCAACAATGTTCCCATCTCGGAGACAATATTGCTGCCTAACCAGCTCAGCAAACTTCTCATGCCTAAACCATATAGCCTCAAATCTAAAAGACCTGAGAACATTGCAAGGAATATGGTTACTATGAAAACTTAGCATAATAGGGCAATGATTAGAGAAAACCCTAGGCAAATGATGGACGAACCCTTCAGCAAACGTGGTTCTCCAATCCATGGAACACATAGCTCTATCAAGCCGCTCCAAGATCTCTTCTCAACTACCCCTCCTAGTTATCAAAGTAAACTTTTGTCCAATAAAGCCAAGATCTACAAGCTTATTTTTTATTAATAGTCAATATTCAGATTTTTCCTTGAGTGTTCTTATCAGTTCAAATCTCATCATATGCATTTTACAAGTATATATGAGGTGTTATCTCCCCAGATTTTGACAGTCTTGTAATAGTTCTTGTAATTCTTAAAACAAAAACATTTATATATAAAAATAATTTTATTGTTATACAAGATTAGTTTAGTTTTTTTTTTTTTCCTTGTAAATTTGTTTAATCATTACACAAAATTTAATGTATTGTTAATGAAAGGTTATGAAAATGAAATATTTTCTTTAGTTTTTTTTTTAAAAAAATTTAAAATTTTTAAATATGATGTACCTTTGGATTAAAATTCAATTCAATGTTACGTTGAGTTGAGATAGAAATATAGCAGAGCGGATGATATCAGACCTTTTAAGGGTTTTATTTTGAAATAGCATTAAAGCATTTAATATGGACCTATCCTTATGGACATGGAAAGTAAAAGTGGAGAAAATCAGGTAGAGAGGGAAACTTTATATCTATATACTATATATATAGAGAGAGAGTTATAGACAATAGTGAGAAGAGAGAGAGAGAGAGAGAAAGTCCAGCACAACAACACAAAGCTTTGTTTTAGTTTTGTCATAGTCTTGTTCCTGTAAAGACAGAAAATATTTTCTTTTTTATTTTATTATATATATATATAAAGAAAGGTTTCTACTTGGATACAGAAAGTGAAAACACACCAAAACAAAAACAATAGTTGTTGCAAAAATCAAAGTTAAAGTCGTTTTTGGAGAGAGAAAGTTGAGGACTTGAAGGGTTTGGTTTTTGTTTTCAAAAGCATTATTTATAAAGAAACAAAGATAAAAAAAAAAAAAAAAAACCCTAGCCCTATATTTATATACGCTCCATTTTGCTGCTCTATGAGTAAGGCCTGTATCTTAATCTATGTTTATGTGTGTCTATATGAGCAGGTGAAGGGAGATATGTTTCACATTTTGTGGTAATTTTATTGTCAAATCAAGCTTTACGACTTTTGTTGATGGGTGTTTCAGATTTTGCTGCTTATATTTAGCTTTACTTTGTTGGATTTCTGTGGAAAAATCTGAAATTTAGGGTTTATGTGAAGTGGGATTGTTCTAAACCTTGTTGGGTATTTTGTATGGTATTTATGTGTTCGGGGATTGCGTTGTTTTGGTGAAGAAATCCACTTTACTTTATTATTTTTTTTAAATTTATTTTTTATTTTTTTACTAAGGATTATTTGTGTTGGATTTGGTGTTTGCTGAAGGATTTGAAGGAATTTGAGACAGCAAAACTGAACTGAACAAGTAATAGCTTCTGGTTAATTTATGGTTTTCAAACAGTTGAGGGTTTTTGTTTAACAAGGATCACTGTATTTGCTATTTGAAGGAATATCCAGTTGCAAAAGAGAAATGAGAAAGAATTAGCTTCTGGGTACATTATATTATTGTGTTTTGTTAACGTGTAAGGTCCGGTCCTTCTTGGGTCATAATTGGGTTGGCGACATTAAATTCTTGCATTTGTTTAATACACAAACTTTGCGCTGGAGTCGTTAGGAGCATCGGGGACGATGTCTTCGTTGAGTAGGGAACTGGTATTCTTAATACTACAGTTCTTGGATGAGGAAAAGTTCAAGGAAACGGTTCACAAGTAAGTTTATTTCCATTTTGGTTGATTTGTTTCATGTTGAGATTTATGTTTGTCTGCTGGCAGAACTTAGGAAACAGAGGAAATGGACAAAATTAAGTCTATAGTAAAAAAAGGCAAAGCTGATTTAAATTTATGCTTACTATGGTATTAGGCTTAGTAAATGGAGGCTTTTGGGTTATTGCATTTATAATAATGGAGGAATTATTAATTTCATGCTTATATTTTTTCAATTACTTTTCCTGATTTTAAGAGCCAAAGTTACATTGCTTTTAGCTATTCAGAGTGAAAGATTTACATTCACAGAACTTAGCAATTCCATTCTTGCTTTTATATTTCCTGCTTTCCTTGTGGTACCAAATGAATGACAAGAAACTAACTTTAAATAGATTGCTAATTATCTGTTTCTTACATGCACGTTTGTTATGGGTGCTGAATATTAAGGTTGGAGCAAGAATCCGGCTTTTTCTTCAATATGAAACATTTTGAGGATCAGGTCCAGGCTGGTGAATGGGATGAGGTTGAACGTTATCTTTGTGGGTTCACAAAGGTTGAAGATAACAGATACTCCATGAAGATTTTCTTTGAAATTAGGAAGCAGAAGTATTTGGAAGCTCTTGATAGGTGAGTTCTTTAGTATCACTGTCAATCTCTTCTTTGTAAACATCCAAGATTTGAAAATGAAATGCTACAGTACAGAGTGATTGTGACAAATATCTGATACCAATTGACATGATATGGACATTTTAAAAATTAACGGTCTTATGAAGAGAGCTGTTGTTAAAATGGAGTGTGATTTACTTATATGTCAATTGGTATAGAAGTCTCTGTACTTGGATTTTCATCTGAAATTACTATTTATGCTTATGTGTGTGAGATTTGTAATAATGCTCTTTTTCTTTCCTTCTACCAGGCAGGATAGAGCCAGAGCTGTTGAGATTCTTGTCAAGGACCTTAAGGTTTTTGCATCTTTCAATGAAGAACTTTTCAAAGAGATTACACAGCTTCTTACCCTTGATAATTTTAGGTGCTTACACTTGATTCTATTTTTAATTCTTAAGGTCTGCCTGTTGATTACCTTTAGTTAAGTTTTGCTCTCTACACTTGTCATCAGGCAAAACGAGCAGCTTTCTAAGTATGGAGATACGAAATCAGCTCGAAATATTATGCTTGTGGAACTGAAAAAGCTGATTGAAGCAAACCCTCTGTTTCGTGACAAGCTCGTATTCCCAACCTTTAAAAGTTCACGACTAAGGACATTAATAAACCAGAGGTCATTCTTGAATCTTTGCCTATTAGTTAATCATATTGTGTCAGTATGCAGCAGTTGATCCTTTGGGTGTAAATAGAAGAAAGTGAATGATTTTCCATATGTAGTCATATATCAATATTTGTTATTTTGACTCTCTGTTGAGTTGTGTATAAGGTAAATGATAAAAATTTATTTTGACTTGTAGCTGATCTTAGCTGCCTCTGATGAGAGTTATTTTCAACTTGTTTCTGTTTTTTTTGTTTTTGTTTTTTTTTTTTTTTTGAAATTTTCAGTCTCAATTGGCAGCATCAGCTTTGCAAGAATCCTCGTCCAAACCCTGACATTAAAACACTTTTCACTGATCATTCTTGTACTCCTACAACTAATGGAGCTCGTCCTCCCCCCACAAACAACCCCCTTGTAGGACCAATTCCTAAGGCTGGTGCTTTTCCTCCGATTGGTGGCCATGGAGTAAGTGTCTTTCATCTGTCTGCCATATAAAAATTTATAGCATTCTCATATAATAATTGCAGTCTTTCTTAATCTGCAGCCATTTCAGCCTGTTGTTTCGCCATCTCCTGGTGCCATTTCAGGGTGGATGTCGAGTAATAGTCCTTCTCTAGCTCATCCAGCAGTAGCAGCACCACCTTCTGGTCTTTTGCAGCCCTCCAGTGCCGGTACGGATGTTTGAAACTGACAATTTTCTTTCTTTCTAATCTCTCTCTAGACTTAATATTTTAGGTGGAATAACTTGAAATCATTTTCTTAATGTATACAGCTGCATTCTTGAAACACCCAAGGACACCGACAGGTATGACAGCTATGGATTATCAATCAGCTGATTCAGAGCACTTGATGAAGCGTATCCGCACTGGTCAATCTGATGAGGTGTGATGAGTAAGATTGTTATTTATTATTTAATTAAAGTTCGTTTCCAAAACTTCATAGCTGTTATAAATATATTCCTAGCCTTAATAGGGGATGATTAATTATCATCTCTCACTTTTTCATTTTGCTTCATATATATTTGACTATAGATCTCATTTGGTCTTTGTAGGTGTCTTTTGGTGGTGTAACACATACTCCCAATGTCTATTCACAAGATGACCTTGCTAAAACTGTTGTTCGGACCTTAAATCAAGGGTCTAATGTCATGAGCATGGACTTCCATCCCCAACATCAAACTATTCTTCTAGGTTAAAACTTGGAAGCTATATTGTTTAATGTCATGCTCATAGAAGAACTAAAAGAAGTTACCAGACATTATTTTGTTTGTTGAATTTTTTGACCTTGTTTTTGTAGTTGGGACAAATGTTGGTGAGATTAGTCTATGGGAAGTTGCGTGTCGGGAAAGGATGGCACATAAACCTTTCAAGGTTTGGGATATTTCAACTGCTTCAATGCAGTTGCAGGTATTCACTCGCTTTCCTCTCTAGGAGGTATTAAGTATCAACCCCATCATGTTTATCTTCTTATATTTTGTTATTGAAATTGACAATGGACCAAATTTTGGTGGGTAGTCTGCACCCACATATTTAGCTAATACTTATGAAAGATGGATTCAATGCGCATCTTTGCATACTTCCACTCAAAAGTGTTCTTGGATTGAATAGTAAATACCTTCAGACTAAGCACTATTAACAGTTTAATGGTGATTGATTATCCTGTTTGATTAATCTTGTTATGTTACCAGACAGCATTGCTGAATGATGCTGCAATATCTGTTAATCGGTGTGTGTGGGGACCAGATGGACTTATGCTTGGTATATAGTTCGATTTTTTTTGCCCATCAATGTCAATAACATCCCTATTTAATTACATTAATTTGTTCAGCTGTTAACCAAATTTTTCCTTGTCTAGGTGTTGCATTTTCAAAACATATTGTTCAGATATATACTTACAATCCTACTGGAGAACTAAAACATCATTTAGAGGTATGTTCTGTATGCTAAATGCTGTGTTTCTCCTAACAATGGCTGTTTACAGTTTATTGACAATTTCGTTATCTTATAGATTGATGCTCATGTTGGTGGTGTTAATGACATTGCATTTGCTCATCCCAACAAGCAACTATGTATTGTCACATGTGGCGATGATAAAACGATTAAGGTATCTACTCTACTTAAAGGGTGTGTTGGTGTGATGTGCTTCTTTGAATAGGAGATTTTCTTTTTCTCTACATTTCTCTCTCTCTCTCTCTTCCTCTTCCAACCCCTCTCCTATAATTTTTGAATTTGGCTGGCTGGGCGCCTCAATGTTATTTCCTGTGTCAGGTATGGGATGCTGTAGGTGGTCGCAGACAGCATATTTTTGAAGGTCATGAAGCTCCTGTATATTCAGTCTGTCCTCATCATAAAGAAAATATTCAGGTCAATTTATTTTAGATGTTGGTTTCAGCTGAAATTTTTAATTTAGTATTTGTTTGTCATTGTTGGTTACAAGAGCATAGTATCTTTTTCACAATATCCAGAAAGTTTCATAATTTCCAAATCTCATATTATCCATTTGGTATGTCCATATGTGCAGTTTATTTTCTCTACTGCAATTGATGGGAAGATCAAAGCTTGGCTTTATGATTGCTTGGGATCTAGAGTGGACTATGATGCTCCTGGACATTGGTGCACCATGATGTCATATAGTGCAGATGGAACTAGGTATAGCTTGCTTATCCATAAGATGGACTATGGCTGATAATTGTTTTTCTTGTCTTTTTCCCATTTTGGGATCCGATAGAATTTAGCTGCAAAGGAACCCCTTTTACTGGACAACTAGGAGAGTTATCTGCCATTCATGTGATGTCGATTATAACAATACATGTTACATATGGATAAGACTGCTCAATTGTTTCATACAGGCTCTTTTCATGTGGAACAAGTAAAGAGGGTGAATCCCATTTAGTTGAGTGGAACGAGACTGAAGGAGCTATTAAGCGGACATATTCTGGTTTCAGAAAGCGCTCTTTAGGTGTTGTCCAATTTGACACAACTAGGAACCGATTTTTAGCAGCTGGTGATGAATTTCAAATCAAGTTCTGGGATATGGACAATACAAACATGTTGACAGCTGTTGATGCAGATGGTGGATTGCCCGTTAGTATCCCATGCTTGTTTCCTAGTATTATTTAATCTTAGACATGTTGTGGTTGTTCATCTAGTCCTACGCTTTGCAGGCTAGTCCAAGACTGAGATTCAACAAGGAAGGATCTTTGTTGGCAGTCACAACAAGTGATAATGGCATCAAAATATTAGCCAACAGTGATGGTTTGCGCTTAATAAGAATGTTCGAGGGCAGGGCTGTTGATAAAAATCGGGCCCCTTCTGAACCCATTAGCTCAAAGGTATTTCTTCTCGTGTTCTTGTTTTTTGGATCAGAAACACAAAAATTTTGTTTTACGTGAGAAATAATTACAGAAGTGGACAAGTTGTCCACAAAACCAGGGAGCCTGACAAGAACGCATAGAAAACTGAATTTGACCCTAACTTGTCCACTATAGTTTTAAATGCATTATAGTTTTTATTTAATTTAAAGTCATATTATAGTTTCTAACTTGTAAATAGACCTAAGAACATCTGATCTAGATGAAATGAAAGTTCCAATATGTATATTTAAAGTCATTATTATGGTTGTTACAATTTAGTGTAATAAATAATTTTAAAACCAAAGAAATTTCATATAAAAAAAACAAAGAAATTGAAAGCTCAAAGTTGAATGTTTTTTTTCTAACATTCAATACTTGGTTTAACATAAAACAGGTGAAATAATATAATTATATATATATATATATATTTTGTGTTTTGCAGTTGTTATCATCTGTTCAATATGTTTGTGCAACCTATGATATCTATAATTACAATGAGTATACAATTTGCATGTATCACATATATAACATAATAAAAAAATGTTAATATAACCATGGAAATTTTATTATTAATCAATATATACGTTGTACCTTTTGTACTTTCTATCATATATTATCACATTTTTTTAATTATCTTTTTAAATTACTTCCTAATGCTTTATTAGATTGTTATGTATATTTATAATTGCCCAAGACTATGTGATTTAATATTATCTACTGCCGTTAAGATTCGTAAATTGTCTGTTTATTTATTTTTTCTTTTGGGCTCAAAATCTTTTATTGAAAGAATATGAAGACGTGTTTTATAACTCATTTTGATTTGTAAATTTTGGTAATTAGTCTAAAATTGAGTAGTTTTTATATAGAAAACCCCAAAAAATCGACTTGTCTTTTTCATCCTTTAATTTTTTTTTATAGTTGGATTATAAATTATTTCATGCTTTGGTCCCCTCGAACTAGAATCTTGGCTCTGTTGGTGCATATGCTAGTGGCTATAGGACAGTGAATGAGATTGTGTGTGTTTTTGATACTCCTTTAACACATAATACACCAATAGGGGATTATGTATCTATTCAGGTCTCTTTTTTTTGAATGATATTGCCCTATAATTCTTCCCTTTAGCTAATCCTTCAATGTAAATTTCCCATTGGAGGAAGCTTTGGTTTCCCAAATCAACCATTCTAGCTGTCATACGTTATATAATTCTTTTATAACAATTATCATCAATCAACCATTAGAAGTACAACTTAAAAGAACATATATCTGTGGAGCTAAGTTTCCTCACTTGCATTCTCTTGATTCACTAGGGGAAATATTGTTCGACTTGTGTTTAAGATCTGAAAATTCCAGATTTTCTCTCAATTCAAAGTATTCTTGAATTTGAGAATCCAATTCCAGTCCATCATTGAGTGCCAGGCGTTGATGGACTGGAATGGGGTTTAACCTGGAGTAACCGCGGGTTGGGCCTTGTTCAGGCCAGAATCGAAAGATTCTTGGTCTATAGAGTATAGACATTGATAGGCTGAAAGGAAGTGTTATGGGAGTTTGGTAACTGATAATCAATAAGATCTATAGAATGATTCACAAAGAGGAGACTCCCCAGTCCATGTGTCTTCCCGAAATCTTTTTCTCAACGTTTCATATTTCCAGTCTAGTGTTTGTGATAAGGGTTGATAGCCTTGGTTTGGCTTTCCAAGCACTTCAAGATGTAAGAAAAATTTATCAAAGAAAAAATTTCATCCATTAGTAACTCTTGCAGCCAGCTGTTTTAGGAAATGTATTTTTGCTTTTACTGAAAGGAAAAGATTCAAGGTTTGGAAGTATGCTGTCCTAGCCTTGATGTGGGTTATATGGCAATAAAGGAATAAGTGATTTTTTTGATGGGAAGACAGGAAAATTTCGATGGTTTATGGGTCAAACATGATATTTAATTTCTCTATCGACTTATGTTGCTGAAGAATTCAAGATATTTCCCCTTTTCTTCATTCAGCTTAGTTGGTAGGTTGCTGTGAGAAAATTTTTGTTGGTCTTTAGTGTGGGGATTTTTCACTGTCTTAGAGACTTTGACCTTGGTTTTGGGGCCAGCTCTGTTTGTATAGTCTTTGTAAAGTATTAAGGTTTGTCCTGGATGTGCTTTTTTTTTTTTTTGTAGCTATTTCACTGCTTCTTGACATTGATCTCTTTTTTATTTATAAATCTTTTATTTTTTTTTGGGAGTTCCAACTGTTGGAATAAACCTTGCTTTGTTCTTGTTGACATTTTTCTTTTTTTATATTCAGACAATGTTATTAATCCAGCTAGAACCCATTTATCTAGTAACCCTTGTCCAATGTCATTTGAACCTGCTAAAAAATCATCTATAAAGAAAGGATAACTGGTGTAAAGACTGTTTATTCCTGTTCTTAACAAGTCTTCTGTTGGAATAGTAGATCTTGGTTGAAGGCTGTAGTTAGATAATTTGTTATTTGTTTTGAGCTTGTGGATTGTTTTTCCTTTATTTTGTAATATCTTGGCGGACAGTCGGTTCAAGTTTTGTACACTATTTCCAGTAAATAAGGTTTCTAATGCTTACTAGGAAAAATAACACAAAAGAAGAATGATAAACTAATATGTGTTGTATGTACATGAACTCTGGTTGATATGTTGTTACTTGAACCTTGACAACTCAGAAGATCTGCTTATGTCGGTAATGATATATTCTATTAGGCAGTATTAGTTCTGTGGGAATCTCAAGCTTGGTTTCTTCAAGACTATTATTTTCCATGATTTTATCTCTGAAATCAGATTGATTTTGGATTGCTATAGTTGATTATTCTGAAATGTGTCAGTTTGATGCAGGTCAGCTTGTTTTCAATATATTTCTAAATCTTCATCTGTAACCTAAAAATTAAATATGCTGAAATGATAGTTGTCGCGAAAATGAGAACCTTATTATAGTTTTTGAAGAAATAAATCTCGTGCCATCAAAGGACAAAAAAAAATAAAATGGAAGAATGGTCTTTTGTTGGAAGACTAGCAGTTTAAAAAGGGTTGTTGAAAATGTAATTTGCACAAGGCGGAAGATTGTTATTATTAGTCTTAAGAATATATTATACTGCAAGCTTAAAGAAGTATCTGTTAGACCTCTGAAATGTGTTAGTTTGATGCAAGCCTGCCTGTTTTCAATATATTTCTAAATTTCATCTGTAACCTGAAAAATAAATATGCTGAAATGATAGTTGTCACGGAAAATAAAACCTTGTAATAGTTTGTGAACTTGCCATCATAGGACAAAAATTTGGAACAATGATCTTTTTTTGGAAGAACACCTTAAAAAGAGTTGTTGAAAATGTAATTTGCACAAGCAGGTGGAAGATTGTTATTATTAGCCTTCAGAATATATCATTCTGCAAGCTAAAAGAAGTATCTGTTAGACCTTTTGAATACATCATTTTGCAAGCTTAAAGCTTTTGGTTGAGAAAGAGAGACCATGCAATCTTTTCTTTATTTTTATATTTCACTCGCAAATTTTTTTATTTTTTTATATTATTTATTTATTTATTTTAAAATTTTATTTTGCTATTAGGTTTCTTATGCACTTTTGTTTTGGGCAGCCATTGATTGTCAATGCTCTGGGTCCAGTGACAAATGTATCTGGTGCTATGGCCCCAACTCTGGAACGCCCAGATAGAGTTCCACCTACTGTGTCAATCAGTGGTCTTGTAAGTTTAGCTTGTAATTTTCATTCAGTTGTTATTGCTGCCCTGTGTTTGTAAGTTTATACTGGGTGCCACTGCAGGGTTCTATTGACAGTAGCAGGCTTGATGTTAAACAACGGATTGTGGATGAGGCAGAAAAGATTAAAAGCTGGAAAAGTCCTGATATTACAGAATCATCACAACTGAAAGCTTTGCGATTGCCTGATTCTATTGCAGCAAGCAAGGTATGTGGTAAAGAATCAAGCTGTTACATGTTCGATGTTACTTTAAATTGCAAAAAAAGTTGTATGCTTCTGGTATTGTTTTTATTATTTCTTTTTATAAGAAACAAGATTTGTTGAATATAGATGAAAAGTAAAAAGGACTTGTCTTCTATTCTATTCTCACAAGACTAACAAAATCCTTTCAAAACAACACTTGAGAACATGCTTCAAAACGGTTAAAAATCGAAGCCAGTAATGAAGTGAGAAACATTAATCTTCTCAAAATGTATTAGGCTCTTCACTCTTGGTACTTTTTCTTCAGAGATTATTCAATTTTGTATACTACAAACTGTCTGACAATGTTCATTGCCATTTTATAATGTTATACCTCAAGGTCTTGTGCTCTAAAGGAAGTCTCCTAAGCCATTTACCCACTAAAGTAACTATTGCAATAAAATTGCCCAAGGCCAAGCCCCCTTTTGATTAAAGTTGAAAAATAGTGTCATCTGCAAAAATATAGCAGCTTTCTGTCTACAACTGAAGTGAATAATAAGGCAATAGGCCTCAGTATCAATTAACTTGTTCCTTGATCAACATATCAGAAGCTGCTGCTTTAAATAGTTATTGGTTAATACATCTCAGTTTTGACAGTTTTAACCATGAAAGAAAAAGTAGGATTTATCTAGAATAATTCCTTTCCGCCTTTGATTGGAAACAAATGCTTTCATAAAAAAACGCTTGTACCTTTTAACTCTGAAAAGTCATTATTTTTATATATCTTTCGAATTTTCTGTTGATTTTGTCTCCTGTGGATTTTATTATTTCAATTTTGTCCATGGAAGACAAATGTGTGGCTGTTTTGGTCTGTTTTCCCTGGACTCTCTCTCATCTATATATATATATTTTTTCTGTTTTTGCTTACTTCAAAGAATAACTTTGGAGCAAACTTGTTTTTGCACCTGTTAGACGAATCCAATCCAAAAGCATTAACTGTTAGGTGGAGGACCCAACCCAATTATATTACAAGTAGGCATATGAAACATCATAGTTAACTAATGTCGATACTATGAAGTTTCCCTCATATGTAGTCCCAACAAATGACTTAAATGAGTTGGCCTTGCACATGAACATTTCATGAAACCAGATGAGTAACTTTTAGATGCGAAATTCAGTTCACTAAATTGCTTTGATACTGTGTTGGACAAAGTTAATCCAAAAGCTGAATCTATTAGGTGGATTTCCAACCCTAGTAAAATGCTGTATCAAATCATAATTCGTTGTGGGATACATTAACAACCATAAGATGTAGCTCTATTTTTTTTTTTTCTTCTTAATTGAAAGTCGGGAATCGTCTTTACATCTTTCCGATTTCAATTCAGGTGTGTTATGATGTAAGGTTGAATCCAATTTAGTTTGTATTGACAATTCGCTTTCCATCATAAATGTGTATACAAATGCATTGTGTATAAACTTGTGCATGCCAAGCATGTGTATGAGTCGAGAGAGTTAGATTCACCCTCAAACACAAATATGGACTTTTGTGAATGCATATATGAAGAGTGAAATGAGAGAAATAATGAAATAGTATTTTCACTTAAATCTCATTTTAGGAGATGCCCTACATATATACACGTGAGGCTTTGAACCTGCCTTCAAGATAGGTATCTAAACTTATCCTCTCTAACTAAAACAAATCATTTAAACAAATAAGAATCCTATCTATAGAGAATGAGTAACAGACTGCTCATTTCTTTTTATTTATCATAACTAATAAATGAACAGATACATATAAACCAATAACTCCAACACCCCACCACAAGCCAGGTTATAGATGTTAATCATGCCCAGCTTGGTACACAAACCATCAAAATTGGACCTAGGCAATGCCTTTGTTAGTATATCTGCTGTCTGAAATGTTGTAGGTGTGTAGATCAATTTGACGCTATCTTCTTCTATCTTTTCCTTGATAAAATGCCTATCTATCTCCACATGTTTCGTTCGGTCATGATGGACAGGGTTTTTAGCAATGCTGATGGCAGCTTGATTATCACTGAATAACTTCACTGGTCTCTCCATAGGAATCTTAAGTTCAGATAGAACTCTTTTCAGCCAAATACCCTCACAGATGCCATGTACCATATCTCAGCACTGCTTCTAGACACCATAGACTGCTTCTTGCTCTGCCATGTAACTAGATTCCCCCATACATATGTGTGGTATCCTGAAGTAGACCTCCTATCAATGATGGAACTAGCCCAATCTGCATCTGAGTAGACTTCTACATCTCTGTTTGAATTCTTTTTGAAATATAGATCTTTCCCAGGAGTCATCTTTAGATAGCATAGAATCCAAAATATAGCATCCATGTGTTCCTCTGTGGGGATGTTCATAAACCAACTAACAGTACTCACAGAGAATCCGATGTCCGGCCGAGTATGGGAGAGGTATATTAATTTTCCTACTAGCCGCTGGTACCTGCCCTTGTCAACAGGTGCACTCTCTTCAGGTGCCCCCAATTTGGTTGTATGCTCCATAGGAGTTTCGGCAGGCTTGCAGTCCATCATACCAGTTTCTTTCAGTAAGTCAAGTATGTATTTTTGTTGAGAAACTACAATTCCTTTCCTTGACTGAGCTACTTCCATACCTAAGAAAAACTTGAGGTTTCCCAGATCTTTTACCTCAAATTCTTTAGCTAGAAATATCTTCAATTCCTGCATCTCTTCCTCATCATTTACTGTAAGCACAATGTCGTCAACATACACAATCAATATTGTAATTTTACCTCCAAGAGAATGCTTCACAAACAAGGTGTGATCTGATTGGCCTTAGGAAAATCTGAACTTCTTCACAACCTTAGAAAATCTCTCGAACTAGGCTCATGGGGACTGTTTTAGTCCACAGAGAGATTTCTTGAGCTGGCATACTTGGCTGGATTTTGAGACTTCATCCAACCCTGGTGGAATTTCCATGTAGACCTCCTCCTCTAGGTTTCCGTTTAGGAAAGCATTCTTGATATCTAGTTGGTAGAGAGTTGAACTCGAATGTTGTTCAACTTTGCAACCGGAGCGAATGTTTCCTCATAGTCTATGCCATAGGACTGTGTGTAGCCTTTAGCTACAAGCCGGGCTTTATATCGTTCCACCGTTCCATCAGCTTTGTGTTTCACCATGAAGACCCATTTGCAGCCTACAGGATGTTTCCCTTCTGTCAAATCTGTCACTTCCCATGTTTTGATTTTTTTTCAGTGCTTTCACCTCTTCTTGGATTGCATGTCTCCACTCGGGTATTTTGATGGCTTCTTCAATACTGTTAGGAACTTGTATCTCTGAAATGTTTGCAGTGAATGACTGAAAACTAGGGGAAAGTCCATATGAAACATACTTACACATAGGATATAAAGGTTTGTTCCTGCACTCTCTAACCCCCTTTTTCGAAGCTATAGGTTGGTCAAGTTTTTCAGTTTCAGAACTGACAGAACTTATATCTTCTGAAGTGCTTTTCCTGGGTTGGTCAGTGTTTGGTTTGATTTCTTGGACTGTAGAATTCGGTTCAGGCTCCTGACTTTGCTTTGTATGTGTTTGGGAATCTACCTCTTTCGGATTTTTTCTTTTTCTGGAATATACAATGAACTCCTTGTCAGCATCGGTTTGTGTTGGTAATTTTCTAGGTTTTTCAGCTGGTTGATTTATAAGACCGGGTTGGTTAATTTGACTTGGAAGACTTTGCTGACTAGGATGACTAGACTTACCAGTTTGAGTTGGAATATGAGACTGTTGACTAGGACTTGTAGTTCCAAGAGAATTAGACTCAATTGTGTTAATACCACTAGGATTCCTGATAGGATGTGACTCAACAAGATAAGGAGGAGATAGAGTTTCAGTAGACTTAAGACTTAGTGAACTGAAATAGACTTTCATCTCTACCAGGTGACATAAAAGGATCAGCACAAAACGTTTCCCCAAAACAAAATTCCTCCCTCTGATTCTCACTCCCCTCGTGAATATTGTTTTTTAGATAATAAGGTTGTGTCTCTAGAAACGAAGTATCCTTAGATACATAGAATTTTTTAGTAGCAGGAGAATAACACTTATACCCCTTTTGATTTGGGGAATATCCAACAAATGTGCACTTAATTGATTTAGGGTCAAGTTTACTTCGATTTTGTTGAGTCATGTGAACAAAATTGCTGCAACCAAACACTCTAGTAGGTAGATCAGATCGGATACGGGTATAAGGATAGGATTTGAGGAGAACACTCCAGGGAGTTTGGAAACTAAGGACTCTAGAAGGTAGGCGATTCATTAGGTAAGCAGCAGTAAGTACGGCTTCCTCCCAAAACTGTTTAGGAACATTTGTAGAAAACATTAGGGATCTAGCAACTTCCAGTAGATGCCTATTTTTTTCTTTGTGAGACTCTGTGTTGTGGAGTCTCAACATAGGAACTTTGGTGTATTATACCTTCACTACAGAAATCTTCCCAAATAGAATTGAAGTACTCTTTACCATTATCAGGTCTTAGGATTTTAAATTTTGAGCTGAACTGATTCTGGATCATCTTACAAAAATTATGAAAAATTTGGCTCACTTCGGATTTATCTTTCATGAGAAATAACCACGTGAGTCTAGTATGATCGTCAATGAACAAGACAAACCATCTGGCTCCTGTGATATTAGGGACTCTAGATGGTCCCTAGACATCACTGTGGATCATAGAAAATGGACTAGACATTTAATAAGATGAACTTGGGTAAAGTTGACGTGTTTGTTTAGACAAGTGACACACCTCACAGTGGAAAAACTGAGAATTTTTATTATTAAATAAAACTAGGAAAAGTCTTTTAAGGTACATAAAGTTAGGGTGCCCTAGACGATAGTGACACATCATGATCTCACTATCAATTTTATTTCTAATACACGGTGTGGACTGACTACTAAATGACACAAAATCTTCTTTTAGAGGTTGTTTTCCAAAATGATCTTCAATCTTGAGTAGGTAGAGTCCCAAATGCATTTCAGCATTGCCAATCGTCTTCCCCAAATCCAAGTCTTGAAAGGTACAATGAGGGGGAGAGAATTTAGTCACACAATTCAAGTCTTTGGTGAGTTTACTAACTGACAAAAGATTACAATCCAAATTAGGCACTAACAAAACTGAATGAAGAGTAAGATTGCTAGAAATAATAACGGAACCTGTGCTAGATACTTTAGATAGAGTGCCATCAGCAATTTTGACAGTTGAATTACCATGGTAAGGATTAAAGGTTTTGAACAGTCTTGCATCTCTGGTCATATGATCCGAGGCCCCTGAGTCTACAATCCAGGGGCTAGATCTTTCTGTATTAGCATTTAGGGCTGCCAAGAAATTACCTTTGTGAGCAAGAAACCCGGTTCCACTAGTGGGTGGAGTACTCTGTGATTGGGAGAATAACTTCTGTAACAGTTTCATTTGCTCTCTACTGAAGGGGCTGGATTCGGATGTGCCAGACCCTTCACTGCCAGATGCAAAAGTTCCTCGGCTCTCTCTAGGTTTCCAGTCCCCAGGCTTACCATGGAGTTTCTAGCAAGTCTCCTTGGTGTGCCCCGGTCTTCGACAGTGTTCACACCATGGTCTTCCCTTTCTTGGTCGGCCATCACTGATATTGGATGATGGAGGTCCTCGGGCAACAAGGGCAGATCCCTCAGGTAGTAAACCGGTTTCGGTTTTGACCGAAGAATTCAGCATAACCTTCTTTCTACTCTCTTCTCGCCTTACTTCTGAAAAAAGCTTCACGGATATTGGGTAATGGTTTGGTTCCCAGAATCCGGCCTCTCACTTCATCTAGATCTTGATTCAAACTTAGTAGAAACTTGAACACTCGCTTCTGTTCAACTATTTCTCTGTATAACAGTCCATCTTCTGTACAAGTTCATTTGTGTTTCTCAAACACATCCAACTGCTGCCAGTATCTAGTAAGAGTATTGAAAAATTGAGTGACTGTCCTCTCTTCTTGTCGAAGTTCATGAAGAGTGCTTTCAATACTGTATAATTCAGCAGTGTTGTCACTGTGGGAGTAGGTGTCTTTTGCTGTATCCTAGATCTCCTTGGCACTCTTACAAAGCAGGAAGTTCTCTCCAATATCATTGGTCATGGAATTGATTAGCCATGACATGACCATGCTGTTCTCAGTCTTCCAGTGCTTGTGAGAGGCATCCTCCTTCGCTGGTGATACTGCAACACCAGTTATATAATCTTCTTTTCCTTTCCCACATATAAACATGGATACAGACTGACCATTGAAGGTAGTTATACCCATTCAGCTTATGGCCTGTATTGGGTAGATGGGGAAAGTTGGGATTATCAGACCCTTCATTGGTGTTTGAAGTGGCGGAGTCTAAAGCAGAGGAAAAAGAGCCCTCTGATGATGATTTGCGGGGAGTAGCCATCCCGTATTTGGTTATTTAGGATTCAGATTGTGCTCTGAAACCATGAAGAGTGAAATGAGAGAAATAATGAAATAGTATTTTCACTTAAATCTCATTTTAGGAGATGCCCTACATATATACACGTGAGGCTTTGAACCTGCCTTCAAGATAGGTATCTAAACTTATCCTCTCTAACTAAAACAAATCATTTAAACAAATAAGAATCCTATCTATAGAGAATGAGTAACAGACTGCTCA
Organism: Acer campestre; assembly: GCA_954870605.1. Taxonomy (NCBI): domain Eukaryota; kingdom Viridiplantae; phylum Streptophyta; class Magnoliopsida; order Sapindales; family Sapindaceae; genus Acer; species Acer campestre. The sequence continues at coordinate 25,301,381 of OX940808.1, read as the reverse complement.
TATCTCTTTATTTATCATAACTAATAAATGAACATATAAATATAAACTAATAACTCCAACAATATATAAGACATAAGCACTTGTTTTATTGTATCTGATGAGTTATTGATATTGAGCTAAAATATACTATAATTTCAGGTTGTCCGTCTGATCTACACCAACTCTGGCTTAGCTTTATTGGCTCTTGCCTCCAATGCTGTTCACAAGCTCTGGAAGTGGCAGCGTAGTGAAAGGAATCCATCAGGGAAGGTTGATCTCTTTTCATTTGTAAATTTCTTTTTTGTATTTTTATTTGATGCTAATATCAATCCATGGAAACTTGTCAGGCTACTGCATATGTGGTGCCGCAATTGTGGCAGCCTCCCAGTGGAACTCTTATGACCAATGACTTAAATGACAGTAAACCAGCTGAAGAATCTGCTGCGTGCATTGCATTATCTAAAAATGATTCTTATGTTATGTCTGCATCTGGTGGAAAAGTTTCCTTGTTCAACATGATGACGTTCAAGGTCATTCATTGCAGCACTCAAAATCTGAGTTCTGTATTTCATTTGTCTTGATTCGTATTTCAACTGTTAATGCAATTTTATAGAAATTCCCGTGATTGAATTAAATTGGTAACTGTTTCTCAGGTCATGACGATGTTTATGTCTCCACCTCCTGCAGCCACTTACTTGGCCTTTCATCCTCAAGATAATAATATTATTGCCATTGGCATGGAGGATTCTACCATTCAAATATACAATGTTCGAGTTGATGAGGTGAAGCATCTCAGTTGTCCTTTTTGCTTTTATTTTTTATAAGATAGTTTTCATTTTGTAATGGGTTACAAATGACAGATGATAATGTTCTGCATCTGTTACTGGTTTGAATTAGGGATGGCAATGAGGCAGGTTTGGGGCGGGGTGGCCCTCCCCACACCCCACCCCATTTATTTTTTGAAACCCCATCCCCGCATACAACCCCACAATATATGGAGTGTGGTGGGGAGGGGCAGGGTATGCTTTATCCATCCCCACCCATTTACCCCATTTGCCCCATTTAACCCATTTATCAAAATTATTTATTAAAATAATAAATATATATCCTAATGAATATGATATAATATATAAGTAATTCCAAAAAATTATTGAAAGTCATCTCCTAAACATTAAAAATAAACATAAATCTCACAACTAAACAAATAAATTCAATAATTTTTAAACATAACATTAAAAGAAAAAAACTATTAAAAATAATAATAAAGATTATATTTTAAGCGGGGCGGGGCGGGGATTATAAAACCCATCCCTGCCCCGTACCCATTGCGGGTTTTACTATCTAGCCTCGTCCCCACTCCATCCCCACCAAATTGAAACCCATACCCGCCCGATAGTTGCCAAACTTTGAATGCAGAATTGGTTAAACTGATATTTTCAGATTTGAATTGCAAAGTATTTTCTGTTTTGGTAGAATCAATACCTTTAATTTTATTCAAGTAAATCTAGTTTAGGTTTATGGGTTGGTTCAAATTCAATGTCAATATGGTAAATTTATTCATAGATCAACTGAAAGGATGTCATCTACTGATTGACCTCTTGCTTATCTTAACTTCATTGCATTGTCATATATGGATGCATACTAAACCTTGTATGTCGTTCGCAGGTCAAAACCAAACTTAAGGGCCACCAGAACAGAATAACAGGACTTGCATTTTCCCAAACTTTAAATGCACTGGTGTCGTCAGGGGCTGATGCACAGGTTAGTGGCTGGTTATAGTAAGAGATGCTTGATTGTTTAAATTCATGCCCAAATGATGTGGTATGTGAGTTGTCAATACCGTAAAAATCATAAGATGATGAGATAGATCTGTTTTTTATTACACACATGCGGCATGCCACATCATTTGGACATGAATTTGGACAAAACAATTGGACGATCTAGCAATTCTTTTAGTGTAACACTGAAATGAATGTATCTTTCCTAATTTCAAGATTTTCTTTATCTGGTGTGTGTATGTAGATCACTTTTAATGTTTTCATCTCATTAGGTGTATCATTGATGTATTATACTATTACTCTAAAAAATAATGACAAAGGATATGAGGGATTGAGGCTCTGAAGGCAGACTGTTTGCCAAAAAAAGAAAGAAAAAAAAAAGGAAGGTTTGAAAAAGGCATTTCATTGTCTCCAACGGTTAAAACTGAATGGGGATTTGGATGGGAGAACCAATATCCATCCCCATTTCCCCAATTGGCATCCCTAATCCCAAATAGTTGACACCTTATGTTAGAAATTACTTGTTATTAGGGTTATTTTTGACTTCATATCATGGTAATTTATTTATTTATTTTTAATTAAATGTGTGCAGCTATGCATGTGGAGCATTGATAAATGGGAGAAACTGAAATCGAGGTTCATACAAGCACCGGCTGGCCGTCAATCCCCCCTAGTAGGAGAAACTAAAGTTCAATTTCATAATGATCAAACACATCTGTTGGTGGTCCATGAAAGCCAAGTTGCTGTTTATGACAACAAGCTTGAGTGTTCGCGTTCAGTAAGTTTTCCTTGCTCATTGTCTTTATTTCATAGTATACCAAATTATCAGTCTTAACATATAAGATTATTGTCCCAATGGAAAATACGGGTCTAAATCTCACCCTGTTTCATATACAGCGAATTAGTTATATGGCTTATTATTATCATCATATAGCTTGAATAGTAAATGGTAGGTTAGAAGCCTAGGTGTGTGTATATATATACAACACAACTTCCTTTCCATTAGATGAAGTTGGGATCAAATATTAATTATACAATCCATTACAATTTCTCTCTCTTTGCATTTTAATATTCTCTCTTCTATCATCTTTAATTAAGATTATCCTTACAAATTCTCTTATCACATCCAATCTACAAGCTAAACAAGAGAACAAATCAAGAGTTTTTCTCTCATCAGGACGAACTGATTTTCCAAAACTATCAACCATTAGATTCACATACTTCAGATTAGTCAAAGTCTTCTTAACCATTATATATATATATGGGGTTGCCCTTGGGTGCAATGTTGCACAATACAACTTAAAAAAAAAAAAAAAAAAATCAATGTCACATGCGTGTCACATGCTTGTTTTACCTGTTGTCAATCTTAAAAATTGTATAGTCAGTCACCATTTAATCTTTCCAATTCAAATGTTAGCTGCATGCATTGTTTCCCGAGGTAGAGCAATTATTGCTTTTTAAATTTAAATAACAAAAAGCAACCCAATTGGCCTATTTAATGGAGGATTATCCCACACCACACATGCATGCCCAATGTATTTATGAAGGTTATGTTCATCTGATCGAATGTGTAAACAACATTTGGATTGTCTAATAGAATTCCATATACTTAAAGACTAGAGTGATCATATTATTTTTTATGTGATCATAGATCTTATACAAAATGTCATCAACCAAAAAAATTGTATAACCGGTCACCATTTAATATTTTTAATTCAAATGTTGGCTACATGCATTGTTTCCCGACTCCCTAGGTAGAGCAATTATTTCTTTTTAAATTTAAACAACAAACAATATTTTTAAAATTTAAATAACAACATGCAGTCCAATTGATCAATTTAATGGAGAATCATCTCACACTACGCATGCATGTACAATGTATTTACGAAGGTTGTGTTTATCTGATCGAATGTGTAAACAACATTTGGATTGTCTAATAGAATTTCATACGCCTAAAGATGGGAGGGATAACATTATTTTGTATTTTGTATGTGATCATAGATTTTATTACGATCATATATGTTCACCATTTAATCTTTCCAATTCAAATGTTGGTTGCATGCATTATTTCCCGTTATAAGAGCAATCGTTGCTTTTAATATTTATATAACAACGTGCAGCCCATGCATTGTTCAATTCTTTTCAGCTTCATTTTTTGTGTTATTTTCACGCTAAACGTTCCATTTATCTGATAGAACAAGTAAATAACATTTGGATTGCCTAATATAACTCCATATGCTTAAAACACGAGAGTGATCATAGTCTTTTACGATATTAATAAGATCTTTGATCACATACAAATACTGTGATCACTTTCATCTTTAAGCGTATAGAATTTTATTAGACAATCCAAATGCTGTTTACACGTTCGATCGGATAAGCACAACCTTCGTAAATACTTTGGGCATGCATGCGTGGTGTGGGATGATCCTCCATTAAATTGGCCAATTGGGTTTCGTGTTATTTAAATTTAATGCTTTTTAAATTTAAAGAGCAATGATTGCTATTTAAATTTAAAAATCCAATAATTGCTATACCTCTGGAAACAATGCATTCATCCAACTTTTTGAATTGGAAAGATTAAACGTTGACCTGCTATACAATATTTTAGGTTGACAACAGGTAAAACGAGCATTTGAAGAAAAAACGGTAACCATGCGGAGAAGTGAAGAACAAACTGTCAAAATGAGAAGTGACATGCATAGAAAGTCTTAATAGGATTCCTAGGCAATCATTAAAAGGTTAAGTCATGACCATTGGATGTTATTGTTGGATTAATCAATTGTCAAGATTAGAATGAGGTGGATTCTTTTTTAAACTTGCCCGGTGGATGTTATTGTTGGATTAATCAATTGTCAAGATTAGAATGAGGTGGATTCTTTTTTAAAGTTGCATGGTGCAACATTGCATCAAGAATGGCCCTATATATATAAATTTACACAAAACACTTCCTACCCATTAGATGAAGTTGGGATCAAATCTTAATTATACACTCCCATATCTCTCATCTCTCATCTTTAATTAAAATTAGAGTAATAATATACAACCCAAAAACATAACTTAATATGGCAAGTGAGTTGTCCTCATTATACAAATCATGGGATGATGTTATGAATGACATGGTAAGGACAAATCACTTGCCTCATCATTTAAGTTGGTTTTTGGGCTAATTTTCTAGATTGTCTAGCATTAGTATTAAAATTAACCTTACAAATCCTCTCCTCTTTTGTCCAATCTACAAGGGAACAAATCTATTTCCTTAAATTTTGTTTCAATCTTTTTATTCTTTTTTCATTTTTGGTTGAGTTTGTAAAAATATTAACAAGATATTATTAGAGTTGATGGCAAGTGAGTGTGTGATGCTTTTTGGAGTTGCCAAATAAAATTGAGAATAGTGAGATCTCACTAGTTTAACAATAAAATTTTGCAAACATCTTTTGTTTTGTATCCATAAAATTTTTATTCTGAAATCAGTTCAAGTGGTCATCATGATACCGTGTGTGTGGCAAGTTTGAGTTGTAATGCTTTTTAGAGTTGTCAAATAAAATTGTGAATAGTGAGATCTCACTCGTTAAACAATAAAATTTTGCAAACATCTTTTGTTTTGTATCCGTAAAATTTTTATTCTTAAATCAGTTCAAGTGGTCCTCATGTAACTTTTACTTTGTGATCCACATTCATGCAGTGGTCTCCTAAAGATACACTCTCAGCTCCCATTTCAAGTGCAATATATTCATGTGATGGTTTACTGGTTTATGCTGGTTTTTGTGATGGTGCTGTTGGAGTCTTTGATGCGGATAGTCTGAGGCTCAGATGTCGAATATCACCTTCTGCTTACATACCTTCGTTCACTGTCAGGTAAATTCCCTTTTTATTTAAGGTGTTTGGACATTTGGTGGTAATACATAATCCAGTTTAAATGTTTCCCTAGTATATAATTCTTGAGTCAATTGTTTGATAATATATTTTGCAGTAGCAATGCTGGCCATCCTTTGGTTATAGCGGCTCACCCATCTGAGCCGAATCAGATTGCACTTGGTATGAGTGATGGAACAGTGCATGTAGTTGAGCCCTCTGATGGAGAGCTGAAGTGGGGCGGTGCACCTTCACAAGATAATGGCTCCCTTCCTTCTAATTCATCAAATCCTTCTTTGAGTGGTCAACCATCAGAACTTCCATCAAGGTGATGGTGGCTGCGTAGATAAGAAAGGTGTTACCACATGGAGTATAGACCGACCGTGGGGCACTTTTCTTTTTTTCTTTTTCGAGTTTTAGAGATCACCCTTTTACACTTTTGCTCTGATCTATTGCTCTAAATCATGGCTGCTAATATCTATTGTAAATCGAATTTTCTTTGGCCATTTTTCGATTTTGCTGTTTATGTTGCTGTGGGCAGCAAAAATTGGAGCATACCCACAAGCTAATTTGGAGGTTTAACTTATATATTTACATTGATGGTTTTGGAATGAAATGGTTCGTTTATTCATACAATCGAGTAAAAGATCATATGCATCAATCTGTGTTAAAACAGCCTCCTGGAGGGAAGGCTTTCGTATGGTACCTCAAAAAACTGTAGAACTCGGATTCAAACCCTAACGCAAAGCTCGGTGTGCTATCGGATTTGTGAAGGAGATTTTTGTCTTTGGTAAAAACCAGTGAGAAAATTTCTTAAATAAATGTTTTGAATATTCTCAAGCAATAAAATCTAAAAACCAATTTTGGAAAAAATTTAGGTGCCATTCGGCAACGTTTCCAAAACGTTTTCCACGTTTTTTGAATCGTGAAATTGTCTTCATCATCTTTGGATGAGGTTTTTCATAGTATTTTTTCTAGCTTCATACTGTTTTAGGCTTTTAATGGCTTACCTGCTCTGGTTCTTTATATTATTATTATTTTGGTGTGCGGGATTGGATTGGATTGAGATTGGACCGGGATTAGATGAGATTGAATTGGACTAGATTTAACTAAATTCATACTATGATGTGTTTGGAGAAACATAGGACTATACTGAATTGATTTTATGTTTTGTTTAGTGAAACATAGGATTGTACTAAAATAATAATATTTTTAATTTGATAATATTTTAACATCGAATAATAAATTATTGAAATATGTATTTGAAGAAAATAAATGTTTTATTTATATAGTATTAAATAACAATATCCAAAAATATTTTTTAAAATATAGATTTATATTATTTTTAAATAAATTTAAATATTTTTCAACTTTATAATTTGTTTATTTAATAAAATAAGTTTAAAAAGAAGAATATATAAGTGGGATTACAGAGGGCCCAACGAATTTAGATTTTTCAATCCCGTTGAAAGGAATTAAGATTGAAATAATCTCAATCTCTAATAATTGAATGGAAATTGAATAACAATTTATTGAAATAAGTGTTTTGATGAAAAAAATATTTTAAATTTATATATTATTAATAGATTAATAATATTCAAAATTAATTTTAAATAAAATTACAAATTTATATTGATTTTAAATAAATTTAAATTTTATAATTAATTTATTATTAAAAAATTTGGAAAAAAATTATAGAAAAAAATAGTCCTACAAACGCAGAACTATTGCAAACCCTATATTTGCAATACTAAATCAATAAATTCGAGCCCCACCAGAGCTTGTCCAATTCAATGATGTCTCCAAACGTGAGATTGGAATTAATCCCATATAACAAACAGGCCCATAAGCAAATTTGCTTCTATTCCTCGGTGATTTGGGCATGTAATTTAGCTATCCTTGAGTAATAATTAAATCAGTTTAAGCTTGATTATGCATAAATGATCAAAGTAGATCTCTCAGTGAGATTATAAGGGATGTATATGAAACAAATAATAATGTTTAATATATATATATATATAGTAATTTTCCAGTGAGAACTTTTACAATACACACTTTAAGCACCTTTGATGAAATTGCATGTAATCCTAAGAAAATTAAAATACACATTTAGTAAAATTTAGAAATTTTCTGGATTTGAAAACTATTTTTCCTCATATTTCTCTATTTTTAAATGTTTTATCTTTAACATTTAAAAATAGGGAAATATTTACAATGTGCAGAAAAAATTAGTTCTTGCTACTGAATTTTTTATAATTTTTTTTTTTTTCATAAATGTATTTCAATGTTTTCACTAGGGGTGGGCACAAAGTTCGGAACCGAACCGAATCGAATCGAACCGAACCGAACAGAAAAAAGGGTGTTCGGTTCGGTTCATAGGATTAATTCGGTTTAAACCGGTTTAAAAAATCAAAAACCGAAAAGCTTTCGGTTTAAACCGGTTTTGGTTTTTCAAAACCGGTTTGAACCGAATAAACCGCCTATATAAGTAAAAAAAAAAAAAAAAAAAAAAAAAAAAAAAAAAAAACACAAACCTTTTCTAATGTTCTTTACTTCTCTCTCTTAGCTGCCGAAAATTGAATTTACTGTCTATTCAATTTGTGATTTTTTTAAATGAATTATAAATTAAATATTATTAGCTAGGTTTGATTTGGGTTTTTTTGGGCTTGGGCTATTAAAATTTATCAAACTTGGCTTAAAATTAGAATCCAATAGCCCATCAAATTTAAAAACATAAAAAAAGACTAATTAAACTCATCAAACCAATAAGGCCCATTAGGCCCAAAACCGAAATGAACCGAACCAAACCGAACTGATTAAAATCAATTCGGTTCAGTTCGGTTACCATTTCTTATTCGGTTTAAACCGGTTCAATTTTGGGTGAACCGAAATATTTTTGGTTCAATTCGGTTTTGCCCAAAACCGAACCGAACCGAACCGTGCCCACCCCTAGTTTTCACCATCTATACAAAAAATCAAATCAAGATTCAATATATTCCATGCAATTTCATCAAATGTGCTTAAAGTGTGTATTGTAAAAAGTCCTCATTGGAAAATTACTATATATATATAGTCTTTCTACTATCAGGTCGTCCCGATATAAAATATATCAGAACGAAGAATGTGGATCATAGATTTTATATTTTATAAGTATATGAGACTATAAAAGGGTTGTATAAGAAACAAATAAGAATTTTTGGCTTCTCTTTGGGATTCTGTCTTTAAAAAATTTCAAGATACTTTATTTTTTTCATCCTTTTAAATTGAGAAATAGTTTTTGGGTAGCTTTGTATTTAATTCTAATGGGACTTGGTTCATAAAAGTCTTTATACTTGTTTTTTATAGTCTACCAAAGGTTTTTGAGTTTGTGGAAATAGGGAGAAATAACTCTTTTTTTGTGTTGACCTTTAAGAGTAACACTAGTTTAATAAGTTAAGTTCTCCTTACAATCCATAAATTATTTATTTACACTCCAATTTTTTTTTTTTTTTAATTAATGACAATTTTAACCTGAATTAAAATTATTAAACCAGACAAAAAAGTTTTTATGACACTCCAAACTAATTAAATTATTAAAAAAAAAATTGTCTCTCCTAAATAATTAGATTAAATATTACTTATTAAACTCTCTTTCCTAAATATTTATTACCAATTAAACACTCTCTCCTAATTACTCTCTCTCTCTCTCTATATATATATATATTTCAAAAAAAAAAAATCATATCTTTATACTTTCTCGATCAATATCTGATTAATAATTAAAGAAAAAAAAACCTTATGAATATTTTGGTTTTTTACTCATAGTAATTAATATATATATATATATATTTTTTAAAAAGTCAATACAAATACCTTGTTTTTTTTAATAAAAAAAATAGATATATGAAAACTTGATTTGTTGCAACTAAATTCGATTAAACTCAGAATTTCTAAGACTAATGAAAGAATTAAAGTTCTCTAGCAATCACATACCTACAAAGTAACAAAAAATATTTTCATATTTCAATTTTTTTTTTTTTTGAAAAACAGTACTTTTTATTTTTATTTTTAAAATATATACATATATACAGTTTTTAAAAATCAAACTTATTCGTAAGTTTTTTTTTTCTTAACTGTTAGTCATGCTTGAGAAATAATAGAAATAGAAAATTAGAAATATATATTGGAGGAGAGAGTGTTTAATATGAGAATTAAAAATTTAGGAGAGAGTGTTCAATATGTAATATTTAATCAAATGATTTATGAGAGATAATTTTTTTTTAAAAAAATAATTTAATTAAAAAAAGATTACTCATCGGATGAATCCAAAAGCTACAGTAGTTCGTCTTAACTTTTATTAAAATAAAATGAAGTATCTTTATAAATGTATTTTTTTAAAAAAAAAAAAAAAATGGAGTGTTTTTAGAATATGAGTGTCAAAAGATAAAAAAGATAATCTTGGAACAAAATGAAGTGTCTTTAGAATTTTTTTAAATTTTTAGAAAATAAGTATAAAAAGAAAAAATTGGATTGTCAAAAGAAGCTCTCTAAGTTTAAATGACACCAATAAACAAAAATACCATAATCTCCTTCTTTTATTACCTTTTTGCCATTTTTAGGATTTTTTTTTTTTTTTTTAAATCTCCATTGATGGAGGACCACAATTGGTCCTCCATCAATGGAGATGGAACAGACCTCCAATGGATATCGATATGGAGGTCAAAATCGACCTAAATTGGAGGTAGATGAAGAAGATGAACAAAAATTAGATTGAAAATTTCAGTTTTGTCCAATAAGTCTTGGAAACTGTAAAAATGTCCAATAAGTCTCGAAAACTATAAAATAAGTCCTGAAAATACAAAATAAGTCTCAAAAATTACAAAATAAAAGTCTTGAAAACACCAAAATAAGTCTTGAAAACACCAAACTAAGTCTCGGAAACACGAAAATAAGTCTCAGAAAAAGAAAAAAAAAAAACGCTAGACTTATTTTTTGTGAGTGTCCTTTAATGGTATTAAAAGTAAGGGAGTAAAGAGTGTGACACACTCCAATCGTACCTATAAGAAAACTAATGGTACACACAAATAAAAATAAGACGAGTGCGCGAGTCTACAACCCTCCGCAAGTGTATAGATCGCTGTCGAGTATAGCAAACACAAGTAAGGGTTATCGTTCCCACAAGGAAAAGGTAGGTTATCTAAATTGCTCTAGAAAATCTCACTAATGGTTAATCTAAGATGATGTAAAAACTAAGGTATAACTAGATTTGAATGTTCTAGAAAGATGTTAAGGAAACAATGATATAAAATGTTACTAATCACCTCATAATCCAATTATTATCAATTTAAATCCATGTTGAAGAGGAAGGGTCAAAAGTGTCTAATGCCCTTTTAATCAATTTGTTCAAACCTAGATCTAGGTTAATCAAGACTTAATTAACTTCTTCTCAAAGAGTTTCAAGTAAAATCCAACCAAGTTTGTTCAACCAAGATATAGATCTACTTTTCATGCACAAATATCATGTTTGTAAATTAGAGTAAAGTTCCTACTCAACAAACAACATGAAGGTAATTTAAGCATAAGTGCAAACTCAATGGATATAAAAGATAGATTGAATCATTTCAAGGAGTGTTTACATATTTACTATCATTGAATCCTTAACAAAAGGATTTAGCTACTCATAATTAAATAAAGACAAGGAAATGAAAGAGAAAGAGAAAGAAAGCTCATGATGATCTTGATGCTTCCCCTTGCTTGCACAATTTTTCACCAAGTGTTCATTTCATCCCTTGAATCCTATTATTCCTGAAAATAGCTCAAAAATGCTATCATATAACACAAACGCTCGGAAAACTAACAAAACTGGATGGATTAAGGCACTCAAAACATATACATATTTAGAGTGATAAAAACCCCGAAACCTATCTTTTGTTCGTCCTTGAGCAAAAACAACTAAAAGAAAAATAAATTAACAAATCTACAAACTCTAAATATGTTGCGAAAGCCAAAAGTTTTTGATAAAACTTGCTTTGCGATATGTACAATGAGGAGTTTGATGCGAAAGCTAATGAGTTGAAAATAACACATGCCAATCAATATGAAATGTACACAAGGTGAATCCCACACCCTAAATGCTCAGTTTCTCAGATTAAGTGCTAGAGTGCATGGATACAATTCGCCTTGACTCTAATCCTTCCAGATTTCAGTAGATTTTTCTCTCAGAATCCTAGGTTTACTCTTAATCTAAATATGCGAGTTTGAGTATATGAGAGTGAGATTGCATACAAATATTATCATAAAAGCACAATTTTACATGGATCTCTCGAAAGAGTTGAAAAACTAAGAACGTGGAGAGAGCATGCATCAATTAGTATTCCCCTACTAGATTTCTCAAGAATCAACTAGGACTCCTCTTAATTGCTACAGGTGATGTGTGTTTTGGTGTATGATGTAGCATTGATCATATCAAGCTTTGTTATCAAGACATTGTAATTTCAACTTCTACAAATAACACAATATTCTCAATCTAAGCGTCTAGGCTATATTTTTCATTTTCTTGTGCTAAGATGTCACTTGTATTTGAAGTACAAGGGTTTCAAGTGTTAATTTTTTTTTTTTTTTTGGAAACCCTCCTATTTGCACATTTGCATAATATGCCTTAGTACATGCTACATGTGTTGTCGATGAATGAAACATGCAAGAAGATGTGTGTGTGCGCGCAACTAATCTTTTTCAAGAGGCAAGTCAAGTGATTTACCTTTCGCTCTTGCTCTTGAAGTCACCGGAATGCTTGGAAATTTGCCAACGGACCTAAGCTACCCATTACAAAATCATCCCAAAATATGGTTTGTCAACAGAATAAGCCAATCAAAATATGAGGACCTTACATTTACTTATGTTGAGACTATATTCGTTTCGAATTGTGAAGGACGAATGTGTATAACACAAAAAATAAGAATTTCTTTTTTCTTTTTTGAAGTACAAAATTGATATTTAGGAGAAGGTATATGATTTGAATTCACGACATCACAGTGTGGATGTGAGGGATATGGATGTCTATTGGGAAAATGGGTATAGATATTGGTCCCCCCTATTTGGTGGAAATGGGGATGAGGGAGTTTAGGGGAGGTATCCCTAGTCACTGTTTCCTCTATTTCCCTGTTTCACCAAATCTCATATTTTTCTCTATTTTTCCGTTTGACCTATTTGATTTTAAATTTAAAAATAAGCAAATGTAATAAAATTTAGGGTTATTATGAAAAAAGTCCCTCTAGTTTGCCGTATTATCTGTTCCGGTCCCTCTAGTTTCAATATTGGCTATGCAGATCCAAACGTTAGCTATTAATCATTGTTTTCGTCCCTACCGTCTAATTCCGTTAGGTTTCCATCAATAAAGTGAGGGTACAATGGTAAAAATATAAATAAAAATGTTTTAATAAAAGATTAATGTTAAAAAAAATTAAAAAGTAATATTAAAATAATTTTTAAAAAAATCTATAAAAAAAAACAAACAAACAAACAATCACCAAAATCCATCCACCCCAAAACACACCACCATCATCAGTTTTCCAGAAATCATCATCATCTCTAACCATCTAAACCCTCAAATCCAACCCACCATCGCCCACTATTAAACACAACCAAACACAAACTCAAACACAAACCCTAAAATCAACCACCAACACCAACTCTTTCTCAAACACACACACACGCACACAAACCCAGTTCTGGAATCGAACCCTAAATTCTGGATCTAGGTTCAACCCAGATCTGGAATAGAACAAAGTTCTTGGTTCGAACCAAAATCGATAAGATCGATAGATCTTCATCACACTGTGGGGATCTTCGCGCTTCACTTAGCCGACATTAACCGCGTCATCAACTCCATCATCGACAAACCCACAGTCACCAACCTCCATCATCGACGAACCCATCGTCTCTGATCTCTATCATTGACGAACCCACCGTTGCCGGCCTCATTCACCACTCATCACCATCACCATCACCATCACCATCACCATCAACAAAAAAATCTGGCCGTGGTTATGGTGGATTGTTATGGGTTTGGGTTCTGATTTTAGTTTGGTGTTAATGTTGGTGATGGTGTTGTTGTTGATGTTGGTTTTTATTTATTTATTTATTTATTATTATTATTTTTTTTTTATGTTGATATTAAGGGTGTGTTTTGGGTTTGATGATAGTGATGAAAATGAAGATGTTGAATTGGGTGTAGTTGAGGGATGATTGATGTTGAATGTGGTTAGTATGGGTTTGTGATGATGGTGATTTTTGGAAAACTGAAGAGGTGGTGGCTGGTTGTGAAGAAAGAGAGAAGAGAAGGAGAACTGGGTGATGTCGGCCCTAGTTGTGGGTGATAGCGGTGCTGGTGGTGGTCTTCAAGTTATGGGTCTGGGTTAGGTGGAGATGATAGCGGTTCGGTTATGGGGTTGGGTGGTTGTGGTGGTTGACGGTGGGGGTGGTTGGGTTTGGGTCTGGTGGTGGTTTCTGGGTTTGGGATGATCAATTGATGATTCATGATGTTAAATTGATTTTTTTTTTTTTTTTTTTCTAAACCAAATCCAATTAATTTTTTTTTAATAGATTAAAAAAATAATAAAAATTAAAAAGGGTAAAATAGCACTTTGGAGGGTAAAAATGTCATTTTTCTATCTGGCCATGTTAGAAAGCAATATTTTAACGGAATTCTTAATAGAATGACTAAACGGGCCAATATTGGAACTAGGGGGACTAAAACGGATAATATGACAAACTAGAGGGAATAAAATCATTTTTACCCTAAAATTTACTCATTCAAATTCAAATAAAAATTACATAATATAAATTCAAATGAAAATACAAAAAAAAAAAAAAAAAAAAAAAAAAAAAAAATCCAAGAGAAACCAAGTTGTATGAAACCAACTATTTAGGTTAGAAATTTAGGATTTAGACCTGGGTTAAAATATGTAATTGGGGGATATGAGAAAACGGGAAAAATAAAGACTTATTTAAAAAAGATTTTTGGGAAATGGGGATGGGGTACATGGGGATGGACCAAATCCTTCATCCCTCCATTTGAGGAGGATTTTTTTTTTCTCCTAATTGGGGATGAGGACTTGGGGCCCCATGGGGGAAAATGTCAACTCTAGTGAGGGCTTAGAGCTTATTTGGTTGAGCTTTTGTTAATTGCTTACCACTGAGCCACCTGACTTTTGTCCAACACATGAAAGCTTTCTAAAGGTTAGACTGCTCAAACATGAGAAATAATCACTTATATCATAATCTAGGATCCATGAAGTGTTTGGTAAACACTTCATAGTCAACTTATTTCATAATTTGCTTCTCCAATAATCAGCTTTTAAGTTGGTTGGAGGTAGCTTTTAGAAGCTGATTATTGGAGAAGCTGGCTTCTTATTGTTGGAATGTCTATAATACCCCTACATTTTTATATAAAGACAATAATATCCTTTTATTTTATAGTGACATTTTTTCAATTAATACTAGTTTAAAAAACTGAAAACTTAAAAAATTAGAAAATAATTTTTTTTGAAGACTGTACGGTGGCCACCATTGCTCATTGGTGGTGCCACCACTGACGATGGAGGCCGGAGGACGGCCGACTACATCTAAAGACGTCGAAGTTGTCGGAGGAAGCCGATACTGGTTTAAGACCGATTTTGTCGACTGGTTTCCAGAGGAATATTGCGATTTCAATCGCGAAAACTCAGCTACGAGGGAAGAGGTCAGCAATCAAGGCCGGCAACGTGCTTGAGATGGAGAATCTAATGGATTGACGGCGAAATCAAAGAGGTTGACGAAGGAAGATGCTAATTTCAGATCTGGAGCTAGTGAGACAATAATGAACGAGTTCAGTTCATTATTTTTAGTTAAAACGTGATCTTTTTAAATTTTTATTAATTTAAATAAATTTGAAAACTCTGGAAACCTAAAATATATAAGAACCATTTGATAAAATGGGAATATATATATAACTGGAAAAAAGAGAGAAAAAGGAAAAATATATATATAAACAAAGCTGAAAAAAAATATTCAAATTTATTACATTTTAACAATCATGTCCATTCAAGCCATTTCTCATAATCAATTAGAGTTTACCAAACACTTTTTCTTTGCTTTTTTCTTAAATTGGTTATTTATAAAATCAATTTACCAAACTCCTATGAACTTAACTTGTAAGTTGATTATTTATTAAGCAAAGCAATTCCAAACATAGCCTAAACTACCATCAATGAGATCAAATATTTAATTAAGCAAAATCCAATCACACCCCTAAATTAGGGAAAGATCTTGGGTGTAGCAGACACATGGTGAAGAGTCATGTTATGCTAGCTGTGTTCTGGGACTTGAAAAAACACACAATAGGGTATTAGATACCAAAAATCCATCCCTCCTTTAGTTTTATATCCAGTGCAACATATTATATGAAAATGGTTCATCTGTAAGATACAATAGTAAAATTTCACTAAAATTAAAGTGAACAAACACTACTACTAAAAAAAAAAAAACAATGAGGTCTACCCAAGCACCAAAAATAACACAGCATTCTACTAATTGAAAAAAAGAAAAAAGAAAAAAAAAAAGAAAAAAAAAGAAAAAAAAGAAGAGATAAATCTGCACAACTCGAGCGGAGAGGAGGTTAGTATGACATGTTAACCTAACAAGGATGAATCAACACTTGCAAAATGAGTCATCTAAACAGTCCAACCATCATCATCATGAATACAAACTTCAAGCTGGATCCCACCAAACCCCTACAAATGACTCCGTATAATTCCTCCTACATTAGCATCTAAAATACTCTACACCCAGCCCCAATAGACAGCAGCAGCTGTAACCAAATCCATTGTGCCCGGGCGCCTTCATCCTCATTAATTCAAATTCCCTTGGCTAGATTAACTGATAAACAATCCGCAAAAAGAATGCTGTATCCATCCGTTTATATCCACTGAATCAACATGCCCACAGCAACCAACTCCCACATCACAGAAAAAAATTCATGAGATTAGCTTTCATGGCAAAACTTAGCCATCTATGAGTCCTGCATTTCATCTTGTATTTCATTAGGGGCAATGAGCCCTGGAATAGAAAGCATTCTTTGCCGCTCTCTTTCCCGCTGAGCGGCTGCCTCTTCAGCATATAAATCTTTATTATCCTGCAGAAACCAATATATCATTCACTGATTTTAACTCAAGTTGTATTCTTAGTATTTGAGAACCCATTTCAAATTAGTAAAGATATATATGACTTTATAATGTCACCTGAGCTGAAAATTCTTTTGACTGCACAAGGAAGTCCCGTATGTGATTCTTAAAGGTGGAGAGGTCATTTCTTGACTCAAATAATCCATTCACAAATTGGGTAACCTATAAACAGAAGCGCCATTCATATTAACAATATCCAATCAAATAATAAATAAATACAAGTAACAAATATTTATTATTGATACCTCTGCTGCAGTCATGTTGGGGAACGATGTACCCAGAAGTTTTATGGTGTACTCACGAACAAACATGGCATTATTCGGATACGGATAAGAAATTGTTGAGACATCCCACAACGGCTCCGTTATCGCACCACTCTCAGCCTGAAAATAATGTTAATAATGAATGGCAATCTTCACTTGCAGCTGAAAAAGAAAAAGAATTAAAGCGAGACATTTTACCAAGCAAAACAGGTGCTGTAACACAAGGACGTGCAACTTGAACCCAGGTTTATGAAATGTGTCAGCCAAGACTGCAAATATTTCTTGTTCAATAGTCAAAAAGTATGTCCGGTAGAAATGGTTACAAAACTCGGAAGCCTGTCAAATTAGACCCCCCAAAATAGTAAGCATCTACCATAACAAAATTATTAATTAATCTGAAAGAAAAAATAAGATCACAATAAAATAACACCTGAAAGTTCTTCAGCATCTCCAATAAAAGATTTAACCCAGTTTCGGCGATATTCCTTTCAGTATGCCGAAATGCCCATATGATTGAATCCATTACTAGCTTAAGTTGCTGACGCAAACCACAGACCAAATTAGAAACAAGAACATGTTCATTGAAACACTTTACAAAGCCTAATATATAATTACCGTAAAACTATAATATAATTAATCTTACGATTATGGGCAGAGAGATAAAAGATCATTTAATAATGTCGAAAATCAACCGCTAATAGCTTATTAAGGAACCCCAAAAATAAAAGGGTTTTAATCACCAACCTGACTTGACAACCGAATCAATGCAGGAAAACAGTGAGTAGCAATGGCACGGAGCAATGAAAAGAACTTGAGTCGATGTTCCGGGTAATCTTCAAAGTTTTTGGTTATCATCTGCAGGAAATAGATGTCAGTCAAACAATTACAAAGAAACATTTCAGAGAATAGACGCCATGTCCCAAAACGAATCTCCTTTTGAACAATATCAAAAGATGGTTAAACAAATAAACATGATTACAACCCTGAAGCTGCAGAGCATGCTATTGTAGCCAAAGCTGAGGTCTGAGCTTCACACGAGCATATATGCATATAAACAATGTTTTTACAATTAAAATCCTACATCCTCACCTCCAATGTGCACTGGAAAATGGCTTCAAATATGCGAGGAACATCATCTATCATTGCACTTTTGTACCTTCAAATGAGGGGAGGAAAGGAAACAAAATATTAGAACAGAAAGCAAGACTACCTCATGTCACACAGAAAATATTAACTTTTCAGATACATTAATTAAACATAAGACTGCCTCTATTAATACATCAATACAAATTTAACATGGTAGAAAGGAGAACCCTGAAGAAAATCAGAAAACAACACATAAGTATTTCACGACAGCATAATTATCAAATCAACTTAAATTTGCGACTTATACATCATATCATATTTGCTCTTGAACCAAGTGGTTGAGCTGGCGTCAATTTCTCAACCTTTCGATCAAGAGCAAATGGATGGTTGGATGTTAAAGTGAAAATGTTTAAGTTGATATAGCACCCCCTATAGCAAAATTATTAAAACATAATTAAACCAAGAACTAATCAATCACCAGTTTTTCATACTAACATCAAATACATTTTTCTCAGTACAGTTAGAACTAAAATGATGTCATTACAAACTAATGGAGGTGTCTGTTGTTCATTTGAGATCTTACACATTTCTAAGCCACCAGAAACTAAGCACATGGAGCTCAACAAGTGAAACAGTATAACAAAGCTAAAAATAATCTGTCATGGTACAGTAATCTTACAGGTTTTCTTAGGAACTGAGGTGTGAGCTTGTGTGTGTGTGTGTGTGTGTGTGTGTGTGTGGAGAGAGAGAGTGAGAACCATTAGGCCTTTCTCTCTCTGGTGAAAGCGTTCAAATGCATCTAAACTATCAAAATATATTTCACATCATTTAAAGTTGCAATGTATAAAATCACTCTTTAATGTATTTTTTTAATACAGAATATAAAGAGACGTCAGAAGAAAGATATGATACTTGTTTATTATTGTGGCAAAAAGGGATAAAACTTCCGACTCTCTAGCATCAGGCACATTCCTAGCATAATCTCCAAGGATGGGATCCATCATTGGGGGGACAAACTGCTTTCCAATGTGTGGTTGATCTTCAGCTTTGTCCAAGAATGTCTCAATGAGCTTCAGTGTTTCCCTTTTAACAGATCTGTTCATTTTGAACATTTACTAAAAATTAGAAACTTTGGGTTTGAATTTGGATCAAGACAAAAAAACAGAAAACAACCACTGATCTCACCGCAGAAGTTTCACATAAGATGTTCTGGAAGCATAGGGCCCTCCTTCTGCAATGCTACTCGATATGAGCTCACTATACATTCTGTTGCATACATTAAAAGATGTGAATCAACAATTTTAGGCCAAAAAGCTAACACTATTGGCATTTAGAATTGTTAAGTGTTGCAAATATTACTTGTACACATTTAGCATGTCCATAAAGATCACAGATATTTGAGATAAGAAGAATGTTCCAAGAGAACTGGCAACACTTGTATTTGTCTGCAAAACAACAATGACTAGGATAAATTACACTAGAAATGCAGGAAGCAGTGAAAATAAAGAAAAATAAATCAGTTAATTAAATAAACAAGCTTGAGTATGAAAATAACAGATCAATACTCGTGCAAAAGGAAACCATGCAGAAAGGGAAAAAAAGCGAAGTGAACCTTGAGAATGAATGCAACACAGCAACGTTATTTTAGTCTAAATTATTTTAAAATTATATTTAAATTTAGAAAGGAAAAAAAAAAAAGGCAGTTGGAAATATTTTACATCTTGAATGTAGTTTCAGAAAACGGTATTCTGAATTCAACGAGCTACACTCAAAGGGTATCTTTTAAGACATTATTTTAGTCTTTTCGGTTTTATTCCCGAGTGTAATTCCACAAGTTAGGGTAACAATTTTTAGTCTTGACAACTCTTCCATATCTGATTGAAGCTACAAAAGGAAAGCAAATATGATAGTAAATCTCATTTTACTAAATACCCTCTTTCAGGTATTATGCTACTTAGGACTTTGACAATGTGCATACTGTTATATCATTGTTACAATAATATTTTTTACATTATTAATTACCTCCAGAAACAAAAGTAGCAACAGTCACAAGCAAACTGTTCAGGATAATGATGAATGCTTGCTCTTTACTTGTAATTTAAAGAAATGTTGAAGTTACTTCAGATTATAAAGAAAACAATTTTTAAAATTAAAGGGAAAATTTTGAGATCTCAACAAATGAAATAATATGAAGTTTCCAAATTCGTTTTGAAAGAGACTACTAAGAGTTATAAACAACAGTTTTGCTTTAAACTGCAAATATAATGGAAAGCTTGGACGTTCCTCATATAATGTATGTAGTGGGCAAAGAGTTACAGAATCTCATTTCATAAGGACTGACATTTTCAGTTGAAACAGCAGTGAGCTCTTCATGCTACTTAATTTTACACAGTATTGTTCACTTTCATGAGTGATGGCAAAATCTTCTGGCAGGCAGTGTTCTTTCAATAAATATTTATAAAAAAAAATACCTGCATTATATTAAGCACTGTCCTGATGACATCCTGATCCTTCAGAAAATCAACACTTTGGCGTGCTTGCCCTAGAATTTCACCCCATTTCTGCATAAAAAGGCAACAAATTAAGCCATCAGTTACCAGAAGAGTTAAGTTGTGCACCTGAAGCGAGGATTCAAAATACAATGGCCTTAGAATCGATCGAACCTGGTTTGGAAGAGCCATCAACCTCTGCAGGTATTCTTCTCTCTTCTGAGTATCAGACTCTGCTTGAATCATATGTGCAACCTGAACAAGTAGAGGAAATGTTATGAAATACCAGAACCGCGGCTGTATATTAATGATAGGGGGGGATGTATAAAGTCTTACAGATTCATAAAATGTATGGATCTGATGAGGTTCAAGATCTGCAACAGTTGTTACAAGGCCTGACAGAAGTTCAGACACGAATGGTTCATTTTCTCCAACCTGAAAAGATTACATGCTGCGTCAATGTGCAAAGTATCGCTTTTTTTTACATTTAGCCCTTTTATAAAGGGCAAACACATTTATAGAGTAATCATATAAGTTTAATAAAGATTTCAATAATGAAGGAACATTAAAAGAAAATATAATCCGGAGGGATTGATTTTGCAGCATGAATATCACCTGTACAATCACAAACTTTCGCTTGCACTTCTGAACAATTTTCAAGAATGTGTCACAAGCCATATCCTGGAAGAGATGAACCATGGAAGTTGGAATAGCTCACAAAAGGATAAAATATTATTTAGCACCAGTATTTAAACAAATTCCTTTCAGATATAGCTGATTGTGCATGAACAAGAGATAACAAACAGAACATCACTAGTATGTATGTTATTAATAACAATGCATTATACCTAACAGAATATAACATACCATACATGACAAAATACATACATTCGCTGGATGTGCATGAACAATAGATACAAATAACACCAGACTAATATGCTAATGATTAATAATCATAAAATATTAGATACCGAACAAAAACATATCATATTGTGCATGAAAAATAATTTACATATTCAGTACACGAGGTGTGAAGACTATCTACAACCTTGCACACAATTGCCAACTGCTTTTGGAAATATATATTTCTATCCTCAACGAATACTTCAAAAAGGTGGAGCTCTCTTTTGCACACTCAGCAGTCGGAACCAAACTTAAAATCTGACAATTGACTTGTGAGTATATCTTCTCACGAGCACCAGCATGGCAGGCAGAAAACAGCTATTACCACTTACCAAAAAATTTAAAGGAAACTTCCCAATCATTTTGCTTATATTCAAATATAACTAGCATTGCAAAGACAGGTAAAATACAAATCTTTCTACATTAACACCTGTTAGGAAGAGGATTCAATTTTTCATAAAGTTTCAGCTCACAATCAAGTAGGAAATCAACACTTCCTCTGATGCATAGATAGATGTACTACAAATAATTTGACACCTCTTAAGGTAAATGAGGTCTATAGTTTAATTTAAAATATCACAACAGTTATATAACCTGAACGCCTGGATGTGTTTCGTGCATGAACTCAAACAACTTATTCACAACAGTTTTCAAGAACTTCCAATGGGCTCTCAAAAATCTTGGATACTGTCCAACAACGTACCTGTGAACAAAACCAGAAAGAAAAAATATTAAGACTTGTGACTTTGATTCAAGTGCAAAGGCCAAATTCCCCATCAGTTACTGCTTTCAGTTCTTCCAGTAGCCATTGCAGCATACAATGCCGCTATTTATAATAGAGATACTACACAACTATTCCATAACATGAACTTACATGATGTTACTTGCAATAACAGCTTTGTTATCTTTCCCTTTCGTCATTTCACATAGATTCAACAAGTCTCGAATAACCATAACCAAAAATCTGTTTTCCTGGAAACATGCCAAAAGGTGATACATGTCAAGAAATATAAACAATGGGTTACAAACTTACAATAGCCATTACAATTTTAAAAAGCATAAGAAAATTCAGATTAACAGACCTTCTAAATGAATAAACTGCATTATTAAAATTGGTGGGGTACCAATCTATTTTAATTTATGTGTATGTATAAATAGGGAAAACAACCCCACTAACTGACAATGAATAAGCAAGAAACTAAAAACTTCGCTTCAAGTAAACATTGTTGCATCAACTTTAATAAAAAAAAAAATTGTAATAAAGCTAAATGACTAAATCCTACGGTTACAAAAAGGAGGCAAAATTGTGGAAAAGAACTTAAGATAAAAGGTCTTGCCATTCAATGAGAGAATCTAAAGTAGGAACCAGATATGTAAGCAAGAATTCACGATAATCATTAACTTAAATGACGTAGAAAGATGGAATATAAAAGAGAACATTTTCATAAGACTAATGCTCAAAAGAAATGACAAGAAAAAGTTAAAGACCTACATTTGCAAATTAAGAAAACAGTGAATGAAACATAAGTAATTGAACAATCACAGCATACCTGTTCTTCCATCATGGACCCAGATATGGATCCTATTGCCCAACATAATGTGTTTAAGTTATTCCATGTCCAATCTTCTCCACTCAGTTGTTTACTCAACTTTCTCAGCATCTGCATTACACCATAAAAGTCATGCAAAATCCAGATTTAAGATATCACAAAGGAGTTCCAGTCATTTTCAGAAATGAACATTTTACTAAAAGATGTCCAACTTTTTCTAAGACGTTCTTATCTTCTTTTAAGATCACAAATTCTAGGGGTATAGTTTGATAAATGTATAAAATAGGTATTTTAATGTATAAAAATAAACTGTATATAAGCCCTCGTTTACAAGTGGTTTTCACAATTCCATTTAAAGGAACCAAACATGTAACTACACAAATAGACTAAAATTTGTTTCTGCTAGTGGAAAGATTAGAATTTTGCAATTAAAAAAAGAGATTACTATAGTAATAGCACAAAAAAGGTATCGGGGAAATATATTATCATTTGACTGGTATAATCATACATTGCTGGACTTTTTTATACATTCCTTTTCTTATAAAGAAAACATGAAAACCAAGTGATATCATTAACCTATACGGCTATACCTGCTTTTCAGTATCCTCGTGGTCCAGGTGTGACAAGTAAATTAATGTCTCCCTCATAATCTGCAATATTGAACTTTCATCAGCCATAGAAGCGGACAATAAACAATATAGAGAGCTAGATAATAAAACAAAATAAAAACTAAAACATTCGATTATCAAAAGATTCAAAACAATTCCATAATTATTGTATTAACCACAACTGAAGACATTTCATTCTAAGATGAAAATTAGATTAATCAAGCAACTTCTACTTATTTAAAGAACTTAAGGACTTCAAAGTTTAACAATTTCCAGCATAATGCCGCCTTCATATTTGGGAAATAATAATGAAAAGAAATAGAAGGCCAAAATAATTTCTTCGAAGTTAGGCATCATATTAAAAGGCTCGTATGCATTGACAACATTAAATCTCGAATAGATGAAGATTTATCACCTTGTATTGAACAAGAACATCATTGTCCTTCATGGTTTCACGGACGATATTCCCATTTTCATCTTCAACAATCAAGACCTCTTCAGGCTTAGCCATACGACAAATCATAAGCATTCTCAACTTGGACATAGGACCACCATAAAGTTGTCGCCGTTGCAGCAGTTGTGCCCCTATACCATCAACCACAGTTGGAATTGATGGCACCTGGTAATTTAATAAAAAGAAACAACCTGAGGTAAATAACCCTCTGACATACATTATACAAGAATCTCATACACAATGGAAACAAAATCCCACAGCTAATAGGCAATACTAAGACGATTTGTACAGCTATTCAAAGGCATGCATGTGAATGCAGATAAGAACATTAAAACCCAATAAACAAAAGTTAAAAAAGAGCAGTTATAAAGCATTTTTAAAAGACATTTTCAAGGGAAGATTGCAATACTTTCTTTTAACAGACTTATTTTACTATAAATAATAAGCTTTGGGTTTGTTTAAGAAACTGCCGAATTCAAAGGCTTAGGGATCTCAGTAATAGGCACCTTGCATAAGAAATCAATTTAGCCTTCCATATAGAATATATCCAGAGTGTGGTATCAAAGTTTTAAGTTATTTAAAACAATTATACGTGAAAAGAGTTTATCAATGCTTCTTGTTGGTTGATTACTCTTTCTTATTTTGGATAGCAAATCCCCTATAGTGGACTACTGGTTCACTTCTTTTCTTTTCATAAAATTTTCAGTACAGATTATCCCTCTAAGGAACAATATATCTCTCTCTTACTAGCAAACTCTCAAGTCTCAACTTTCCACACAGTTTTTAAATACAGCTCTATACAGTACCAAAACCAATAAATGATTCATATTAAGAACTTAAAACGCAGCTCAATTACTTCACTTTCAAACTTTCTGAAGTAAACTGTTTGTACTTTCCAACATAGACAAATTTATGCTTAAATACCCTGAAGCCCTAGGCATAAAAAACTTAGCATACCTGCAGTCCCATCATGTTTGCAGCTAATGCAGGATTTTCAAGATTATGCTGTTGATCAAACAGCTCCAAAACTAAAGAGTTCCAGTAGTCCAGGCAAACCTGCACTCATTTACACAGCCAGCAAGCATATCGTGCATATATTTAGCAGCACAATACCCAACAGAGAAGCACAATGACATAAGTTCAAACAGGATAAAAAAAATGACAAATTTCCACACCTTAAAAACCTCAGTGTCATCCACATATGAGATATTAATGAGATATTCAAGACCCAACAGCAATGTATTTATGTTATCTTGCGTGAGTTCCAGCACTCGGATATGAAACTGCACAAGAAAAACAAATCAGTTACATGCTTGTAAATCTTGGTAATAAAGTTCACACATACACAAGGATGACTGTATATCAGCATTTGCACTTGTGTACACAGAAAAGCATATGATGATGCAAGCAAGCCCATGCCCCCATATAACACAGGTATCTTATCAGTATGCTATCTTGCAGAGAAAAAAGCAAAGCAACTTAATGGAACATAATTGCATTTCAAGCTTTTCTCATAACCAGAAAAATATCCAATAAAAATTCTATGGAAATACTAAGATTTGACCAACAGAACCTGTCAAAAATATTGTTTTAATTATAATTAAGAAATATTGATCACCAGTCATATTGTGTACAAATGAAGGATTTAAAGTTTAGATGAGTATTCAAAGTAAATATCTGCTTACAAATAAAGAAGTATACATTAAAAAAAAAATTAGTCAAATGTCCTTATCAATCCTACAAAAGAATGATTAAGATGTACATTAATATTATTAGATTTATACGTCGGGATGACCAGTACCACAAGGAGAGAAATGGCAAGATGCACGGCAGACAAACTTTGTCAATCATAATTGTCCCTTATTCTAATCTATTGTACATAAATTGTTCATGTGACAGAAAAAAGAAACTTGCCTTGTAAAATGACGTGAAAAAGAGTGCCAAATTCTGAATAAATGCCTGAATAAACAACAACAACAAAAAAAAAGACAATTTAGTACAAATGTCATGCTTTGAGACAAAAAGAATGTAATGATAGCACTTGCCTGTTCCTCACTATTTCCATGTGCATAAGCCTCAGGGATGTTTGTAGTTGGGGGGAGAATGTTCTATGAAGGTAAAGTAGAGAAATAAGATACTACAAGCTAATAGGAAAAATAAATTAAAAAAAAAAAAAACCTTAAGATGACAATAAAATAAAAAATTATGAAACTACCATACTCTATGAAAATCAGCAGATCTACAAACATGAAAATTAAACAACAAATCAAAGCCATATTAAGAAACTATGTATTACGCACCTGTAACTGGACCATGAATACGTTATACATGTTAACATACTGCAAGTTATAGAAGTCCCCAAAATTAAGGGCTGCAACCTGCGAATATCGGAAGACAAACATTTAACAATTCAGCACTTCAAAAGCAAAAGAAAATTATGACTTCAGAAAGTCCAAAAGAAATATATTATTAACAAAAAGTGTACCTCTGTTAAACACTGAAGAGTGAGATTCCTATACGCCAGAATAGGAAAAAATTTCAGGAGAGTTTCCAGCTACAAGACAAATATAGAACATTGATGTGAACACTATGAGAATTTACTTTTAAAAGTTGCAGGAAGTTCACAATAAAATTATTTGTGGAAACCAAAAGCTACAATAGAAGAAAGTACATACTAATGGAGATTCAAAAATATAGCCCAAGGGAATCCATGAAAGGAATGCATGCAATGTGGACAGTGTTGCTCGTATTAGCTCCTGTCTTTGAGATGCTGACAATACATACAAGCATAACTCATGAATGAGCTGAAACTCACTGCAATAAACAAAACAATAGTTTGTGTCAAATTTATAGTCATGAATATGATTGCATGAACAAGAAATTGGACTGCAGGCAATGAGAAACATGTCATAACAAAAGATTAACTTAAGAAGATTAGAAATTTAAAAATACCTACAGTTAACATGTCTAATGAATACAACCAAAACATAAATTCTGTCAACATAATAAGTTGGTACTTTAATAAATTTATATTTAAAAAAATTCTGAATATAACCCTTCAGTTCACTCAGTTATAGGTATTCAGAAAGCAAGAACAAGAGAGCCATCGAACAGACCCATTATCTAATACAATTACAATTACGTCAACAATGATTCTGTTATTTTGGGCTTCAAGAAGGAAAAGAACATATATTTCAGATCAGTAAGGAAAACATGATCCATCTAAAAAAAATCACAGATATTCCTAAATAAGCTAGAGTTGCATTATGATTTAATGCTGCTTAGACAACTGCATGAAGAAGTACCAAGAGTTCTTTAAATCCCATGGAACTCTCACTTCCAAAACCAAAACTAATCTTGATTCTTGCAATAATTTTTCCTTATTTAATTCTTTGCAATAACAAAATCTCATAAATTTCTTAGTAATGAAAAAGGGAAAAAGGGAAAGATGTCATCAAGTCGCAGAAACACAACACCTAAACGATTTCAGCTTTCATGCTTATTACACATTACCTAAACGAAAGGCACACACTTCTACTGATTATGTAAGAGGAAAAACATATCAAAACCTAATGAAGCAACTGCAAGGAAAATTCGGCACTGTTTAAAAAAAATACAGCCATCCTATGTAACTCTAGACATGTAAATGGTAAAATGTGACATACAACATATTGCATCCCCACATTGATTATGTACGAGGAAAAACATATCAAAACCTAATGAAGCAACTGCAAGGAAAATTCGGCACTGTAAACAATTTTTTGGGTCATCCTATGCAACTCCAGACATGTAAATGGTAAAATGTGACATTAACATTTTGCATCCCTACATTGATCACCATCAGATGATAAATATAGTAGTACACATAACAATTTGAAACGACACCTATGGAAGAAATAGCAAGTAGTTCAATGGGCACAGCCTTAAAAATCCCAAATCCATGATAGACTTGCCTGTTTAGTGATTGCTTCAGCTCTTTGATCTTCTGTTGAGTCATTTCCCCTCTTGAAAAATCGAAAACTTCTTCACTAAGAAGCTGACATTTAAAATTTTAAGAAAAAATTATACATAACGTACACCAAAACCAAATATTAAAATAAAAGGGCAATGCCAGATCATACTTACCTTTAATATAGCCATGCAATTCTCACAAATTGTTTCACTAGTTTTTGCGGCAGCAACAAGATCAGGAATAAAGCTCCGCCATCTAGCTGGCCACTCATGCTTCAAAATCTGTAAATATGATAAGCATATGTACAATCACTTAAGCCATGATGGAGAATAAATTCATGTTATTGGCACAATTTTCTATAAACCATACCAAAAAGAGAAAGGAAAATGAACATTATTAATGGTGATTAGTGGGAAAAGCTGTATACAATGGATTACAAATATCATTAAAACAGCCGTCATTTTTATACAAACTTATTGTACGGGGTCATTGGGATATACCTGCACTAATATGATATTGAGCTTGTTAACATACAGCCGTTCTTGTCGAAAAGAGGTCTCGTTACTTGAAAGCTGTGAAGATAGAGAATTACAGAAGGGCCATGGTGTAAAAATAACACATCAAAACATATACACTCATATAGGAACACATCACCCCAAAAATTACTTCCAAATACCTGAACGATAACTTCAGAAATGTAATTTTTCATTCCATCTCGCTGTTCAACAGGTAACGCATTCCATCTATATTTAATGACACCTTCAAGTACCTGCATATTGTAGAAGCATAGATGATGAAAAGTATCCCCCAAAGAAGCACTTCAATAACTAAGATTATAGACATTTGAGCATTGTTTTGACACCAAAAAAGCAGTTTTAATGTCATAAGTATAACTTACTTAAGTGCATACACATTGGGACAGCACCAAATCTACTCTTTCTTAACTTGGCTAAGCCAAATCAACAATACGGCAAAATATCCAACAAGGCGACAATTTTTTGGAAAATTTGACAACAAAAGCCTCTAGCCAAGGAAGAAATTTAAGATTCATACCATAGCTTCAAAATCAAAATTCCTCCACCCTGCTACCTAATTGCAATATACACCTCTAACAATTGTCACTACATATAAATCATTATTCCTACTATCAGAAATTCTTACTTCATAGCTTCCCAACCCAATCAATTAGAATCTCACAGATGATATAAACTAGTTCAAATGCAGAGCACCAGTTTACAAGTTTCTAATCAGCTTGAAGGACATGTAATCAAATAAGTTGAACGTTGACAACTGACAGAGGGGATTAGGCTATACAAAAATAATTTAGCTCTCCAAGAAAGCAAATCTGAACTCACAGGAATAGAAAAGATGATAATTAACCATGGAACACTAAAATATGATAGGAGAACTTTGATTCGTACTCCCTAAAATGATTCTTCTTACAAAGACAATCTGGTGGAAATTTTATTTGCCTTTGGAGGAACTACAAAAACTATAACTAATTGGGATTGTGCTGTAGTAGCAGACTAGCAGTTTTTCTGGGTTGTGTGAATGGACATATATATGAGGAACTTTAAGGACTCCAGAGAAGAGGATATGAGTTCTCTTTTTTATCATTACCGCAAGAAAATTGTTTGTCTTAAAACAACATAGGGTCTCTAAGTGAGAGTACCACAGCCAAAAGTTCTGAGCAATGATGCTCATGATTTGACATTAGAAAACAAAAACAAAAACAAAAACAAAATATTGTGTCATTTGAGTTAAGCAGATAATTAAAACCACTCTATAATCCAATCATTTACTGGATGTTAAAGGAATAAACTAGTGCACTGCAAATACATTTGGAAGCTGCCACTGACCTGCAAGGCAAAGAACTTGGTGTTCAGGTTTTTTGTATTCTGCAATATGTGCACCACCTGGAGCCACATATCAGGATTATTTTGCAAATCCCGCAAAATCTGATCTGCAGCTGTTCTCTACATCACCAACATATAGAGGAAATAAACTAGGTAAGTAAAGTCACATGCACGATTAAAAAATAAACTTATGTACATATCACAAATGAACTTGGTAGTTCAATAAGGCATCCACTTAATGAACACACAATTTGCCATCACCAAAGCTAAGGACCAAAATAGTAAATGAATAATCAAACAAGCAAGCTTTATGAGTAAACTATAGTTGATAACATCTCAAATCATCACTTGGATATATGAGGTGCAATAGCATCGTGACTGGAAATGTTAGTAAAACATTGAATATGAAAATGAACTTGGTAAAGAAAGAAAGAAATCAAAACATCATTAAGTGGCATTGATTCCTTTAGAATCCTATATATATATAAACAGGTAACCCTGTCAAAAGAGAACAATTGCAGCAGCAACAATTGCCATCAACATATAGCATCAAACAGAGTACAAGAAAATGTAAACTTTATAGTTGAAAACATGATTACATGAGGATTCAAAAATAACAGGAACCGAAAAACAAAATTAAGCACAAATAAAAACTAATTCAATGGTCAATTTTGCTTATAATTAGACAAACTAAAGATGTTGGAGATATTATTGTCCCAATTTTCCTGGCAACCAAAAAAAACGAAAACAGTGAAAACACTAAAAACCCATGTTTGAATAATAAACTACACACTAAACCCCACAAAACGCAATTGGGGACATATCAAATTCTAACAGTTAAGTTTGATAGTTTCATGCTTTAAAAAATCTGGAAACAAAAAAGGAAAATGTCGTGATTGAAAACCCATATAAAGTAAAAGCCTAAGCAATGCAAATCCTAAAACTGAGTGGTATAATTTAACCTATCTTACAACATTTTCACGCAAGGCAA
Organism: Acer campestre; assembly: GCA_954870605.1. Classification (NCBI taxonomy): domain Eukaryota; kingdom Viridiplantae; phylum Streptophyta; class Magnoliopsida; order Sapindales; family Sapindaceae; genus Acer; species Acer campestre. The sequence goes on along the minus strand of OX940808.1, from coordinate 25,270,419 downwards.
ACAGATTATTTAGAGTAGCACCATTCAAAATATAGTTACATAAATAAAGAACCATTTACTTGCATTTCTCAGCAACCAACAAGAATCTAGAAAAGGAGGGAAACATACTGAAACAATTCACATGACAAACACAATTTAGACCGGAGTATTGACCACATAAACACACTAATTGACTTTCCTGCGAACTAAAAAGGTATCTTTCAACAGAATTTCTCAAAGTGACGGCTAAAGTGTGTAAAACCCTAAACAATAGTAGAGAACTCTAAAAAAAAAAAAACGCGTGAATTTCCCGCAACTCGGGAAGCAAGCAGAAAGTAAAGAGTAAAAGCTAAAAGAATTTGGAGAAGAAGAAAATTAGCAGACCTCTTCCTTAGATCCGGTGCCGTAGAAGGCAGCGACGGTAGCGTCGAGCAAGGCGACGTCCATCGGCTGGCTTAAATCCCGAAGCTTCTCTGCCGCCATATTCGAAATCTCAGTGAAACAAGCAACAAAGTGACTGACCGACTGACTCGCTCACTGACAGACTCACACTAATATAAACCCTAGAAATACTACACGGAAACCCTAAGAGAGAGAGAGAGAGAGAGAGAGAGATTAGAGTTTCTAGAGAGAGAGAGGAAGGAGTTTATATAGAGGGAGGGATATAAAAGACAGCTTAAAATTGAAGCAGAGAGGGAGAGAAAGAGACTTTGAATTCAATTGTTTTTTCTTTTTTCTTTTTTCTTTTTAATTAATTTTGATTTTTTGAATGAATTGAGGATTGAGGAGCGTGATATTTAGAGCGAATGCCATATTGGGTTTTTGTGTAATTAGAGAATGTTTTACAGTGTCAAAATTGCGAGTTTCATCGTTTTGTAACGTTTAATTGATTCAAAATAAACATAAATGTCTTTACTTTAATATATATATTTTAAATATGTACTTTCTAATATTTTGTTCTTTTCAAAATACTTTTTTATATTTTGGATTTATTTATTTATTTCTACATAATTACTCTTACGAAAGTGATTGGAATCTTCCCCTTCATTTATATGATAAAGGTTCGAGCCTCGCATTTACTCATTATATTGATATCCACCCGATTGGTATATTTCAAAAAAAAAAAAATTGAATCCATATCACTAATTTATATATTTTTTGATAGTTGAGAATTAGTATAGCTTTTAAAATACAGTTTTTAAAAGCTTTTATTAAATTGAAATGATGTTTGTTTTTAAAAAATAAATTTTCCAAGAATATCAAAAATAAAAACACATTTGGTCATATTTTTAAAAATTGTTTTCAAAAATTGAAAACATATCAAATGTGTTTGTTATTGTTATAATAAATAAATAAATAAAATACATAGGAATTGGTGTTATTTGAATCTATTTTTAAGATCTATCTTTTGTGTTAGAAAAAAAAAAAAAAAAAAAAAAACTATAAAGTTGTTAACTGTACTGTTTGGAACCATTTTTAAAAATGGTTTTCTGTTTTCAAAAATAAAAAACAACTTTAATGCTATTTGTTTACATGTTTTATAAAACTGTTTTTGAAAATAAAAAACAATTATTTGAAATGTATAACTAAAAAGTTAAAAATAATTTTTTATTGTTTTTCACCGATTTTAAAAACATTATTTAAAAATCCCCACCCCCCGATGTTGCTATATTATAAGGGTGAGGACAAGGTTTCTCGAATTTTAGAAAAGTGATCTCCCCATAACAGACTTATTTAACAAACACCCCCTTATGTTAGGAAAACCATCCAAAGTCAGGGTTGATCGTTACTGTTGGGGGGTAAATTTCTAAACTCACCACGGGAACAGAAAATCTAATTTGGACTGAAGGTTATTAAAGTCATTTGATATTTATAATTAATAATATATTTAAAAAAAGCAAATGAGTGAAGGAGATGATGCCACATCACTCCTCCAATGAAAATAATTAAACAAAATAAATATTAAAATAAAAAATTAAGCAAACTCTCTACTCTATCATCCCTTCTCTCTCCTCTCTCACGATCTCTCTCTCATCTATTCATCTTCATCATCAAACCATACCAGAAATCCTCACACAATCACCTTCATAAATCCACAAAAACTAATTAAACAAAAAAAGTTAAACATCATCAATTTCCACACAGAGATTCAATTTGATCTCTTCAACCCAGATCCATCATCTTCTCCATCATTCGAACAAACAAAAATTCAGAAACAAACCCTAGCCGCCACCCTATGACCGCCGATTGTTATCCTCTCGCCGTCTTCGTCGTTGTCGTTTCGTTGCACTGTTTGAAGAAGATGATTTTGGATCATCGTCTTCATCTTCATCATTGTTTCGTTGCACTGTGTTGGTGTTTGACTGTAAGGGTTTGGTGTTAAGAAGAAGATATTTGGGGAGAGAGAGGAGAAGTAAATATGTGATGTGTTGTGTTATGGGTTGGTGATGTGTTGTGTTCTGGGTTGGTGTTGTGTTAGGAAGAAATTGATTAATTGGTGTTTGGTGATGAGGTTGAATATGAATTGGAGTTGATGGTGTTTGGTGATAAGGTTGAAGACGAAAATGGGTTTGATGGTAGCCGATTCAATGAGTTCTTGGTTTGGTGATGGTGGTTGGGTGATTTGCGATTCACTGAGTGTGGTGGTTGGTTGAGTTTTGTTGATTTCTAGGTTTGAGATTTCAGGGTTTGATATATGATCTTTGGATGATATATTGCGATTTCTGGGTTTGATATATTGCGGTGGCCGTTTAATTTGCGATTCATTTGCAGGACTTGTTAATTGTGTAGTGTTTATTATCAATTCAATTTTGTTTGTGTTAAATTATGAATTGTGGTGGATTTTGATTGTTTAGGTGTCGTCGATTAGGTGTTAAAAATATGTTACCCAGAATTTCAAACTGTGAATTAATGAATCCTATAGAAAATGTAGCTGTTTCTACTAAGAAATTGAGGCAAAGATTGGTAGATGAAGGTGTTAGTGAGACTGCAATTTAGCATAATCACTCCTAGTATGTTTATGGGTTTGATTTGTATTTTCGATTTTATGAGTTTTTTTTCTGGGTTTGATAACAGTGGTGCACTGGTGCTGTTATGTTATGGCTTTTTCTGGAAATTGGTTTAAATTATTAAATTATTTAATAATTTTATTTTTTGGTTTTCTGTTCATGTATTATTTAAATTATTAGATAATCCTTTTTATTTAAATTATTAGATAATCCATCTTCTGTTTCATAAATATATTTTTTATTCAATAAATATTTTGAGGGTTAAATGGTCATTTCATGATTATTGATTTGTATTTAAAGGATAGAATGGTAATTTCGTCATTTCACCTATTGAATAGTGTTAGAGTTAGTTTTTCTACTAAAAAAGCTAATAGAAGGGGGTCTTTTAACAATATTTTGAAATCAGGGGGGAGACCAGCCAATTTCGGGAAACCCTGTCCTCACCTTTATAATAGGGTAAAGGTCAGGGGGGAAAACGATCTTTTCCCTAAAAACAAATCATAACTTTTCCCAACTTTACCTATTTTAAAAACAACCGAAAACATTTTTACATCAATTTCCGTTTTAGAAAATTACTTTAAAAAAATAATACCAAACATATTTATATTTTTAAAAACATGATTTTTAAAACGTGATTTCTATTTTAAAAAATAGTTTTCAAAAACACCATTTTAAAAACGATATCAAACGCATCATGTCATGTTTTTGAAAAGTTGTTTTCTAGTATTTTAAAACTTTATAACCATAAATTTGAAAACATAAATTTATTGTTTTCTACCATTTTCAAGACCACCCGCAATTTTTACCTCCAAATAATTATTCTATTCATTTTACAAACAATGTCAAATACATTCTCGTCCGTTTTAGTTTTTTATTTTTTATTTATTTTAAGTATTACAATAATTCATGATTTGGGAAGGATGACAGGCTTGAACTCACAAACTCATGGAGTAGGTGGGAAGGACAAACCATTAGATCAACCTCATTTTGTCGAGTTTAAAAAAACATCATCTTAAAAATTAGTTTTTTAAAACGCCATTATAAAAATGATTACAAACAAGCAATGTTATCCAAATTCTGAAAATCAATAAACCATTTTACTTATAATTTTGAAAAACACCTGAATTAAGTTTTCTTCTTTTCTTTTTGCTTTTAACAACTCGAAACAGTTCCTAGGGAGAGGATTTTGAGTGTGAGAGAGTTTTGAGTGGGGTATAGTGGTGGAGGACTTTGAGGGATTCATGGTGAATGAAAAATTGCTTTTGTTTGGCGAGCAAATTGTGGAATCACTACAATCTATTGATGTTCTTATTAAGCTGTGATGCGGCTGTTCTAGAAAATATCTTTTGTGAGCATCCTGTCAACCTTTTAAAACTCATGAATAAGGATTAAGGATAGTTTCGTCGCAGTCCACCTTTAGTATCTGGGATTTTAGACGAAAAATTAAAACGATTCATTACACCTGTAATTTTAAAAATATTAAATTAATAGTGATGATAATATATTTAAAATTTATTCTTGTTTTCTAAGATATAAAAATATTGATTAAGTTTTTATATATATATATTTTCTAGTTTATCGTATTCTAATTCGTTTTTTCTACTAGATATGTCTGCTATTAATTATCAAAACTAAAACAAGCAAATAAATAAATAATTATGCTACTCTATCTATTTATCTACCATGTATTTTCTTTTGAAACTTTTGCCATTGGTAGGATTCGAGCCGTTGACTTGAGAGTCATTTACCCAAGCCCCAAGCTCGTTCATCTACCAGCTGAGCTATGCCCTTGTTGGCAACTTTAAACAGAATTTAAATCCACTTAAATGTTTTCTTGGAAATAAGAAACTTCTTAATAGTAATTTAGTACTCAATTAGGAATTTAAGAAATATCAACTTTTTAAAAAATAAAATTGAAAGTTGTTTTGAAATAGAAGAGTAATTAATAAGAACATTAATTTTTAAAATAACTAGTTTGCAGCCCGCAAGATGCACGTGCCGCAATGTCATGGTGTGCCACTAATCTTTCGATGGCATCGATGGTGCCACTAGCAAGAAAAATGGAGTGTTAAAAAAGACCTTTTTTTTTTGGCCCACATACAAAGACTTGGATGTGCCCCAATACAAATATCAATTTCGAACCATCTATGGTTTCCACTGCCAATTCGGTTTACTTATAAATAAGTTTTCCATCTATAACTATCACTTCAAATGCTTCTCCTTCATTATGCAATTAAAAGAAAAAAAAAATAACATATTAAAGATAAACATTAATTACGAAATCTTCATATTATAGATGGCGCCACTTGGATGTGTGTTGCCTAGCGAAGGCGCTATGGGGGCAATGTTGTCCAAGCGAAGTAATTTTCTATATATATAAAAAAAAAAAAAAAAGTTAAAAACAAGGTTTTTTGATGGATGTTTAAGTAATTTTTTGTTTGTTTTTTCAAAAAAACATAAAATAAAAAAAAATAAAAAAACAAAAAAAGATTTCACCTTTTTTTTTTTTTTGCATTTTTCTTACGGGTTTCATGTTTTTTTTTTCTCGTAAAAATAGATAAAGGGAAAAAAAAATAAAACGAAGTGATTCGGCTATGTACTAAAAATAAAATTTGAAATGTGGTTATAACTTTTGTATATAGTTAAAAACAAATTTTGTATGTTTTATCTTGCTATTTTAGACAATTTCCACAACTGATAGAGATGTCAAAAAAAAAAAAAAAACAAAACAAAAAACAAAAAAAACCCGAACTTGCAAGGACCTCACCCCACCCCGCCCCATATTAGGCGGGATTTTACAAAAATAAATAGGGTTGGGGTGGGTTCGAGGATGATTCCTTCACCTCGTTTTAGAAATGGGGCAAGGTTGAGATTTGTTGTCCTCATCCCAACCCTGCCTTGACTCCATTTATTATCTCTTTTTTAATAATATTAATATTTAATCAATAAAAAAATTAAAATATTCTCTTTTAATTAGTAAAATAATATATATTTTATTAGTATTGTTGACACTGGTTTTTCATCAACTGAGATTACAACCAATTAAAAGGCTATGATTTGCAATTTAAAAATGGTGAGAGATACGAATGCAAGAACAATGAAAAAGATTTACGTGGAAAACCCAACGAAGGGAAAAAACCACGGGTGCCAATACCAACTAAAGAATATTTCACTACGAGGGTGTAAAATGATTACAAAGACACTCTCTCTTACTATTGCTATGCCTATTTTTTTTTTTTTTTTTTTTATATCTATAATGAAAAATGAATGAATATATATATCTAAAAACCTTAGACCTAGGGTATTAGTAGTTAATTCATACGATCTTGTTGCAATCCTTTTTCATCAGGTCTGAGTGATTATCTCGACCTCCTGTAACAGACACAGATAACTGTTGACTTGGTTCTTGATTTCAATCAGAGAAGATGTGGTTGTTTTCTATTCAAAGTGTGATTGTTGACCCCTGTATATCGGCATGATTTGCTGTCCTTTAATGAGTACCAACGAGTTTCCTTGCTGGTTAGGCAATTCTTACATTTTGGTCAATCGTTTTCCCCGAGCATTTTTGCTTGGTCGCTTGGTGAGGGTGTCATTCGAACAAGGATCTAGGCGATCTTTGAAGATAGGTTACGAACAATTTGTCATTTTGGGCTTGCTAGGGTGACACGTCATCTAAACGAATTTCATCCACAACACCCCCTTTTGAATTTCTGATCCGATAGTGGAAGTTCGGCTTGCTTCTATCGCTTGCTCCAGTTCATCGGGCCAAATCCATCATTGGCGAGAGATTCAAAACATCTTTTTATCATTTTATCCGGAGTGAGATCCTACATGTTTAAAAGAGAGATGAGAGAGAACAATAGTGAGAGAAAGGCTGGCGAATTTGTCACCAAAGGACATGGAGGTTCCGATGGAAACAGAGATTTCAGATCTAATTTAGTATCCATTTTCATTGATAACTTGAATCCAATGGTTGATCTTAGGGGATTATGAGGAATTTTTAAAGTTTTTGGTTTGGTAAGAGATATATATATCTGTCTCCTAAAAACAGAGATAGAAGAAGTTGTTTTGCCTTTGTTAGGTTCGCTATGTGGGAAGAAGCAATTAGAGTGGCGTCGTTAACGAATGGAATGCACGGGTATGGATGGCCTATCATCTCAAAGGTTGCTTCTCTGGACTAGAGCAATAGGAAAAATGTACCTGAAAGATTACAGAAGAATCAGAGTAATGGTACGAAGTCATTTAGGACTGATAACAAATTTATCAGTGGTGAGAATAGAGCATTTTATGGGATATCATATGCGGAGGTTTTAAAGGGTACAGACAAGCATGAGCGTCCTAAAGATGTTGATAATTCTGTCGGCTTTGCAGAAAATGATAAAGTGGAAGTTTTGAAGTGGGATGTAGAATCCTTTGATGGAAGTTGGCTTAACTGTTGTGTGGTTGGTGTCCTGAAATCATTTTTAGATATCCATTCAGTTAGCAAAGGGTTACAGAAAAACAAGATTCAGTCCTCATCATTCTACCTAGGTGACAAGAATATCCTCTAGTCCTTCAACTTGACTAAAGATAGGGATGCTTTTATTAGAAATAGATTTCTTTGGGAAGATTATTTTTCTTCTGTTGGGTGCTGGACGAATGCTATTACACCGCAGTCAAGGCTGTCAGGGGTGGAGTTCATGGGGGTTCCTTTAAATTACTGGTGTGAAGATTTCTTCATGAGGTTAGGGTAGGCAGTGGGTGAACCACTATTGATTGAAGAGGAGACTCTGAATAGGGAAGTGTTCATCAGAGGAAGAGTTTTAATTTAGATTCCAAATGGACTGAGATGTCCGAGTGTAATCAAGGTTGTCACGGGAAGGAGCTCTTTTCCGGTCTCCCTCTTGGAAGATTAGGCACCGATCAATCCAGCGTGGATCTCTTGGAGATTGGGCATTGGTGATTGGTTCGTTTCTAATTCTTCGATTCTAGGGTCTAATGATGACAGAAATGGTAGGGAGTATGATAATAGGCTAGTTTCCAGAAATGGTTCAGTTATCAAGAAAAGTGGGGCTGTAGCCTTAAAGTCGACAATGAATAGAAGAAAAGATGATGTGGGGCACGCCAATAATTCCCATAAGACTCTTATGGGTGGAAATGGTGTGGGCTATGTGGATAAAGACAGTGTGGGTTTTCAGGTGAGGCCTATTGTAACTAATGAAGTTTCAAATACAGCTAATAAAGGGAAGGGGTTGTTGACTAAAAATTGGGTTAGAAAACCATCTAGCATGTTTATCCAAAATGATAAGAATGTTTTAAAGAAGGAAATGGACCGGGATGTGTTAAGAGATGGTGATTTTGAAGAAAGTGGATCATCCTCATCTGAAGAAAGGGCTGATGGTCAAATAACTCGTTTTCCTATTATGAGAGGTGAATCCTCGTCTGTGAAATTAGCCCAGCTGACAGGTGGGAATATAGTTATTGATTTAAGGATTAGGCCGAGTAAGGATATGGGTAGTGGTTTCAAGGTTATCAACAATCTTGATGGTCAACATCAAAATTCACAAATGGGTTTAGTTGAGAATCAGTTGATTGAGGAAAGGATTTCTTCTCTAGAAGGTTCGGTTTCTCACATATCTGAAACCTAGGAGAAGCAACAACCATTAGAGGCAGACGTAATTTCGACAAAGTTTCTGAAGAGTAAGTTGCAATCTCAGAATATGAAAGTGGTTAACAAGACCAATTTAGTTAAGCGACAACGTATGAAATTTAGAAAGACCAGGAGTTCGCTATCTAAGGATTTTGGTAGAATTAGAAGAGGAAGTTCGATCACAAGAGACAGTAAAAGAAGATGGAATTTACAGGAGGAAGTGGCTAAAATAGTCGAAAAGGGCATGGCTGTTGGCTACTTCAATAATTCGATTCCGACTAAAAATATTGTAAAGGATTCTACCGTAGGAGGAGTTTTTAAGACAGGTTCTTGGAGGTTGTTTGAGGAGATTACTAAGGTTATCGAGACAGGTGTTGTATTGGGTTTTGATTTCAATGGTAAGGAGTATGAGATTTCAGAAGAGATTTCAATGAGGGAACAAGAGAAGGAGGACAGATTTAGTGCTACGAATTGAGAGTGTGATTTGGGTTTCGTTGGGGTTTTTTTTTGTTATTAATGATTGCACTATCATGGAACATTAGAGGATTGTGGAGATTTGAATAAAGGAGAGTGGTAAGAGATGTGGTGTATAGCTGTAAACCAATTCTACTTTTAATTCAGGAAACAAAATTGAAACAGTTCGATTACAGAGTGTTCAAGTCCCTTGGTGGTTCTTTACTGACGAAAGGGGTGGGGGTTGAAGCTAATGGGTCTGCTGGTGGATTAATCACTCTATGGAATTAGGAATTCTTAGAAGTCAAGGCATGCATTTCAAATGAAAGATGTATCATTTTATCTGGTATGTTTACTAAACTTATGAGGGAGGTTGTAATTTGCAATGTTTATGCATCTAATTTTGAGAATGAGAGGATAGAATTATGGAAATTTATTCTTCAAGCTTAAGTTTCATTGCCTGATTCATGGGTAATTGGGGGGGGGGGGGGGGGGGGGGGGATTTCAATACAGTGCTTGAGCATTCAGAAAGAAAGGGTGGTGATGGTAATAATCGATCAATGAGAAATTTCAAAATATTCATTGACTTGGCAAAAGTAATTGATATTCCGATGGTTGGTATGAAGTTTACGTGGTCGAACAATAGAGAGAATGAGTCTTGGGCTAGATTAGATCGTTTTCTTTGCAACCCGTTGTTCTTATCTTGGTTCCCAAACCTTGTTCATAAAGGTTTAAAGAGGAGCCTGTCTAATCATAATCCAGTTTGTATTGGTGAGCCAGCTATTTATTGGGGATCTAGACCTTTTAGGTTCTTGAATTGTTGGTTGGAGGACAAACAGCTTATAGAAGAGGTTAGGAACACTTTGAATAAATCAAATGGTTATGGCAATGCAGGTTCAAAATTGTTGTTCAAAATAAAGGCAGTCAAGCATCATTTGAAAGCATGGTCGAGAGGAAGAAACTCGACAGCTGATAAAATAAAGGTTTTGGAAGCAGAATTAGTTTCTATTGAAGAAAAAGCGGTGAATATGGGATGGTCTTTGGAATTGAGACAGGAACGTAGTGCTTGTTTGACTAAATTATGGAAGCAAATTAGGGTGGATGAACAAAAATGGAAGCAATTGTCACGGACAAAATGGCTTAAGGATGGTGATAGGAACACAAGGTTTTTTCACATTCTCTTGAATATGAGAAAGAAGACTAATTTTATTGGTGAACTCATTATCTTGGGGAGAAAATGTTGTGGCCCAAATCAAGTGAAGGAGGGTGTCCAGTTATTTTTTAAGGAACATTTCAAGAAGAGGGAGTTGCTAAGGCCGAAAATTACTGGTCTTCTTACTAAGCAGATTTCTGAAAAGGAAAAGACAAACCTTGAGGTGGAATTTTCAACAGAGGAAGTGTGGAGTGCCTTATGTGATTGTGACGGGAACAAAGCACCGGGCTCCGATGGTTTTAACCTTAACTTTATTAAGGCAAATTGGGAGATTATAAATGAGGATTTTATGATTTTTCTCCAAGAGTTTCATAGGGATGGTTCGATTGTTAGTCACTTGAATCAATCATTTATAGCTTTTATTCTGAAGACAAGGATGCCAGAGTCTTTATTAGATTATCGTCCCATTAGTTTGGTTGGATCCCTTTATAAAGTGTTGGCAAAGATTTTGGCTAATAGGTTGAAGCATGTGATGAATTCGGTGATTGGCCCAACACAAATGGCGTTTTTTAAAGATCACTAGATAACAGATAGTTTTATTATTTCTGAGGAGGTTATTCATTCTTGGAAGAAAAAGGGTAGATGTGGTATTTTAGTAAAATTAGATTTTGAGAAGGCATATGACAGTTTTAACCATGAATTTTTGTTGGAAGTGATGAAGAAAATGGGTTTTGGATTGAGATGGCAAGAATGGATCAGATGGTGCATAGCTTCTCCTTTGATGTCAATTTTAGTGAATGGAAGCCCTTCGCATCAATTTCCAATGGAAAGAGGCCTTCATCAAGGTGACCCATTATCCCCTTTCCTTTTTAATTTGGTGGTGGAAATTCTGAGTGTTATGCTTTGCAATGCAAAATCTTTGAATTTAATTAATGGTGTGGGTTTTGGGGAAGATGCCATTCACATTTCTCACCTACAGTTTGCGGATGACACAGTGTTATTTTTAGAGCCTAAATTGGAATATTTGTTAAATGCAAAACGAATTTTGAGATGCTTTGAACTAGTTTCTGGTTTAAAAATCAATTTTCATAAGTCATGTCTTGTTAGGATTGGAAACAAAGATGTGCAAGAGGTTGACTGGGCTGCGGTTTTTAGGTGTGTGTCAGTGTTTTTACCTGTTAAGTATCTTGGTCTTCCATTAGGTGGAAATTCTAGGAGAGAAGTTTTTTGGGATCCAATTATTAATAAGGTGGAGCAGAGGCTCGCTCCGTGGAAAAGAGCTTTCATTTCTAAAGGTGGAAGGCTAGTTCTAATTAAAGCAGTGCTGTCCAGTATCCCTTTTTACTTTATGTCCGTATTTTCTATGCCTTTGGTTGTGGCGAAAAAGATAGAAAAGATTTAGCGAATTTTTTTTTGGAACGATGGTATCTCTAAAAAAAGGGTGCACCTAGTTGATTGGGAGACCTTGTGTAGTAGGAAGAGGAAGAGAGGTTTAGGTATTGGAAGGATGGTTGATAAAGGATGAAGTCTTATGGTTAAGTGGATTTGGAGGTTTGGTAGGGAAGAGTCTTCTTTATGGAAGAAAGTTATATGTGAAAAATATGGTCTTGGATCTAGGCCTTTGTTATGGGATGGTGTGAGTATAAAAGCAGGGTCAATTTTTATTTCAACAATATCAAGGTTTTTTTTATGTTAGTCACAGTGCTTGCAAAATTATTTCAAAAGGTTTTCAGGTGGTGGTGGGTAATGGGGATCGGATTCGTCTTTGGAAGGATATATATTGGGATTCTTTTCCTTTACGGGTTACTTTTCCAAGGATTTTTGCATTGGTATCAAACAAATATGGTTTATTGAAGGAGTTTGGAGGTTGGGATGGGTCTGAATAGAGATGGGATGTGAAACTTAGAAGACCATTATTCGATAGGGAGATTAACCAGTGAAATTGTTTTATGGCTATTTTGAATAGCATAAATGTCAGAAAGTATGTTCAGGATTCTCTAGCTTGGTCATTTAGTTTCAATGGGCTTTTTACTGTTCATTCTTTCAGACTTTGCTTAGAGGATTTCAGAGATAACAATCTTCAGGATAATTCATATCTGGCTTCCTTTTGGCAAAGCATTTGCCCCCTAAAAATAGAAGTATTTACTTGGCAACTGTTGAAAGGTCGAGTTCTGGTTCGCGAGGTGATGTGCAAATTAGGTATGTATCTTTCGGCTAGCCTTGAATGTTCAATTTGTGGTTTAGCTCTGGAATCTGTTAATCATTTGTTCCTCACTTGTGGATGGGCAAATGAATTATGGAGGAGATATATGGGTTGGTGGGGAGTGCAAAGTTGTGTGAATTTTAGTATTTTGGCTTGGTGGACTGAGTGGTGTAGTTTTTGTCCTTCCTCTAATAGAAAAAGAGTTTGGAATATACTATTTTATGCTGTAGTTTGGATCATTTGGGAGAGTCACAACAATATGGTTTTTCATGGAAACCAAGCTATTCTTAGTTTGGCTATGGACACAATTTGGTTTAGAGTGGCTCTTTGGTTTAAGAATCAGGGCAAAGGTTCTGAATGTGACTTATCTCTGCTGATGCTTGACATAAAAGAAAGATGTGTTGATAAAGGAAAGTCCAAGTTGAAGAGGATTGCTGTGTGGAAGCCACCCGCTGGCAATGATTTGTTTTTCAATGTTGATGGATCTTCTAGAGGTAGTCCGGGCGATGCTGGAATTAGTGGAGTGCTGCGAGATGCTAATGGGAAGGTTTTATGTTTATTCTCGCTGTTTGTAGGTGTCGCTGATTCTAATTCTTCTAAGGTAATGGCAATTCATAAAGCATGTGCTTTGGTTTCCTCTGATCTTCGATTAGCTGGACGGAATATATCCATTATTAGCGATTCCGAAACGGCAGTTTCTTGGATTAATGGAAAGGATTTTGGTAATCTAAAGCTTCTGAATTTGATTTTGGATATTAGAAATGTTTTGCAGAATTTTGGTGGGCTAACTGTTAGTTTTATGCCAAGAGGTTCGAATTCTTTAGCGGATAGTCTAGCGAAAGGTGGATCCAATAGATGTGGTGACATAGTTGAATGGAGTGATATCTGAACCGATTCTATTCTTTTTTTCTGGTTATATGCTCTCGGTTATGTTGACTGCTAGTGGCAAATTGCAGAATTATGCTTAGTCTGTTAGTTGTTATATCTTGCTCGTTATTTGGTGTGGGTGCTTTGTTTGGGTCTGTGTTTATCAATGGCCTGGTCCTTTGCTTTCTTTTTTAGTTTTTTGTGGTTTGGCATCTTTTCTGGACTGATGTAGATGTATGTTTTTCTGCCTTGGGAGCTTTTTATTCAATAAACTTAGCTCTTTTTTAAAAAAAAAAAAAAAAAAAAAAATCTTTTTGTCTTTTTCCTCATCAATGCCATTTTAATGCTCTATCCTTATTCGCGAAGCTTTCAATGCTAGTCACAAGTTGTTCCTACCATCCCAATTGATTAGACTTCTGACGGCGATGTTTTAAAAGCCAGAAGCTTTCTTTCTCTGCCATGTGTCTCTTTCCCACATGGTGACTGGTGTTTGTGCACGAAACCATTTCGATTTCGTCACCCACACCCTTTGAATTTTCCCTCGAATGCCGTGACGTCAGCTCCTATTAAGGTTTTTCTCACCTATAAGACCAGAGACCTCTTATTCCATGCAGAACTGTTACTTTTTAAAAGGTTTTAAGGCGAATAAATTAGATTTCGAGTTTTCCTCTTTTTGCAAGTTGCTTTAACCGTCTTTTTTCACTTTTTTCTGACGTATTCTTCTTTTTGGTGAGTCTCCACGGACCATAGTACTTAACACCAACTTTTCTACTATATGATGAGAGCCATTGAACTCAACGATGAGGCAGAAGTGGAAATGCTTGAAAAACTGCTACGGAATCTATTTCTTGTCCAACCCTCATTCCTCTTTATTGATTTATCCAGTTTAAATCCTAATGCTCAAACTAACCCTTCTTCTTCTGTTCGCAGTGAAACTAATCCAACTATGACGAGGGCCAAATCAGTTAACATGCATTAGAGGGATCGTGTTCCAAGGGTTTCAGCATTGCCCAAGGATATCAGGATTGGCTATCAAATGGTTGTTAACTCGGACATCGAGGTTGAGCATAAGGAGGCTCGTATTAGATTCTCTATGTGATAAGCGTGCGCCTATGACTTTAAACCGAACGTGGTCGGTGTGAATGACTTACGTAAATACATGTGTCGATTTGACCTTGACCCTAGTGTCATTCAGCTTTCCCCAACTAGAGATAAGGCTGTGTGGAACCCCCTCACCTAAGGGTGTGGCCTTTTATGGCCATGTTAGGCTGTGGAGTGACTCTTCCTCTCCAACCTTTAATTGCACGCTTCCTAGTGGAGGCTCAGTTGGCACCTATTCAATTGGCTCATAACGGATACCAAATCCTGATGTGCCTGTGGCATACGTGGTAGAGACTAAGCCTACCACCCATACTCCCCACGAAATAAGGCACTTGTACACCTTCAAACAGTTGGGTCAGTCTGAGACGTATTTCCTCTCATTCGTTTCTCCTTACCACTGGATTCCTGCTGGGGTTAGAGTAAATAAGGGTGTTGAAGTTGGTGCCAAGGAAGGGATGCAAGCCTTTATTTGGGGCTTCCCATCATCAAACAAATGCTGGAAGAATACTAGTTCTTCGTTGAGGGCGAATGGGGTCAGACTATTGAGGTTGAACCCAAGTACCGCCTGTTGAGGTGCAGGGTCCCCAGATTCTTTTTCTCTCCCCAATCTTTGGTCGGGACTCCTTCTTCCTTGGACGATAGGGAGAAGGTTAATGTTGCTAAAATGGCCGTCCGCATTTTGGAGAAGAGATGTAGGGCTTACATCTTTAAAGAAGAGATGATGATTAACGCCTAGCTTTTCTCGCGGCTTTCCGCCATGCACAAACGCAAGAAGTCTCCCTCCTATTTCATTTTTTTGGCTGATCATTCAATATAGACATGGTTTGCGATGCCCAAATGCGTAGGGCGAAGGCCGTTGCGGAAGCGAGTCGCTGGGATGCCACTAAACATGAGGCAAGTGGGATAGCTCCGTCGTAGGACTATCAAGACACTGAAGATGAGAATTCTTCTGAGGAATCTTCAGATGGCCAGGTTGCCGAGAATTCCCTTAAGGCCGAAGGAGGAAATGCATTGAATCCCCTTCGAGTGATAGAAATGGGAAGGGGAAAGTCAGTGAGTATTCCTCTCAAGCTAACATCCCCAATAAGTAGGTTATCCCTAAATATACTCCTGCCCCTATTTTTGAAGAGGCTGAACCCGAAGATCCTTCTACTAATCTTAACATTCGAGGAAGGAGTTCAGGGAAGAGGAAAGCAAGTAGTCCTCTATCGCGTTCTTCCCTTAAGGTTCCACGGGTGCTGTTGCATGTTGATTCTTCTTCTAATGAAGGGGTCACTGTGATCATGAAGTAGGGACTAACGCATCAGCTCCTATGTCCGATCTATAAGCTAATGCATCAACTCCTCTCTCTGAACCAAGAGTTAATGCATCAGCTCCTCTCTCCGAGGCTCAGGTTGAAGAAGCTAATAAGGAGACAAATTAGGCCGTTCCTACTGGGCCTTGTGAGTCTGAGACTCGTCGCTCTTCGGTTGCCGAGGCTCGCGAAGCTGGTTCTAAAGTTATCACCCAGCTAGGAACTATGCCTGAGGTGACGGTGGTCCCCTCCAATCCTTCCATATCTTCTCGATTGGGTGTCTTTTCAGGTGTGCCGAGTGGTGTTCTTGCCCCTCGTGAAATATTGGAAGCCATGGCATCCGTGCGAGCTTATGTTGGGGAGGAGACCTGAAGTTGTTTGAGGGTCGGCAATCTCTTTCAAAAGCTAGACAATTTTTACAATAGTAGTGTTTATGTAAATCTGTATTTTCTCAGCTTTAAACTTTATGTTTCATAATTTTGATCTCGAAACTTTTCCTTTTGCGGTAGATAATCTTTAAGCTAGCCGACGCGCTTATAACGAATTGCACCCAGGCAGAGACAATTAAACGTCTAAAGGTTTTGTTGAAGGAAAGCGAGGAAACACGACTCTCATCAGAGTGGGCATGTAAGAAGAAGCTCAGAGTAAACCGGGAGTCTGTGGATAGGCATTTAGCGGCTCATCTTGAGGCCGAACAGAAGGCTTCAGTATTAGGATTTATGCCTTAAAGCTTGTAATTTGTAAATGTTATAAATTCGATAATAAAAGAAGTAGTTATTTCTTTCAAATAAATTAATTCATATGTTTATATTATATATTGTTTAGTTTGTCTTGGCATATATTCCATATCAAAACAATGTTTTCTTGTATTTGATTAGTGGTCCTAGATTGATGATTCGAAGCTTCAAAGAAAGACGTGGCCACAAGATCAAGTAGGGTGTCTTCGAAGAAGAATGGACTACATTGCATAATTAAGGTAATATATACCTCATTCTTCTTCAATGCAATAGGCACACACACAAATCATTTATATGTGTCCTTGCATCGTAGTGCAACATTTATATATCATATTCACATGTTTTTACATGCTCATGCATAGAACTCAAATTCTTATACATTGTAGAATAGCATGTTCTAAGACTATGTCTGGGAAACGGCATACATGTTTGACATTATACTTATATGTTTACATTTTATTGTTTTTGGACTTGAACATAATCTCTTATGATTCCTTATTGAGTCCCGGTTATTTCAGTTACTCATACATTTGATTTCGAGTCCAAACGATGTAGCTACGCTACTTTTCGTTCTCATTCATTAAGTTGTGTTTGTCTTCGTTTTTCGAGATGAATTCTCAACCTTTTGTCAAAGTTTTGTAGTCGTTGTTGTACATGAGGGAGTCATGATTTGTAATCTAAAGACAAATTCGAAATCAAAGTTTGGAGGCCTGGATATGGCCGAAGAACACGAGTGGAGCGCGGGAGGAGCAAATGAGGCCAACGACCAAGCTTGGTGGCCACGTGTGCCACACGGCCAGCATGGCTCTCTGCCCACGTGTGCCACACACGGTCCACACGTGGGGCAGACATGGCACATGTTGGTTGGTTGTTCTTTTCCCTCTCTCTCTTTCTTTTAAATGTTTCCCATTCCCTCCCATTCATTCAAAGAAGCAAAAATTGGAAATCCTTAGACCAGAATTTTCTCTCAACTTTTTCTCACCTTTCAAACACCATAACTTTCTCATACGAAGTTGTAATTGGTTGATTCAAGTTGGAGATTGTTTTTAATCGAGTCCTCTACCTTTTCTAATTGGTTTTGTAGCTGTTTGGTCGACTTTTCTGGTGGTTCTACATAGAAAAATGAACCCACTCATGATCTTGAGGTATTGGTCATAACTTTGTGATTTCTTCTTTTATAACCTTCAATTTGCTTAGGGTTTCTTCTTCTTTATGTATGTATATGTATGGCAAATGCTATTGAGAAAGATAGCTTCATAATCAATCCTAATCAAAAGTCTAATTAGAGACATATGTGAACTAGATTATTTGATTGTATGATTTTCATATGTTTAAGAGTTGTATTGTAATTAGATTGACATCTAGGATTATTTGAGACTTGATTGAATCATTTTATGATTGATAATCCTTAAAATATGTTTTGATCATTTGATTGATGAAATATAGGATTAATGCTCTTGATGTGTTTTTAGAGACATCTAGGATTTAATTGATTTATCAATATATTCATGCTTTAAACCTTTGGCTAGAATACTCATTGAATACATTCTATGTTTCTAGCATTTATTTGTATGTTTATAGCATCTTGAATTTGTGCTTCATGATTATGATAGATTCAAGTGTTATTTGTGTGAATGTAACTATGAGCTTTTGTGTTGGGTGTTTTCATATGCTCTAGGTTTAATTCATGTTTTTGCATCTAGACTTCTATTATTGTGTTCTCACATGTTTAGGTCTAGTTTTTCCATAGAATGTCTTGATCATATGTTCTATGTTGTGTTGATTGTGATTTGCATAATTTGCATCACCTAGATCATTTGCATCATCTAGATCATTTGCCTTGAGGAAAAGTTGAAGTCTTTTGTTAAAGTGAGTGAAGCTTTAACTTGAGCAAGAAGACTTGGCTAGGAATGAGTTCCGGATAGCCAAGCGAAAGTCTTAGCAGGAGTTTCGTACTCCGGATAGTTGAGCTAAAGGAGCTTAACTAGGATCCTTGTGATCTAGATTGCTAAGCAAGGAAATCTTCCTTGAAGCTTGAGAGCCTTAGATAGGAAGTTGCTTCCTAGAGGTGTAGGACACACCTTGGATAGGAAGTAGGCTTAGTGATTCACTAGCCCGAGGATAGCATAAGATTTGATAGCTTGAGG
Source organism: Acer campestre (assembly GCA_954870605.1). Lineage (NCBI taxonomy): Eukaryota > Viridiplantae > Streptophyta > Magnoliopsida > Sapindales > Sapindaceae > Acer > Acer campestre. Next base: position 25,251,848 of record OX940808.1, on the reverse strand, counting down.
TGGATATCATAGAGTTGATAACCTTGAGTGTGTATGTCCTTTTCATATAGTGAATTTGCTTTGCTGGTGGTTGTGGATTCAACCCGTGGATGTTTCCTCTTCGGAGGTTTACCACGTAAAAATCTTTGTGTCCATTGTCTCTTTCTTTATCTCTTTTATATTGTATATATGCATGTGTTATTTTGTTGAATATCATTTACTTGTGTTGTATATTTGAACAAGCACTAGTAAAGAGTGATTTGTAGAACAATCCTCTTTAGATCAATTTTGTATTTGTAATTCTTCATATTTTGTTATCTTTGTGTATAGATATATTTGTTTACTCTTGTAATACATTGAACAATATTGATATACAAAGTATTATTTGATATTGTATTTTAGTGATATTATACCTCATATAACAACTTGTTATATGTAGACAATGCCTAAATGATGATATGCATTTCTTGTCTATATATGAATGTTCCGTTTATATGTTGTATGTAAAGCTACCTTGAGGGACAAGCGTAAATTTGTTCAAGGGATTGAAAATAGGTGAAAAACCTATTCACCCCTCTCTAGATATGCTTTAAGCAATTTAACCTTGTTTGTATACTTTCAATTGGTATCGAGCGGGTCATCGGATGACAGTCGATGAGATCCGGATTATACATACTAGTGAATTGCTTAGGTTTTTGAAGTATGGTTTTCCAAGATGATATGATGATCGAAGGGGCTTCGAATTCTAGGCCTCATTTTCTCAAGGGTCACAAATATGGGTTTTGGAAATTAGGGATGAAGGCTTACATTCATTTTAGTGATGAGAAAGCTTGGATGACCGTTGAGGAAGGTTACCTTGCTCCCAATAAGATTGAGAATGGAATGATCGTTTCCAAGCCTAGGAGTTAGTGGTCTACCAATGAGTTCGAGTTAGCAAAATGGCATCATCGGGCGGTGAATGCTATTTTTGGAGGTGTGTACAGTAGACAATTTAGCTATGTCTAAAACCTAGAAACCGCAAAGGAGGCATGGGATGCACTCCGAGTTACCAATGAGGGGACTAAAGTAGTGATGAAGTCTCGTCTTCAGTTGCTCACTTCCTAATTTGAGGTTTTGCAAATGGGTGAGGAAGACAAGTTTGTTGACTTCCAAGATAAGCTACAAGACATCGCCAACAAGTGTCAAGCACTTGATACTCCTATCTCCGGTGAGAGGCTAAATTGGAAGATTCTAAGATCTTTGCCAAAGAAGTTCAAAGCCGAGGTTACCGCCATTGAAGAGAGCAAAGATGTTGACGTCATGAGCTTAGATGAACTATTAGGATCTCTTTAAACCTTTGAGGCGTGCATGAAACTGAAGGCTAAGAGCAAGGGCTTAGCTCTCAAGGTTGTCAAAGAAGCTAGTAATAGCGAAGATGATTAGGAGATGACATTGTTGGTTAGAAAGTTTAGAAAGTTTTTGAGGAAAAGATGATGACTCGCTTTTTGTGTCGTTACCAAATTGCGAATTATCAAAAGAATATTTATAAATGAATTCTTACGCAATGTGCTTTAAGTTTTGAAAACTAGTAAAGCGGTAAGCTTAAGATTCGTTCCACCGGGATTAGGTTAGATTAATCAACTTGCTATCTAATCTAAATTAGTCTAACTAGTGTGCAATAAAGTAAATCATGATTAGTGGGATAGTGTGTGGTTTGAGAAACCACCAAACAATGCATGTAAATAAATGTACAAAAATGTAAATAGAATATGAATGGAGATAGGAATCCAATACAAATAACTTAGATAAGAAAATGAGTTTAAACAATTAAGAGAGGTTTAGGGAAATGATAGAGTAGCTAATGGACCATTGAGCAATTCATACAAAACTTCATTAACGCACAATCTACACAATCAATGACCGATCTCATTCAAAAGTGTTGTTTAGGTCGTCACTACGAACCCTAAACAACTTCCCACCAAAATGCCTAACTGATTAAGGAAAGAGGATCAAGGTGGGATTGGTTAGTGACGATCGAATGACCTAAGCAATTGGGGTGATATCCCCACCAACAACCTAACCTATTCACTATATGCTACAATCAATCAAGTGTGTCAATAACTTAATCAATTTTATCACAAATAAATCTTACAACAGATTGTAATCAACAAGTGTGTCAATACTCATTTAATCGCATAAGTGCAAGATCTAATTAAAAAGTAAATAGAACTATAATTATGCAAACATAATATCCAAAGCTTTAATAAATACTCAATGTCCAAATAATCTCTCAAATCATCCCCCTAAAATGGGGGTTTAATTACACATAATAACAAACAAGAAAAGGAAGTAAAATGTAGAGAAATCACCCCTGGGTCTCTCTTGTAAGTTTAATCCTCCCTTGAGCTTCCTTGCTTGAATCTTGTGCAAAGATTGGGTGTTGATGATGTGTCTAGATAGGTGAAGTCATATGGAAAGTGACAAAGGAAATGGGTGGAGAAGATGGAAAGAGAGGAATGATTTAGGTGGAGTAATCTAAGTGTTTATTGGAAAGGAGAATGGTAGGATTAGGAATGGTTGAAGAATGAAGGTTTCTTGATGAACAAGAGTTGTCAAGAGTTGTCAATTCTTAGCATAAAATGGTGTATTTATATGTTAGAAAAGCTAGGGTATGAAATGGGCATTAAAGGACAAGAATACCCCTAAAAAGTGGCTTGAAAAACGTCAATTCTTTGCTTCTAGAAAGTGGAGGTCGCCATGGCGACGCCCTAGGGTCACCGTGGAGACAGAGAGTGCGTAGCAGTTACTAAAATGGCCATAACTTTCTGTAGAAGACTCAGAATTACAATCCGTAAAAACCGCTGGAAAGTAGACTTCCGGGACTTTCCGAATATATGTAATCCGAAATGTGGTTTGATTTTAAGAGAGAGATATACCTATTTAAAGATGAATGATCTGCACACACTTTTTACAATTTCAGCCCCTTTTGCCACCAATATTACTCCAATGCCTCTGAGCTTTATAAATACCTAAAAATACTTAATTCACACCATTAAATCATAGGATATTGCCCGAGAATCAAGCAAAAAGAGAAGGAAGTGAGGGCCAAAATCATACCAATTTTTGTTCGATCAAAAGAGCCAAGCAAAGTGGCAAGTACTCAAGAGACAAGGAAGTCAAGAAATCCTTTACTCCACCTCATGAGAAGAGTGGTCAAGTTAAAAGCAATAGAAATGTCTAATGCTTCAAGTGTAAGAAGTTAGGACATTATGCTTCGGATTGTCCAAATGGTGATTCTAAGAAGGACAAGAAGGGAAAAACTATGGCAGCCACATGGAGTGAAGATGATGAATCTAGTGATAAGAAGAGCTCAAGTGATGAGTTTTCAAGTGAAGAAGAGCTAGTGAGTAGCTTTGTTGGCTTCATGGCCTCTTACTTTTCTCTAGATGATATTAGTCAAGATTCTTTGGACAAGGAGGTTGATACAAATCATCAAGTGTGCTTAAGTGAGAATCCTACCTATGGTGAACTTTTGGCTAAGGTGAAGTGTCTTGAAGATAGTTTGAAGATAGCCTTAAGTGAGGCAGATGAGAAGAAAGATTTGATTAAGATACAAGTGGATGAGTTTGTTTCAACAACTCAGAGGCTCTTGGGTGAAAAGAATGCTATTGCCAAGAAGCTTAGAGAAGTTGAAGGGTTTGTTCTTGAAAGGGATAAGATCATCTCTAGTTTGACTCTATGAGGCTCAAGTGACGTGATAGTTAAGGAGAAGCTCATAGTTCATCACTTCCTACTAGCGAGGTCATTGTTGACAAGAAAGCTTCTAAGAAGAGACGTTCCAAGACCAAGAACAAATTGAAGAACAAGGTACCCCTTGAAACTCCCATTTATACTTCTCCTATCTCGGAAGGTAAAATCTTTTCTTTTGTTCACATATGTCATTTTTGCAATACCGTAGGCCATATTAAGCTTAAGTGCTATAAATTCATTGAATATTGCAACATGGAAAATGCATTTAGGGATAGAGAGATTGAACATTTTAAGCATGCTAATACGGAAAGCATGTTAATGTCACAAAGCATGATAAGAATTTTCGGAATGTGAAGAATAGAAACCTTGCTAAGATTGACAATACATATGTTTCTAGCAATGATGGAAAGAAGAGTATCAATGATATTATTGTGAATCAAGTTGTGGATGTGGAAGAACTTTTCTCTAGATTCAACATTGTTGTCAATAAGGATCTTGATGATGTTTGTGTTGGTTCACCCAAGATAAAGTTTCTCAAGGGTGAGTGCTCTTACTAATAGTGTAAGTTGCACATGTGAGTTAGCTTTAAGATTAATGTCTTATTGTTAAGAAGCTTAGTTTGTTTGCTTTGTATCTATACAACTTGACATGAACTTAGCTATCTTACATTCATTGTTATGATAGTCGAAATCTATTGATTAACTTTTTGAGAAGTTTTTATTTATTTATTTATTTATTTATTTATTTATTTTTTTAATGATATCTATATGGTGATAATTTTTGTTAAGACTTTTAGAGAAAGTCATTTTTGTTTGTTTGAGTTGAAATGCTTAACCTTTAGTCTCTTAGAATTGACACACCTATAACTTGTAGTCATGAGGACATACAAGCCAAGAGGACTCATAAAAAGGGTGAAGACCTTGCATTTGATGAAAATAGCTTGTGAAGGTATCTCTAATATCACATTGCTTGCTTATCTATATTTCATCTCTCAACTCATTGTTTTATCACTTCATGAAGCATGTTATACTTGAGAACTAATATAGTGTTTATATGATCCTCGTTGACATTTGCTAGTCTAAGATCTTTTAATGATAATTGTTCACATTGATCTTAATCATGATGTGTGTTATTGTTTGTATGATTGTTGAGTGGCAAGTTTTGAAAAAAAATATGCTTCATATTCTTTGAAAGCTACTCCCTTGAGAAGTAGAAATCTTAAGTAAGTTTCTTTACTTGCTTTTTAATCATGTGCTTTTAAGCCATAAAATTTGGTTTCAAAAATGCACTTTACTTCTCTTATATGTTTTGTTATGTCGTTGAGTTTGATATATGTGTGAGTTTTGGATACTCTTGATGTTCTATAATTAGTACATTTAAAAATGACCTTTGGTTTGTATCAATTTGCTTCGGCAATATAGTACTTAACGAGCACCTTCTTGGAAAGGGCTACACACATTGGTTGTGAAGCCGCCCAATGTTGGAAAGGGCTACGCCTTTGTGATGAGTGAAAGCCGCCAAGAGGTGTATAAGTTTTTGTTAGAAAAATCAAAATAGAGTTGAAAAGAATCAATAAAAAAAATACTTTGATTCAAGCCTAAAACAAAACAAAAAGGCTATATGGAGTATAGTTGAATAATCAAATGAGCTCGGGGTTGACAAATAGAAACGGATAAACGAGCCACATGCACACACAACGCTCACATGTTGAAAACTATTCTCTTTAAAAGCAAAATACAGATGAAAACCGGTTTGACCTTTTTATGGAAAGTTTAAGGATGGATAGTTGTTGAAAATGTTTACATGTTTGATTACTAAACTTCCTCATTTCATATTCTTGAAGCAAAATATTCACACACTCACATTTGCTTATTTGGTATTTTGATACTCTAGCAATTTTTGAAGATATATGAGAGTGATTGAAAATCTAGATGTAACTCTCTTTGCTGTATGGAGCTTATTTGAAAAACTATGAAAATTGCTTGAGATATGAATGTGTGACGATTCTTGTGAACAATTGTCTATCTAGATTTTAGATAGGGCATTTATCTAGGAGGAGCATAATATGCTATGTCTTTGTTCTCTTTTGTGATTTGTTTATGTGATTCTTCAAGATTGTTGTTTGTTGGCATTATTCTTGTTTTTGATAAATCTTAAGATTTTATGCTTATTATTGATGTGTATATTGATTTGTTCAAAAATAATGTTTTTGCATTTGTATATGTTTATTGGTCACTAACTAGCTTTGATGTTTCCACTCATATTTGTTTTTAGTGCTTTTGTGATACAATGTCATGGGAAAAGTTAAGAAAGTTGTTGGTAACAATTCTTCTATTTCCGTGGACAAGTCTAAGCCTACATCTTCTTCCAAAGTTACCAAAGCTAACAAGTTGAAGAGTTTGGGAATCTTTGGATGCAAAAAGATTATTCAAGAGAAAGGTATATATTTGAACTTTTGTGTTGATTTTTATGTTCATAAAGCTATTTGTGAAAGAAAGTGGAATTCTTGGATTGACTCAATAGGAGTTGTGAATGAGACAATGGTTAGGGAATTCTATTATGAGTACGAGGAGAGTACCACTATTGAAGATGCCGTTATGAATATGAGATGAGTTGTCTTTAGAGTTAATTATTAGAAATTGAATGAGTTTCTAAAGTTGCCCGATGAGATTGAATCGAATTTCCTAGATGTTGATGTTGTGGAAAACCTTGATTTGATGGGTAAGACTCTTTGTGATGACATTAATTTTGAGTGTTGTAAGCGTGCCTTTATTAGGCAAAGTGAGTTGACCAAGATTAGTGCATTTTGGCACTTATTTGTTGTGCAAATTTTGTTGTCTCTACTAATGCTACCGAACTTAATAGAGAAAAGATTAAGATCGTGTATGCTTTAGTGACTCGTAAACCCATTAACCTTGGAAAAGTGCTTATTGAGTATATAAAGAATGCGGCTTGTTCAACTCGGTTAGAGAAGAAATTAGCATTTCCAGGTTTCATTTCTCATTATTGTTTAGCCATAGGGTTGAAGAATAAAAAAAATGATGTGCTTTTACCTACCTTGGACAAGTTATGTGATAAACATGTGGCAAACATGTCATGCAAGGGAAATGGAGAGTTTAGTGATACATTTAGGCTTTTTGATGAATCATATGATTCAAGCCATGTATTTAGTGCACCTATTCTTCCTAGTTGGGGTTTGCATTTGAAGAAAGAGGTTGAAGAGTCAAGAAGACAAATTGAAGAGTCACATCAGAAGATTGAAGAGCTAAATGCTAGAGTAGAGCTTTAAGATCAAGGAATGGGAAAGAAATGCTTCTACTTCAAAGCATTATTCAAGATCAACCAATCGCTCAATTTTCCTTAATGGCACAAGAGGCTAGAATGGCTTATTGGTATATTTTCTTATTCTTTCGTTTTTGGCTTCATATCATGTCAAAAAGGGGGAGAATTATATGGAGATATATGTTAGTTCTCAATTTTTTATGTTTTAATGTATTTTAGTATCAAGTTTTGAACTATATGGCTTGTAATATTTTTAATATTGGCTAGTATATTTTGATGGATAACATGTATTAAGGGGAAGCATACATGATCCATTTGGACTTTAAATATTTTATTTTCTTGTCAATAAATGTATATTGCCATATGTGTTGTCTCTTGGATATTTTTGTGCCTTCAAGTTATTTTTAGGTAATATCAAGAGAAGACCAAGATGATGCTCAAGACTTCTTGCTGGAAATTTTGTCTATTATGTGTAAATCATCGTACTCATTGTGACTAAATTGTCTATTATGTGTAAATCATCGTACTCATTGTGACTAAATTTTCTTTGTAATTGTTTTAGTTTTTGTATAGGGGTTTTGACATGGAATTTGCCAAATGGGGGAGATTATTAGGTTTTTAGTTTGTCTTGGCATATATTCCACATCAAAACAATATTTTCTTGTATTTGATTAATGGTCCTAGGTTGATGATTCGAAACTTCAAAGAAAGACGTGGTCACAAGATCTAGCAAGAATGTGTATTCGAAGAGGAATGGACTACATTGCACAATTAAGGCAATATAGACCTCATTCTTTTTCAAGGCAATAGGCACACACATAAAAATCATTTATACGTGTCCCTGCATTGTAGTGTAACATTTATATAGTACATTCACATGTTTTTACATGCTCATGCATTGAACTCAAATTCTCATACATTGTAGAATTGCATGTTCTAAGACTATGTCTAAGAAATGACATACATGTGTGACATTGTGCTTATATGTTTACATTTTATTGTTTTTGGACTTGAACATGATCTCTTATGATTCCTTATTGAGTCACGGTCATTTCGGTTACTCATACATTTGATTTCGAGTTTAAACGATGTAGCTACGCTACGCTACTTTTCATTCCCATTCGTTGAGTTGTGTTCGTCTTCATTTTCCGAGATGAATTCTCAACATTTGTCAAAGTTTAATAGTCATCGTTGTGCGTGAGGGAGTCATGATTTGTAATTCAAAGATGGATTCAAAATCGGAGTTTGGAGGCCCGGATACGGTCGAAGAACGCGAGTGGAGCGTAGGAGGAGCAAGCGAGGCCAACGGCCAAGCTTGGTGGCCACATGTGAGGTACGTGTGCCACACGGCCAACATGGCCCTCTGCCCATGTGTGCCACATGCGTTCCACACGTGGGGCTAACGTGGCACATGCTGGTTGGTTGTTATTTTCCCTCTCTGTCTTTCTTTTAAATGTTTCCCATTCCCTCCTATTCATTCTAAGAAGCAAAAATTGGAAATCTTTAGACCAAAATTTTCTCTCAACTTTTTCTCACCTTCCAAACACCATAACTTTCTCATACGAGGTTGGAATTGGTTGATTCAAGTTGAAGATTGTTCGTAATTGAGTCCTCTACTTTTTCCAATTGGTTTTGAAACTGTTTGGTTGACTTTTCTGGCGGTTCTACATAGAATAACGAACCAGCTCGTGATCTTTAGGTATTGGTCATATCTTTGTGATTTCTTCTTTTATAACCTTCAATTTGCTTGGAGTTTCTTCTTCTTTATGTATGTATATGTATGGTGAATGCTATTGAGAAAGATAGCTTCATAATCAATCCTAATCAAAATTCTAATTAAAGACATATGTGAACTAGATTTTTTGATTCTTTGATTTTCACATGTTTGAGAGTTGTATTGTGATTAGATTAACATCTAGGATTATTTGAGACTTGATTGAATCATTTTATGATTGATAATCCTTAAAATATGTTTTGATCATTTGATTGATGAAATATAGGATTAATGCTCTTGTATGTTCTTGGATTTTTTTATATATCGATCCTTTTGATTTGGCCATGCTTCCGAGCTCCTTTTGACCAATTCTTGTCACCAAGAACATCTCATGGTTTTGTCTATTACAAGGGTTTGGCCGAATTGTTAGTGAATAACTAACACAGCTGAACGCATCTCACCAGGTTTCCCCAGTGGCATACTCGAGTGTTTTTCTGGTATGACCGGCATCTTCAGGGTGGCTAGATTACTGAAAGTGTTAATGTGCATTTAATTAGTTCGACAAGCGCGCTAGGTCCTAAGACTTTGCTTATCAGCCTCTCGGGCACCTCGACCCACTAAGACAAGTGTCGACACTACTAGTTTTAATGAAGGAATTTTAAAGTTGAGCTCTTCGTCATAATGATTCCACTCGGGTTTTTATTGATGTAAGATTTATTGAAAACTAGTTGTTCCCAAATGGAATGGAACTTCTTCTACTTTTAAGGGCTCGGTGTGCAATCCTGTTTGCGAGTTGCTTTGGTCAGGACCCTCTTTTGCGCTTTTTCTCTGCCCGTGGTTTTACTTTCAATTGCGCATACTTGGTATCCATTGCTCTCGGTCCGGTGTCAGTACATAACAAGGTTCGCCATACGAGCAATTTTCTAGGATCCTCTTACTATGCCCACACCAAATTCTGTCGAAAATTTTATCATCAGTGCATAGGTAGCTATTATTGCTTTTGTTTTGTTCAGGAATGGTCTACCCAACAAGGCGTTGTATGGCCAATTTTCCGTGTTTACTACCACGAAGTTCAGCAATGCCGTCTTCTGGTATGGGGGTGCTCCAATCTTTACAGGTAATTTGACAACCCTAAATGCCCTGACCTCCGCTCCACCGAATCCTCTAAGTGGGATGAGGTAACTGCTGCAAATCCTTTTTATCTAAGCCCGGTTGGTCATAAACCTGAGCGCTCAAAATATCTGCTGAGGTCCTATTATCGATCTGTATCTGGTGGACATCGTGGTGCCTAATCTAGGCTGTTATGACGATCGCGTCATTTGGCTTTACGTCCACTTCATATGAATCTGCCTCTATGAAAATGATCGGGTCCCATCCAGTTTTGGCTCTCTTGGGGTCGGGCTTGACAGAGTTTACATCCAGGTTCCTTCAGGGGTACATGGTGTCCTGAATTTTCATCATCCGTTCCTTATTGCTTCTACATGTGTAAGGTCCTCCAAAGATGGTATTGATCGCCTCTTGCTCTTCATTCCGTCTAAGGCTATCTTTCTTATCCAGGTTCTCTTCCAGGTGATTGATCCGACGAATGTCCGACTGCTGATCGTTTTTTCTGATGATTAAGTCCTTAAGGTGGCCTTCCCTGATGAGAGACTCGATATGGTTTTTCAGTTGGTAGCACCTGGTCATGTCGTGACCACTTTCTCTATGAAACCTACAATATTTACTTGTGTCTCGTTGGGCATGGATTGATTGCTTTGGTAGGGACTTGAGTAGCCCCTTATCCTCCACTATGGCCAAAATTTCTTCCTGCCTTTTGGCGAGTGGGGCATAGTTGGTGTACAAGCATTGGAATCTCCTATTGTTTCGGCACCTTTTTTATTCTCATCCCGGTGACCTTTCTGGTTTGTGTCGTTTTCCGGGTGATCATTTTTCTTGTTCTTTACAATGATGCCCTTTGATTTGGCTCTTTCTTTTGGTTTACCTCTGTGGTCATAGCTCCTCCATTGAGCAAGTTCCTCATCTTTGGCCATCGCGTAATTGCTCGCCACATCCATTAATTCGACGTACGAGCTCCAGCATTTTGTCCTCAGGTTGAAGGAGAGCCGCCCGTTTTGCAGGTTGTTGATGAAAGCTACCACTATGGCTTCATCATTGGGGTTCTGAATCCCGAACACTTCTTAGGAGAATCTATTCAAATAATCCTTTAAGGACTTGTCCTTCCCTTATTTGATGGTGGCAAGGTGAGCCACAGACTTCCTTATTTGGATATTGCTCATGAATTATCGTGAAAAGGCCTAGGCTAACTCACAGAATTTCTTGATCATTCCTTAGAAGAGTCTATCGAACCTTCGAGACCCCATATCCTCAAGAGTCTATGGGAATGTTAAGCGTATCAGTGGATCGTCATAAACATACTATGCCATAGCACTCTGAAATCACCTCACGTGCTCTTTTGGATTTGTGTTGGCTTTGAATTGCTTGACATGCAACATTTTGCACCTCTATAGGAACCGGGTCCGAAGGATGTTATTACTGAAGGGGCTTTCGGAATCGTTGTCGAATAGGGCCTTCGACCCCTAGTGGATTTCCATCGCCTCCACCTTCTAGGTCAGTTCTTTTATCAAGACATCCCACTCTCCTTTCGATTCATCATCGGCCCCTAATCACTGATGAATTGTAAGCCCGTGCTGGTCTTTTCATGCCTTTACTTTGGCCCGGATGTTAGGGGTGCCAGATTTCATAGAGGATTTTCCTATTTTGGGTCTTTTTCTAGGTTGCCGATCATTGTCATGTGCTGAGCTTGACCTGCCTTGCCCGTTATTATACCTTTTTTCTCGACTGCGGCGTGCTCGATCTAGTTATGCTCCTAGATCTCCTTGGCTTTGCCCGTGTTCCTTGTTTTTCCTTAAAAGTGTCTAAGGCGTTAGAGCCACTATTTCAGAGCACAGCCTTTGAGCAGGCAGTACAATGGGCGTGTTTAATTTGTATGGTAAAGTCATTCCTACGGTTGCTGAAAGTGTTATACCATGTTTGGCCACGTCTTCAATAGCCCTTTGAATGTTGCCCTGATTTGCCTTATGGCTTCGGAGGTTGAAACTATATAATACATGTGTCTAAATTACCTAGAATGGAGGGGAGGGGAGGGGAGGGGGAGGGGGAGGGGGTGGGGTGGGGCTGAATATGTTTTAATCAAGCTAATGCTCAATTTTTATTGATTAGTCAATATTCAGAAACCCACCCAAATATAAACAAATACAATCAACTAAATTTAAGTGTGGAAAACAAGAAATTGCACGTTGATTGATTTACGTGAGAAACCCACAACTGAGAAAAACTCACGGGCTATTGTGCTAGCCATACACGGTCCTTAAATCTACTACTTGAATGAAAGTTTACAACCTAGGTTGACCTCAAGTCAAACCACACTTGGTCACTAACCCTTCCACTCTACTCAATGAGCCTTTAATATTGATTCTAGACTTACTTACTTGTGCACTAAACCAATAAGTCACAAGGCTTAATACTTAAAGAAGAGAACACAACCTAAATGAATATAAAATGCATAAATGCTAGGTCAACACATTTAAGCTCAACTAATCATGAATGAACATGTCAAATAATCCTAAAAATCATGTTCCTACATGTCATATAAAAACTTATCTATATAGAATAAAAACAATCGTACATGCAATAGCTATCACAACATAACAACCCAATCAATCAACACAAAAGCTCAACATGCAGATAAAAACTTAGTCTAAATGCTAACAAGTCATAAATGAGCTTTCTTGCTAAGCAAGTACACTAGAATAGATGAAAATGGTGTTATAACTTACCAAGTCATGTGTGTTGAAAATGACCTGTAAGGTCCTCAATTATTGATTGGCTTATTCGTGGACAAACCACATATTAGGGTTTTGATGTAAGGGTAGCTTAGGCTCTCAAAACCTCAAAAGAAGAAGCACCAAAGGTAAATTTCTAGTGCTTACTTGCAAATGAAGAGATGTAGTTGCACACATACACAACTCATGCATATACATATATCTTGTATGTTGTGTATGTCCTATAGGTGCATTTATGTTCTTAAATTATCTCTTCATGCTTGCTCAAATGATTGCATCTTGTGTTGTTAATTGCCTTGTCACATTTAGGCATTTAGGATGCATTCATTATGAAGGGTGTTGTACAAAGCACTATTCGAATAGTGCCCATCTGAGACTTGGTGAGGTTTGGGTTAGGCGTTGTACAGTCCTGGTCGATTTATTTTGGTCGCTGTACAAAGCGATGTACGAACAACACTCTGTACAGCGACACTCTGTTTCCCAAGAAGAACAGAGTTGTGGCACTGTTGAGTTGCTGTTCAGAAGCGCTTTACATACAGCACCGATGAAGAATGTTCTTCATTTTTCCTAGGTAGGTGCTATACAAGTCACTCTACGTATAGTGACTCATACAGCGCCCAATGCAATTTTTGTGCCACTTTTCAAAACGATGTCACTTCATTTTGGCACCCTATATATATGCCTCTTTGCCTTTAGGTCAGTTCAGAGAGTTTAAATCAGATATTTTACTTAGCATATTTTTCCAAGAGAAAAATTCACTAAAGAATTCACTTTTGTTTACTCAAACACTTTTCCATGGGCATCAATCATCATCTAGCATCATCCTTGATCATCTAGGTGTCATCTTTGCATGGGTTTTTCAACACACTTTGCTTGGTAAGCTTTTTACTAATATCTTACATATTTTGTGTCTTTTTTAACAAGCAATCTCATTTGTTACTTGTATGCCACTAGAATATATTCTAGATATAAGATTGAGATTAGTGTATTGATTGTTTGAGAGTTGTATTGCGATAACTATCTAGATTTGCCTAATCTATGTTTAGCTAAGCTTTATGACATGTCATTTAGCTATTGATATCTAGGAGTGTTTTTATTGTCATCTCTTCATCCTAGATAAGCATATAGGGTTCCTTAGCTCTATTTTCATTTTGGATATCATACATATTTACATAGGCCATTTTATCTTTTCATTGAGAAGTAAGTCTTGTGTAGCTTCCGGGATTAGGTTGCATAAATCACAAGCAATTGGACTAGGTTCACTTATATCGGGATTGAGTTATATTTACCTTACCATTAGTGGATTCGAGGTTCGAGTGTGGCGCACTTACCAGCCCATGGTTTTTCCCAATTTGGGTTTCCACCTAAAAATCAAGTGTTATTTAAATTCTACACTTTACACTTGATTTATTGCTTTAACTAGTTTGGGGTTTTTTTTCTTTTCGGAATATTGACTAATTGCAAAAATTGGTAATAATCGTTTAAAATCTATTCACCCTCCCCCCCCAGATAAGTTTTATTCGCCCTATGCATTAATAGTTTCAAAACCCATGCAATAACACATCCTAGATGAAGCTAGATGATGTTTGATGCAGATGGAAAATGGGTTTGGGTGAATAAAAATGGGTTCTTGGTTGCTTTTCTTGCAGGACACTCTTAAGCTTCTCAAAGGTGTGAATTTCTAAGCTCTAGGTCTACCGATAAAAGAAAGCAACATATAAATAGAAGGCCCAAAGAGAAGTGACATCATTTTGAACTTGGAAAACTAAATCCCGTCATAACCGCTGTGTGTGCTGCAGTACGGACAAGGTGTCTGCACCACGGTACAACGATGTGTGGGCTCTGGAAAGTTTCACGGTAGGGACCGCTGTGGAGGCAGCTCCGATCATGCACGGTGTTAGGTTTTTGGTTTGTCTTGGCATGTATTCCATTTCAAAATGATGTTTTTCTTGTATTTGATTAGTGGTCTTAGAGATGATGACTTAAAGCTTCAAAGAAAGACTTGGCCACAATTCTTGCAAGATGGTGTATTGAAAGAGGAATAAGCTTTATTACTCAACAAAGGTATAATTGACATCATTTCTCTTACAAGGCTTAGGCAAACACACACATGGCATTCATTTATGTCCCTGTATAGTTGTACACCATTTATATAACACTATCACACACTTGGTAATGTATGCACATAATTTATTTTATAAACATTGTGAATTTACATGTTTTAGGACTATATCTAGGAAATTGCATACGTGTGTGAATTTGTGTTTATTTGTTTCCATTTTAATTGTATTTTGACTTGAACATGATCTCATATAATTCCTTATTGAGTCCCGATCATTTTTGTTTCTCATTCATTAGGTTTCGAGTCCAAACGATGTAGCTACACTATTTTGCGTTCTTATTCGTTAAATTGTCTTCGTAATGTATATTTCCGAGATGAATTCTCAATATTTTGTCAAAGTTCTATAGTCGTTGTTGTGCGTGAGGGAGTCAAAATTCTTAATCCGAAAACGGATTCAAAATCGGAGTTCGGAGGCTCGGATACGGTCAAAGAACGTGAGCAGAGCTCGAGAGGAGCAAGCTAGGCCAACAGTCAAGCATTGGAGGGCGCGTGAGGTGGCCGTGAGGCTCACGGCCAGGCACCTCCTCTGCCCCCGTGTGCCTAACACGCCCCTCACAGGCTGCTGAGGTGGCACACTTCGATTGGCTTGTCTTTTCCCTCTCTTCATTTAATTTAAATCTCCTCCATTCCTTCCCATTCATTCTAAGAAGAAAAAAAATAGAAATCATATGTGCAGAATTTTCTCTCAACTTTTTCTCACCTTCTGAACACCATAACTTTCTCATACGAAGTCAGAATTGAGTGATTCAAGTTGGAGATTCTTTGTAATCGAGTCCTCTACCTTTTCCAAGTAATCTTGCAGCTGTTTGATCGAGTTTTCTAGTGGTTCTACCCATAAAAATGAACCAACTCGTGAACTTGAGGTAGTTGTCATATCTTTGTGATTTCTTCTTTTATAACCTTTAATTTGCTTTGGGTTTCTTCTTCTATATATATGTGTGTGTATGATGAATGCTATTGAGAAAGATAACTTCATAATTAAACCTAATCAAAAGTCTAATTAGATACATATGTGAACTGGTTTCTAGGATTCTAGGTTTTTCACATGATTAAGAGTTGTATTGTGATTAGTTTGATATCTAGGGTTATTTGTGGATTGATTGATGTATTTTATGATTAATAACCTTCACATGTTCTTTGATTCTCTAATTGATCAAATCTAAGATTAGCACTTGTGTATTTGTATTTAGAGCCTAATAGGATTTAATTGATTATTCATTATATCCTTGCTCTAATTGTTTGCTAGAAAATTCATTGAATACATTTTGTGATTCTAGCATTTATGTGTATGTTTATAACATCTTGAATATGTGCTTCATGTTTATGATCTATTCAAGTGTTATATGTGTGAATGAAACTAGGAGCTACTTGTGTTAGGTGTTTTTCACATGCTTTAGGCTTTATTCAAGTTTTGCATCTAGACTATTATAACTTGTGTTCTCACATGTTTAGGTCTAGTTTTTCCATGAAATGTATTGATCACATGTTCTATGTTGAATTGCTTGTTTGCATCATTTGCATTCACATGATCATATTAGGAAATCCTTGTAAAAGGCATGAACTCTTGACTAGGACAAGAGGTCCGGATAGTCAAGCATGGAAGTCTTGGTTAGGACAAGAGGTCTGGATAATCGAGCAAGAAGTCATGGCTAGGATTGGGAAGGTCCGGATAGCTATGCATTAGAGGCTCTCTAGAGGCATGAGTGCCTTGGATAGGGAGTTAGCTACATTATTGGTAGGCCCAGGCGTTTGGATAGACATAGACTCCAATAGAGGGTGGTACATGGGATGTGTACACGCTTGAGGAATTTCTAATCTTCCAACGATGTTGGTTTGACATGGACTCCAATATATGGTGGTTTCGCATCATTGAGGGATTTCTTATCTACCAATAAGGATTGGGTAGATATAGACTCCAATAGAGAGTAGATCATAGGTTGGTCACTTTTGAGGAATTTCTAATCTATCATCCAATATATATATAATACCCAATGGTTGTAGTTCAACCTGTGAATGTTTCTTCCTTGGAGGTTTTACTACGTTAAAAAAACTCTTGTGTTAATTCTTCCTATCCCTATTTTTCATATTTGTATATG
The DNA here is from genome assembly GCA_954870605.1 of Acer campestre. Taxonomy (NCBI): domain Eukaryota; kingdom Viridiplantae; phylum Streptophyta; class Magnoliopsida; order Sapindales; family Sapindaceae; genus Acer; species Acer campestre. Next base: position 25,235,084 of record OX940808.1, on the reverse strand, counting down.
TGTATGTTTTAACCTTGTTTCATAATCTTCACTTGTGATGTATTTGTAAACAAGATTTTTTTTAAGTGTGAGATGTATGCACATCATATTGATCATTGTTGTATATATAATTATTTTGTATATTGATACATTTGTGTATAGTTATATATTGATTAAGGGTGGTGAATTGAGCTTATATGTGTTAATTGTTTTATCATAACAATCTTGTTAAAGTTTAATTTGTATGCTCACAAAGGTTTTCACAAAAGTCACGAAAGAGTTTTAAAATTAGAGTGTCAACCTGTTCACCTCCTCTCTAGGTTGTTTAGTATAACCTTATAAGTATTTTCAATTGGTATTAGAGCGGGTCACTTAAAGCAATTAGTATGATTCAGGATTTACAAGGTTATTTACTATGATAACAACTTTTTGTCTATAATTGTTTGTAATGGTTGTCCTCCTTTGTTGATTCGGAAGATGTTTGTTTTGTTGAAAATGCTCATGAAAGACTTCCCTAAGTCTAGTGATGAGCAAGCTTGGTTGGATTGTCAAGAAAGGTTTCTCTTCTCCGAGTTTTATATTTGATGGAGTAGTTTCTCTAAACCAATATGTTCATGAAGTATGAATGAGGTTTATTTTTGAGAAGTTGAAACTTTTAGACCTTTTTGCCATTCATAGTGGTGTAAGTTTTTAAACACCTACCCTTAATAAAGATTCAAATATGGTAAAAGAGGCATGGAATAGATTTCAAGTTACTTGTGAAAAAGGTTCTTCTTGTTTTATATTTCATTTATCTACTAACAATTTTTTTTGATGAGCTTGAAAAGAATGTTAGTGACAAAAGCAAAGAAGAAGAAGTTTTCCCGGAGAATGATCATTCTAGACATGATCAAAGACCACCAACTTTAACTTGATGGCAAGAGCTCAATCTCTTGAGAAGGAAAGAGATAAAGCTTTGAAGGAAGTTGAAGTGATCAAATGTCTAGAAGAGAAGATGGTTGAAGATGCTCTTGTGTTAAATAGTTTAATGAGTGATTTTGCTAATAATTTATTTATTTTTTTATTGAAGGAAACAATCAAAGGCAAGGAAGACGAGTTAACAATTATGAAGGCTAAAGAGCTTGGTAAACTTCATGAAGATTCAAGTGACTTAGGCTTTGTAGATGAGCAAGTGGAGTCTCCTACAACTAAAGGCATGTCACTAAGGAACAAAAGGATTTCAAAAGTCAATCTTCCAAGGTCAAGTGCAAAATCAAGAAGAGTAAGGAGCCTTCACCGTTGGTACACTCTCACCTAAATAGTATCATTTCCATATGTATTCCGGTTTTCCATTTTTGAAATGTTGTAGTGCATACTAAATCTAGATGCCATGAGTATATTAGACAATGCAAACTAGGGAATGAGATACATGTTAGTGAGATGAGAAAATCTTCTATGAATATTTCTTACGTGATAACACTTTGAATTTTGTGCGTGTTAATGATAATCATGTGAGGAAAATTGTCAAGAAGATTTGAGTAAAAATAAGTCTTCCACATGATCATATGCATAGTCTTAATAATATCTTTGTTGATGGCAATAATGTTGTGTATAACATGAGAATATCTTTATAGAGAAGATAGTTGATGATTTATCTTCTAGATATGATATTGCCTTGAGAAATGATCATGATGGTGTATGTGTTTGTGCAGCCAAGACCAAATGGGTCAAAGGGTGAGTGCTTTTACCATTAGTGTAAGTTGCACATGTGAGTTAGCTTTAAGATTAGTGTTTAGTTTTGAGTAACTTAGCTAACTAGCTTTGTTTCTCTATGACTTTGACATGAACTTAGCTATCTCACAAATATCACTATGATAGTCAAAATTTGTTGATTAACTTTAAAGAAGTTGAATTTTGAAATCTGTTTGGTGAGAATTTTGAAAACTGTTTGGTGAAAGTATTTGGTCTTTATTCTCTTATGATGACACACCAACAACTTGTTGTTATGGGGACAAGCAAGCCAAGAGAGCTCATAAAAATAGCGGAGACTTTTCATTAGTGAAAAAGCTTGCTAATGTATTTCTATACTATAGAAGCTTGCTTTCTATTTCATCCTTTCAACTCTATGTGTGCATCGCACAAAGCTAATTGATATTAGGAATCATTTCATTAGAGACCTTGTTGAACATTCTATTGTTACTCTAGAGCATATGCCTACTAAGAATCAACTTGCGGACTTGTTCACTAAGCCCTTGGGCAAAGAGAGATTTAAATCTCTTAGAAGGTCCATTGGCATAATCTGTGTTGATAAGTGTCTTTGTGTGATTGTTGAGTGGTTTGATGAGCAAAACTTAAATTGAAAATCAATTTATTTTGAGAGCTACTCACTTGAGAAGTAATGATCTTAAACAAATAACTTTTATTGTTTCTAGATCATATTGTTTCTAGATCATACATTTGAGCTTGAAAATCTTATTTTTGAAAAGTGCACTAATGCTTCTCTTATATGTTTTAGTTTTGAGTATTTGTGGTTGAAAATATGTAGATTATGGATGCATCTAGAAGCATATTGTTTAGTACATGATAGATGACCTATGATATGTATCCATTTTGCTTCGGCACTACATAGTATTCAACGAGCTCCCTCATGGAAAGGGCTACACACCTTGGTTGTGCAGCAGCCTAATGTAGGAAAGGATTACGCTATTGTGATGAGTGAAAGCCGCTATGAGGTGTATATATTTATGTTATAAAAATCAAAGAAGTGTTGAAAAGAATCATTAAAAGAAAATCTTTGATTCTAAGCCTAAAAGAAATAAAAAAAAATAAAAAATAAAAGACTTAATGGTGTATAGTTGAGAATTGTGAAATACTCGGATTGTCAAATATAAATGAGTAAATGAGCCACATGCACACACACGCTCACATGTTGAAATCTATTCTCTTTAAAAGCAAAAACTTGGATGAATATCGGTTTGACCTAGATTGGAACTGCTTTAGATGGATAGGTGTTGATATAGTTTGCATGTTGATATCACAATTACTCCTTGTATATATGTTAGAAGCATTCACACACACACATTTTGCTTATGTGCTTGATTCATTAGCAATGTGAGAATATTTTTGAGAAATTAATGAAAATCTATGATTCTCTTTTGGACTTTGAAAAGTGATGAAATATTTTCTCTTATTGCTTGAATGTATGAATGTGTGAATGTGTGAATATGTGAAGTCCCTTGTGAACAAGTTTACTTATTGATCATTATGTGGAGCGTATGTTAAGGGGAAGCTTAGTTTATTCAACTTCGCTTTCTATATGACTTGTTTGCTTAATATCTCATACTTTATCTCTTATGTCCTTTGTCTATTCCTTGACTAAAAGGGGGAGAAAATGTTTACCTCACCATGTGTGGAGAAATGTTCCAAATGTGTGAGTATTGTACCTCTTGGTGCTTGATTGAGACTTTGTCTTAAGAGGGAGAAAAGAATTCTTGCTTAATAAGGTTAAGGAGCTTAGAGAGAGCTTTAAAGAGAATACTTATTTGAGATAAGACATTTGTTGGAGATAAGGGAAGTTCTTGTTTGTTTGTCATATTCTTTTTGTTGATATGATGAATCTTGAAGATGTTATTTCATATGTCTTGATATGCATGATGATTCTTCATAATATTATATGCTTTTGTATGTTTGATCACAATTAATGCATGAAACTTTTTGTAATAATTGTATGATTGTGTTTGCAATCATCTTCTCATTGTTTGGAGTTGTATAGTAGTTGAGATTGCAATCAATTTCTTCATTCTTGAGGTTGATAAGAGAGTAATTGCAATGAGTTCCTTTTTGTATGGTGTCGATAGTAATTGTAGTTGTAATCTATTCAATAGAGTGTAGTTGCAATGAGTTCCTCTTTGTTTGGGGTCGATAGTAATTGCGGTTGTAATCAATTCAATTGCTTATGGTTGCAAAAAATTCCTCCTTGCTTAGGGTGATAGTAATTGTGGTTGTAGTCAATTCAATTGATTATAGTTGCAGAAAATTGAGTGATAGTAGTTGTGGTTATAATCAAATCTCTTCTTGATTGAGGTCGAGATGATTGTTATTAATACCAATTCCTTCATATTTGGGGTTGATATGATTGTTTATGCAATTGTTGAACTTGGTAGAAATGACCCATGTTCTTAAGAGTAAAATTTATGCATTTGTGAGTCATTTTACCTTTATGAGTTTGTTGTGTTGTATAGATTTGTATAACCTTTGCTAGGTTAACATGAATAACAAACAAAAATCAAGGGAGAAGATAAAGGAGCTAAACACAAAGGTGGTTCAACAAGATGCAAAAATCAAGATCCTAGAAGAAAGCATTTCTTCAAGCATAGCATCCACCTCCAAATGTGAGATCATCAAATCGTTCAACGTTCTTTGGTAGCACAATTGGCTAGCAAAGCTTATGTGATCTCAAGGTATCCTTTCTTTCTTTTCCTTTTGGCTTCATTTTATGTCAAAAAGGGGGAGAAATATGATATTGTTTTAGCATATCTTCTTGGTGTATTTTGATATCAAGTTTGAACTTTATAGCATGTAATATTTTTTATTGATCTTGGCTAGAATATTTTGTTGGATAGCATGTATTAGGGGGGGGGGGGGGCATACATGATCAATTTGTCCTTTAATGTTTTATTTTCTTGCCAAAGAATATATGTTGCCATATGTGTTGTCTATTGGATATTCTTGTGCTTTCAAGTTGAATTTAGGTAATATCAAGAGAAGACCAAGATGAAGTTCAAGACTTATGGTTGAAAATTTGTCTAGAAATGTGTAACTCATTGTAACTCATTGTGACCAATTTTCTTTGTAATTGTTTTAGTATATGTATAGGGGTTTTGACATGAAATTTGCCAAAGGGGGAGGTTGTTAGGTTTTTGGTTTGTCTTGGCATGTATTCCATTTCAAAACTATGTTTTTCTTGTATTTGATTAGTGGTCTTAGAGATGATGACTCAAAGCTTCAAAGAAAGACTTGGTTACAATTCTTGCAAGATGGTGTCTTGAAAGGGGAATAAGCTTCATTGCTCAACAAATGTATAATTGACCTCATTCCTCTTACAAGGCTTAGGCACGCACACACACACACACACATGGCATTCATTTGTGTCTTTGCATAGTTGTACATCATTTATACAACACTCGTGCATACTTGGTAATGTATGCACATGCATTAGAATTTATTTAATAAACATTGTGAATTTGCATGTTCTAGGACAATATCTAGGAAATGGCATACGTGTGTGAATTTGTGTTTATTTGTTTATGTTTTAATTGTATTTGAACTTGAACATGATCTCATATGATTCCTTATTAAGTCCCGGTCATTTCTGTTTTTCATTCATTAGGTTTCGAGTCCATTACTTTGCGTTCTTATTCATTGAGTTATCTTCGTCATCATATTCCAAGATGAATTCTCAACATTTTATCAAAGTTTCATAGTCTTCATATTTTGTGAGAGAGTCACGATTCGTAATCCGAAGACGGATTTGAAATCAGAGTTCGGAGGCTAGGATACAGTCGAAGAACGCGAGCGGAGCTCGAGAGGAGCAAGCTTGGCAAACGGCCAAGCATTGGAGGGCGCGTGAGGTGGCCATAAGGCTCACGGCCAGGCACCTCCTCTGCCCCCGTGTGCCTCACACGCCCCTCACGGGCTGCTGAGGTGGCACGCTCCTATTGGCTTGTCTTTTCCCTCTTTTCATTTCATTTAAATCTCCTCCATTCCTTCCCATTCATTCTAAGAAGAAAAAAAAAAATAGAAATCATATGTGCAGAATTTTCTCTCAACTTTTTATCACATTCCAAAGTCCATAACTTTCTCATACGAAGTCGGAATTGAGTGATTCAAGTTGGAGATTCTTCATAATCAAATCCTCTACCTTTTTCAAGTTATATTGCAGCTGTTTGATCAAGTTTTCTAGTGGTTCTGCCCAGAAAAACGAATGAACTCGTGAACTTGAGGTAGTTGTCATATCTTTGTGATTTCTTCTTTTATAACCTTCAATTTGCTTTGGGTTTCTTCTTCTATATGTATGTGTATTTTTGGTGAATGCTATTGAGAAAGATAGCTTCATAATCAAACCTAATCAAAAGTCTAATTAGATATATATGTGAACTAGTTTCTAGGATTCTAGGTTTTTCACATGATTGAGAGTTGTATTGTGATTAGTTTGATATCTAGGGTTATTTGTTGATTGATTGATATATTTTATGATTAATAACCTTCAAATATGCTTTGATCCTCTAATGGATCAAATCTAGGATTTACACTTGTGCATTTTTATTTAGAGCCTAACAGGATTTAATTGATTATTCATTATATACTTGCTCTAATTGCTGGCTAGAATATTCATTGAATACATTTTGTGATTCTAGCATTTATGTGTATGTTTATAACATTTTGAATATGTGCTTCATGTTTATGATCTATTCAAGTGTTATATGTGTGAATGAAACTAGAAGCTATTTGTGTTAGGTGTTTTTCACATGCTCTAGGTTGTATTCAAGTTTTGCATCTAGACTATTATAACTTGTGTTCTCACATGTTTAGGTCTAGTTGTTCCATGGAATGTATTGATCACATGTTCTATGTGAAATTGCTTGTTTGCATAATTTTCATTCACATGATCACACTAGGAAGTCCTTGTAAAAAGCATGAAGTCTTGACTAGGACAAGAGGTCTATATAGTCAAGCAAAAAAGTCTTGGTTAGGACAAGAGTTCCGGATAATCGAGCAAGATGTCATGGCTAGGATCTGGAAGGTCTGGATAGCTATGCATTGGAGGCTCTCTAGAGGCATGAGTGCCTTGGATAGAGAATTGGCTACATTATTGGTAGTCCCAGACGTTTGGAAAAACATAGACTCCAATAGAGGGTGGTACATGGGATGTGTATGCACGCTTGCAGAATTTCTAATTTTTCAACGATGTTGGTTTGGCATGGACTCCAATATATAGTGGTTTTGCATCATTGAGGGATTTCTTATCTATCAATAGGGATTGGGTAAACACAGACTCCAATAGAGAGTAGATCATAAGTTGGTCACTTTTAAGGAATTTCTAATCTGTCATCTAATATATATAGTACTCAATGGTTGTAGGTCAACTCGTGGATGTTTCCTCCTTGGAGGTTTTACCATGTTAAAAAATCTCTTGTGTTAATTCTTCCTATCTCTATCTTTCATATTTGTATATGTGTATGTTTTAATCTTGTTTCATAATCTTCACTTGTAATGTATTTGTAAACAAGATTTTGTTAAGTGTGAGATGTAAACACATCATATTGATCATTGTTGTATATATAATTCTTTTGTATATTGATACATTTGTGTATAGTTATATATTGATTGATACTTGTACTTATTGGACATTTTTGTATATACAAGTATTCTTTATTTTAGTTTTAATATAGTTTTTTCACTAGCAAGCTGTAGAGTTATACTTAGTGTTCTTACATTATAATATTCAAAGTACAACTTGTGGAATGTGCTCTTCATTGAATATATTTGTATATGAGATACATTGTTTCTTGGTATATGTTTTGTAGACTAAGGGTGGTGAATTGAGCTTACATGTGTTAATTGTTTTCTCATAACGATCTTGTTAAAGGTTAATTTGTATGTTCACAAAGGTTTTCACAAAAGTCACGAAAGAGTTTTAAAATTAAAGTGTCAACCCATTCACCCCCCCTCCCCCCCTCTAGGTTGTTTAGTATAACCTTGTAGGTATTTTCACACGGTAAAAAATATCATAGGCAACACCTGACATGAACAGCGATACAGACAAGGGAACTGGCAGCGGTACCCACGGCTGTGCCGAGGTAAAGAGAAAAATTCTCTTTTCAGAGCAACAAGTTACACCTAATCTATATGCATGTTTTGCAAGTGTGAAGTGTGAAGAGAATGTACATAAAAGGCAATAAACACACATGCATACAAGTGAAGTGTGTGTGTGCAACTATTCTCTTCAAAGGGTTAAGCATAAGTAATATACCTTCAATAAGCACTTAAGCTTGAAGTGCTTGAATTCCATTTATGCTTGATCATGAGCAATGAAGCCCTAAACTACCCTTAAATAATTAAACCACAATTGTTGTTTGTCAATGAAATAAGCCAATAAAAAATGAGGAACTTACAAAGGTTACTCTGATTGTCTAATCAGTAGGGTCAATTCCCATCAGGCTTTCGTCGGTGGCTGTTACCGTCGATTGGTGTTTCTTGAGATTTGGATTCTGTGAAGGGGAGTCTTGATACTAGTCGTAATTTGACCTATCCCCGTCCATGCTGCTTGGCATATGGTGTTTGATATAAGGTCGTTTCTAAGGTTTTGCTAACTTCTTCCCTCTCCTTCTAACGCCAACTGTTGACGGTGGTTTTTCGTCAACTGAGATTACAACCGATTAAAAGGGTATGATTTGAAATTTAACAATGGTGAGAGATACGAACACAAGAACAATGAAAAAAATTTACGTGGAAAACCCAATGAAGGGAAAAAACCACGGGTGCCGATACCGACTAAAGAATATTTCACTATAAAGGTGTAAAATGATTACAAAGATACTCTCTCTTGCTATCGCTATGTCTTATATATATATAATGAAAAATGAATGAATATATACATTCGAAAACCTTAGACCTAGGGTATTAGTAATTAATTCATAGGATCTTGTTGCCATCCCTTTTCACCAGGTCTGAGTGATTATCTCGACCTCCCGTAATAAACGCAGATAACTGTTGACTTGGTTCTTGATTTCAATCAGAGAAGATGTGGTTGTTTCCTATTCAAAGTGTGATTGTTGACCCCTGTATATCGGCATGATTTGCTGTCCTTTAATGAGTACCAACGAGTTTCCTCGCTACTTAGGCTATCCTCACATTTTGAGGTACCTTGGTCAATCGTTTTCCTTGAGCATTTTTGCTTGGTCGCCTGGCGAGGGTGTCATTCGGACAAGGATCTGGGCAATCTTTGAGGACAGGTTACGAACAATTTGTCATTTTAGGTTTGCTAAGGTGACACGTCATATATTAAGATATAAAAAATGAACATGAATTTTTTTATTCAATAATTTAAAACTTATTTTTATTCAATTTTTTTTTTTTAAGAAAAACTTAGTTATTATACAAACTCACCCCGGAAATTTCTCGACCACAACCTGATTTTCAATATCCATTTCAAACCTTCTTTATTTCCACTACCATTATGATTTGCTTGTAAATAAGTTTTTCATCTATAACTATTGCTTTAAATGCTTCTCTTTCTTAATGCAATTAAAAGAAAAAAAATATTAGAGATAAAACATTAATTATGAAGTCTTCAGATTATAGATGGCACCTCTTGGGCATGCGCCACCTTCCCACGAGGCCAATGTTGTCCAAGCAAAGTAATTTTCTTAAGAAAAAAAATAAATAAGAAAAAAGGTTTTTTTAGGGATGATCCAGTAATTTTCTGTTTTTTTTTTTTTTTTAAAAAAGGTTTCACTTTCTTTCTTTTTTTGCATTTTTCTTCTAAATTTCACGTTTTTCATATTTTTCTTCAAGGTTTCATGTGAAATCTCTGGGTTTTATGTTTTTCGCAAAATAAATAAATAAATAAAATGAAGTGGATGGGTATTTTGTAATTTCGCTATGTACTCAAAATAAACTTTGAATTGTGGTTATAAACGGTTAAATTTCGTAGGTAGTTAAAAACAAATTTTGTATGTTTTATGTGTCTACGTTTTTCATATATTTCTTCAAGGTTTCACGTGAAATCTATAAGTTTTACGTTTTTCGCAAAAAATAAGTAAATAAATAAAATGAAGTGGAGGGCATTTTTGTAATTTGGCTATGTACTAAAAATAAACTTTGAATTGTGGTTATAGACGGTTAAACTTTCGTAGGTAGTTAAAAATAAAATTTGTTATGTTTATATATATGGCTATTTTAGACAATTTTCATAACTAATAGGGATGTAAAAAACAGAACCCGAACTTGCAAGGACCTCGCCCCACCCCACCCCATATGAGGTAGGGTTTTACCAAATAAAATAGGGTTGGGGCGGGTTTAGGGCCAATTCCTACACCCTATTTTAGAAACGGGGCATGGTTGGTATTTGTTGTCCCCACCACAACCTCGTCCCGACCCCGCTTATTTTCTATTTTTTAATAATATTAATATTTAATTAATAAAAAATTATATATATTCTTTTAATTAATAAAATATCATAAATTTTATTATTATATTAAAATATAAAAATAAACATTAATTTTTTTATCCATTTAAAACCTTATTTTTATTTAAAGCTTATATATACATTTCAATCTTACATACAAAAAGACAACATGTCTTTTTGAAAAAAAAAATTATATTAATATGAGACTTTTGTTTATATTAATCACATTAATAAAATTTTGATAATATATATATAAAGACTGCAATGGCGGCTATTGGAACTATATCCCTAGGCAATATTTGACACTATATAGATAAGAAAAGAAAATAATAAAGAGTGACAAAGGCCAAACCAGCCATAAAAAACCAAGGGGAAAAAAAAACCCCACCAGATAAGAGACACACAGGAAACAAAAGAAAACATCAAGAAAAATGAAAAGATTCCTGGTCCATGCAGTTATTTCCCACCAATGAAGAACAGAAAGGTGGGGTGGAGAACCACCAACAGTCAACCTACAACCCTGAAGCATGCTTGGAAAGAGCATCTGCCACCTGGTTACCCTTCCTATAAATATATGACACCTGAAACTCAATATTGGAAATCTGAAAAATGCACCTCTACCAAGCCTGCCATGCACACCAAGGAACGATATCGTAACGAGAAGAGAGCAATTGAACCATATAGGAAGAATCACTCTCCAACCATATCCGATGCCAACCAAATTTCCAAGCAAAATTGATTGCCACAAAAGTAGTAGGAAGCTCAGCCTCAAAGGCAGACACTTGACCAAGAGGGACAACAAAGCAGCCTTTAACAAAGGATCGACAATTACGGAAAATACCTTAACACCCAGAGAACTCAAGGTTGCCTCATATGTGTTAATACTGATCCAAACTGGAGTAAAAGGAGATCAAACCACACTTTTGATAATCGGAGCCCTGACCGGTCGATCACGGCTACCAAAGCACCAAAAAAATCAAAAGGTCGTCCACGTTGTTACATATACACCCAATCTCCAATCGGTTAGCGTCAAAAATCGCATATTAAACCAAGGACAAAGCAAATCTAAAATTTAAAAATTCCCTAAAAAGTCCACTGATTACGAATAAACCACACACTCCAAACCATTGCACGAATAGTCGCCTTCCAAATAACACAAACCTGATCATTAAAATCCTGTGAAAAGAAAGAAAGGCCATGAGTCAGCAAACACCCGTTGCTAAAAAGCAGAGAAAATTGACTCCCAAAGAGCAGTCATCAAAGAACACTGAAGAAAAAGATGGCCAACCGACTCACTACTAATTCCATAAACACTATACCTGAAAGCCAAATGAAACCCTACCCCAACACAAATGATCATTCGTGGAAAGCCTGTTCAGCAAAAGACGTCAAGTCAAAGCAGAACGGGAAATATGAATAGATCAAGACCACACATCTCTCCACCAAGGAACTTGAGGAGAACCTCTAATCAACCGGGAATAAGAAGCCTTGTACGAAACCGACCATCCCGAGAATGAACCCAAACTAGAGAATCTACAACTGGAGAAATCACTATCCTATCAATCCGAAAACAAAGGTTTGAAGAATGTTCTCAAAAACAATCATCTAGAACCCATCTACCATAAAAGATAAAATCAAAAACTTTTGGCTTGAGAGGACTCGCCAAATAATCCAAAATACCCAGATGCTCAACAATAGGCACCTCTAGCCAATTGTCTCGCCAAAAATCCCATTGAGAATGCTTACCAATAAGCTAGATACCATCATTCAAAAGCTCAGAATAATGAGCCTAAAGAGAAGACCAAATTGAAGAGGTGACATACCCCCTAGCGGCTTCCTTAGCTGCCGAATATAACGCTCCCCCGAAAACGAGAAGGCAAACCCCTCGAACGTCATGAACTTCCAAGTGAATTTCTTCAAAATGGAGTCATTAAGTAAACCCAGATCCTTCAAACCAAGACCACCAAGAGAATAAAACAGACAACAACGAGCCCAAGAAACCTGATTCAGCTTGGATTCTTCATAAGAATCCGTCCATAGAAAGTTCCTGATCTTACGGTTAATCTATCGCAACAATGAAGTCGACCATTTATAGATCATGAACAAAAGCACAAAGGAACCTATGATGACTGCTTTAATCAAAGTAGCACGACCAGCTATAGAAAGGGCCTTATCTTTCCATTTAGCAAACTTGGACAAAATCTTATCTGCAACCGGCTGCAACATATACCGCTTGGGCCTACCCTTGAATAAAAGAACCCTAAAATAAGAGAATGGCAACTGCCCAATCTGCATATCAACCAAAGACTATAAATTTTGAATCCGGGACGGAGAAACAGATGAACCGAAATAGATGGAAGATTTGCTCTAGTTAACCAACTGACCTAAAACGCTACCATATTTCCCGAAGGCATGCATGATACCTCTCAGGTTCTTCATCGTACCTCTACAAAAGATCATAACGTTATCCGTATAAAGTAGATGAGTTAGAGCAACAAACCCTCTCGGAGAAGAAATCGGTAACAGCTGAGAAGACTCCACCATCCTAAAAGTAATCTGCTAAGAAACTCCTCCACAATACAAAACAAAACAAAAAAGGAGAGAGAGAGGATCCCCTTGACGAACCCCTTTAGAGCATCTAAAATAATCCTCTGGAGTCATATTGATCAACACTAAAAGCATTGAAGAACTAAGGATGCCATCAATCCAATCCACGAAAATAGAGGAAAACCCAAACGCTTGAAGCATTCTGCGAAGAAAACACCAATCCAGAGAATCGAAGGCCTTATGAATATCAATTTTCATGGCCAAATTGCTCCCATAACACTTCTTATGAAACACATTCACACAATTAGAGCCCAAAGCAATACAGTCCTCAATATGAAGATCCCGAATAAAACCGAATTGATGAGAAGAGACAATCTTAGCAGCAATATGAACCAACCGATCTGCTAAAATCTTGGAAGAGATCTTGAAAAGAAAATTACTAGTATAATCAGACGATACTGATATATCAAAATCAAATCTTTCGGCTTCGAAAGGAGAACTATGAAACTGGAATTAAGACTCGGAAAAATAACTCCAGAGCAGAAGAAATCATGAACATCAAGAACAACATCACCACCAACAATATCCAAACAATGCTGATAGAATTTCCTAGAAATGCCATCCGATCGCGGAGCAAAATTCACATCCATAGCGAAAACCGTGTCATGAATATCTTATGCTGAAGGAATACTAATCAAAAAATCATTCTCTGCTGAGGCCGAAGAGAAGAGATATGAATAAAATCTATGATATGATCCTTGACGACCAAGTGATCAGTCGATAACACGCCGTCAATCGAGAGAGTAGATAAAGTATGCTGACACTATCGACGCCTGATGGAGGCATGAAAGAGAGTGGAGTTTCGATCACCATCACAGAGCCACTTAACCCTGAACCAATCACAAAGGAAGCAATCTTGTTGGCTTAATAACACATCCAACTCATGATGACCATAAAAAGCTCCTCAATAAAACCCACATCAAGCTGAAAGGACTGAAGCTCTGCTAACTTTTTAGATATGTCTGAGTTAAGATCACCAAACAACTCAACTTACTAATGACCACCTGAGGAGGGCTACCCGTAAAGGGAGGACTCCAAACTCTCCGTACAATATCTAAGAAATTGGAATGATCCAACCGCATACTCTAAAATCAAAAAGGCCTAGGCCTAGAGAAGTGATCCATATATATATGGATATGTTAAAGTTCTTTACTAAGATATGACAGTTCTAAATTTCTAGTAAGACAGTAGATTTTTAATAGTGTTCGAAAAAACGTTATGTGATGGTCGATCGTCCCAAATTTGCTAAAATCGGCCAAAAAAATCAGTCAAAAGTTAACGGTCAACCCAAAAAAATCAGGCGACTTGTTTGGTTTAGGCCGATTAATCGGGTCCGATGGAGTCAAAGCCGTTGACTTCGCCTAGACCCTTTTTTTTTAAAAAAAAAAAATCGGCTTTAAAAAAAATGGGTTAGAGGAAGAAAATCAATTTGAGGGAGGACTGAGTGGAGGGAGAGAGACGAGGCCAAAGGAAGGAGACGATGCATGAGGAGCTTTCAGAAGAGAACGACGGACTGTTGGGATTACGATCTGGGTGGATGAGATTGGTGATGGTTTTTCAGAGAGAAGTCAGAAGATTGATAAAGAAAGAATGAGAGATTTCAACTTTCAAGTGAAGCTGCGCATTAGGGATTTAGGGTTGCTGTTTGGAAAACAAGTGATTTGGGGGAATTGCACAAACATCCCTCGAGGTTTGATGAAATTGCACAAATATGACAGTTTTGGCCATATACACACAAACTTCCCTCAATATTTAAAATTTGTTGCACAAACTTCCCCTGCCGTTAGATGAATTCGTTAGTCAATGGTCAAAAGTGTAAAAAATCTAAAATGCCCTTTATTTTTATTTTAAATAAACTAAAAAATTAAAAAAAAAGATTAAAAATATAATTTTTTTTTTTTTATAGATAATATGAATATATCTTAAATCTGAAACCTGGAAAAAAAAAATTCATCTTTGCATATAAAAAAAATAGTTTTTAAAACAATTTAATAATAAATAAATTTTAAATTTTAAATTTTAAATTTATTTAAAATCAAGGGGGAATTGGACAAACTATTTTTTTCTTTTTTAAGATGAATCTTTTTTTAGCTTTCTGATTTAAGATGCATTCATATTTTCTAAAAGATTTTTTAATATTTTTTAATCTTATTTTTGAATTTTTAATTTTGTTTAAAATAAAAATATAGGGTATTTTGGACTTTTTACTTGTTTGACCATTGACTGACGGATCCATCTAACGGCAGGGGATGTTTGTGCAACAATTTTCAAAGGTTGAGGGAATTTTGTACGTATATGGCCAAAACTACTATATTTATGCAATTTTATCTAACTGCGGGGGATGTTTGTGCAATTCCCCCCAAGTGATTTTATAGTCAAGAGTCAAAGACAAAAACGGCATGTTATCTATGCGTTTTGCTCTCTGTTTTTTTTTTTTTTCCCACTAAATCACGACACCTATCAGTCTATCAGTCTATCAGACTATCACTTGCACATGTCACATGACTCACATGACATAAGCATCACACATACTTTCTTCATATGCTGCCATTTGTCCCATAATGGTAGGTGATTGATTTACTATTTAAAAAAAAATGAATTTTGTCCCATTAGAAAAATAAAAAAACAACCCAGATTTTGATTTTCATCTATAAATGAATTTTCATCAAATTCAAACACAGATCCATCTCCTCCAATATGCAATATCAAACAACCCAGAATTAGATGTTGATGATTTAATTGATATGATCATAATATGAGTTTTATTATTGGTTTTACAGGTAGAAAAAAAAAGAAGTAAAATTGTAAAGTAAAATAAAATAAAATATAAAGTAATGTACGAACAAAACAAAAAGAGAAAAAAAAAAAAAAATTTAAAAAAGGGGGAATATCATTTGGGTCCCTATCTTTTCTAAAAAAAATCCATTTTTTAAACGAGTTTGTTTTTTTTATCAAAACTTTCCCTGACTTTTGAAAAGTATATCAAATACGTCATTTTGACTTTTTTTTAACGGTCAAAAGTCACAGAATTAGTATAATGTCTATTTTGCCCCTGTATGCCTTATTAATGACTGAAAAGACTGTTTTACCCTCTAACATTTAAAATTTAAACAATTTATCTTTAATTTTAAATAAAAGATATAAAAAATACAATTTTAAAAAAATATTTATCTAATACAAAAATAAATTGTTTTAAATCTTCACCATTCAAATCTTAGATTGATGGTGGAGATTTATTTATTGAAAAAAAAAAATTATATAAAAAAATTAAAAAAAAATTCTATCAAACTAAAAAATTTAAAACTAATTAAAACTAATCAAAATTAAAATAATTATATAAAAAAATTAAAAAAAAAAATTCTACCAAACTAAAAAATTTAAAACTAATTAAAACTAATCAAATTTCCGAAAATCATCAAGCAAACAAAAATGCAAAATTTAAATTTATTTAAAAAATTACTTTAAAAAATTTTGTATTCTTTCTATCATCAATACCATAACACCAAATCCAGAAATTAATCTCCACCTCCAAAACCTAACCTAAAGTCAAACACCCAAATCCTTCTCCACCAACATCCAAATCTTAGCCACCACCCTAACCTACCAACCAACACATCTAACCATTATGACGAGATCAACTGACGAGATCGGCGCTCGGTCTGCTGTCGCCGACGAAATCCCTCTTTGGCTTTCTCTCCCATTCCCTCTTCTATCTCTCTTTGGCTTCCCTAATGTTTTTTTTTTTTTGTTCTTTTTTAATTTCTCTTTTAAAAATCAAATCTCCCAAGTCAGGAGTTTGGCTTCCCTAAATTCAAGTGACGGTGATGCTTGTGCATGGCGAAGTCAGGAGTTCTCAGCCGGGGACGTGCATAATCCAACGATGAGATCGAGAACTGCATAATCGTCGTCGACCAAACCAGCAAAGGATGACTGTCGATTCTTTTCTTCTCTTTCTCTCTCCGCCGCTCTGCTCCTTTGTTATTCAAACCGAAATTGATCGAGTCGGAGGTAGAAGATGAATGAGGATGAGTTGGATGGTGGATGAGTGATGATGGTGGTGATTTGGTGATGATGGTGGTGATTTGGTGATGATGGTGGATGGTGGATGGTTGATGATGGTGGTGGATGCGTTTGACGATGGTTTAGGGATTTCGAAATCTATTTTTTATTTGGATGGTGGATAAGTGATGATGGTGGTGATTTGGTGATGATGGTGGATGGTGGATGGTTGATGATTGTGGTGGATGTGTTTGACAATGGTTTAGGGATTTTTAAATCTATTTTTTATTGTATGAGATTACTTTTTAATTAGAGTTTTTAAATTTGTGTTATATATTATTGATTTTTATTTTATTTCTATTTTTGTGACACATGGTAAGTTCTTGGTTCAAAGACAAAAATACCCCTACAAAAGTTAAGTTTGACTGATAGTTGACTAACAAATGGACCTATTTGATATACTTTTCAAAAGTCAGGGAAAGTTTTGATAAAAAAACAAACTCGTTTAAAAAATTGATTTTTCAAAAAAGATAGGGACCCAAATGATATTCCCAAAAAAAAAAAACTGACCGTCTAGAAATCCGCCTCGGCACCACCTAGGCGCTAAGCATTTACTGTTCAACTAGCTCCTAGCGTTTACTAGAACACTAGTTTTTAAAGTGATTAGAATTTTTTTTAAATTTAAATTTTAAAATGGATTGTCTTTCAAAAAAAAAAAAAAAACTGAATTGTCAGAAATAAAATTCACATAAACAATTAAAATTTAATACGAGATTATAAATAATTATTGGAATTTTCAAAAGGAATTTTAACGATTAAAAAAAAGAATGGAAGGGAGTCAACCGACCGTTTAGTCAACCTTAAAACATTATTAATAATACCGGTGAAGAAGCCGTTTGGCTCTCAAAACAGACAAGAAAAAAAAAATTAAGGAAAGAAATCCAGCAAATTGAGTAATCAAAAAAATCAAATCATGAACTTGTTTAGATTGGCGGGGGACATGACCCACCTCCTCAGTATCGTTGTCCTTCTCCTCAAGATTCGTACTACCAAATCTTGTGCAGGTATTTTCAGATACCCATTTTGTTCTTGTTTGGTGTCTTGTAATCCGTTGTTTGTTGAGATGAATTTCATTTTGGGTTTGTTATTGCTTGCTCATTTCCTTCAAATATCTAAACATCCATTTCTGCTAAATTTTTAACTTATTAGTGTCTGCTGACGTGTTTCCTTTACATATATATAAAATTTTCTGTTCTTGGGTGCTTATTGAAGCTTCAGGTAGATCAAGAGATGGTGCTTGATAGAAGGAATAATCAATTAGGAGTGGAAGATGTTTTTAGTTTAAGAATTTTGCATTTTTGCAGTTTTAACTTTGCTAATTTGCTCTCTATCCTTGACCTTTTTGGCTTAAGTTATGCATATTTCTCTTTATATTGGAGTGAAAGATGTCGTTTATGGCAGTCGTTTCAGTATGATAAGGATACATAGAGTTGTTATTTTCCAAACTCTATTGGGTATTCGTTCCCCAATGTCGCTTGTACTGTTTAAAACTTAGTTCTTGAATTTGATAAGAGGTTGCAGGTCTTGTCAATTTGCTATTTCGGTAGGTCTAAATAAAATCTCAGGGGAGGATAGTTTGCTTCAATTCTAATAGTTTTATGTTTTCTTTCTAGGAAACTGTTAATTAATAAGCTCCAAAGATTCAGAATTGTGGTTTCTTGCTTCCTAATTGTTTTGTAACCTTAATGAAAATGAGAAGCACTGTATTGTTTAAAATCTGTGAATTTGAAAATTTTCTAGTTTTCTGTGAGTATCCTCTGTTTGTAGGCGTAATATCTTTTGTTTACCCCAGGAATTTCCCTCAAAACTCAAGAACTCTATGCTCTAGTTTTTGTAACTCGGTACCTTGATTTGTTCACGAGGTACGTCTCATTCTACAACTTAGTGATGAAGCTAGTATTTCTTGGAACTTCATTTGCTATTGTTTGGTATATGCGGTACCATAAAGTTGTGAAGCAAACATATAAGAAGGATGAAGACACCTTTAAACATTATTTTCTGGTTCTGCTGAGTTTCGTGTTGGCCCTTTTGATTCCCCATGCTTTTAATACTGTTGAGGTATGAAATATTCCTTATCTTCTTCTTCTACCTATGTTTTATATTCATTGTATTTTTTTATGCAGAAATTCACTTATTTAAACTATGTAAAAGTATAAGCCACTATCAATTCACAAATGCTACAAACTTATTGTTGAAACTCGATGTAGAATTAAACCATAAGAGTATGTGTATTTTACTTTTACTCGTGCTATTTTAAACCACAAATTTAGTTGTCATCACATATGTATGACCCTTTCTCATTTCATTAACTAGTAGAAATTTTACATTAAAGTTCTTATATGTGGTACTAGTTCAACGATAATTCTTTTTGTGGCTACTAAATATTAGTTTCATATGTTTAGGGTTCTTTTTGAAAATTGAAATGTCGGAGACCAACTTGCGTTAATACTCTAAGAAGTTCGTGCCCGTTTGGAAGAGCTTCTTTACTAGCAAAAAGAGCTTTTTCAAATTTTTTTGTGTCGTTTGGTTGTCACTCAGTAGAGCTTTTGGATGATTAAAAAAACTGTTTTACGTCTACTTGGAGAAAGCTCAAATTTTAGGCTTTTCCCGGTAGATCTTTTTGAGCATTTTTAATAACACTAAAATGTCTAATATAACTCTATTATTTAAAATAGTTTTTGAATATTTTAGTAATCCTACCAAACGACCAACAACTTCCCATCAAAAGCTCTATTTGTAAAAGGTCTACTTTAAAAGATCTATTTCTATAAGATATACTTGAAGAAGCTCTTCCAAACGGAGCCGAAAGCTGTCAACAACTTCATGTGTAGCATGAAACCCATATAAAAAGGATTAGTCTGACTAATCATGTGAACCAAGCAATAAATTTCTCCAACACTGATTATATGAGCATAATTAATCAAAAGTTATGATTAATTGCAACGTTGAGGAGAGACATCAAGGGGCAATCAAGATCCCAAATGTTATAATGATCATCAAAAATATCATATTGCAATGAAATGTTAAATAATACTACCCTTTACTTATTAGCTTGCTATGTTGTGTGATGGGTAACTTTTGATCTCTCTTGTGACAGATTTTGTGGACATTTTCTATTTATCTTGAAGCAGTTGCAATCTTACCCCAATTGGTATTGCTGCAAAGGTCAAGAAATATTGACAACTTAACTGGCAACTATGTTTTTCTTCTGGGGTATGCCATTTATGTTTATCAAAGCTCCTCACTTTCTCTTATCATATTGATTGTCCCATTCCTGTTCGGTCGTGATGCTATTATATATAGTACATACACATTATTGTTTCTTGGAATGTCTTGTGTTTCCGGTTGACTGGAAGTAGTCATTTTCTCAAGCTTTAGTGACACTTGTGAATTCACATACAATCACAGATTACTTCAACATTTAAAATTGTTTTCTCTTATTTGAGTTTTTGAGATTTATGACTTGTGGTTAAACTTGTAGATTGCTTTTTAAGTAATTTGTTTATGTTCTCTTTTAATTAATTTTTTTTTTTTTTTAATTTCCTATTTAGTGGTTACCGAGTTTTGTATCTTTTCAACTGGATTTATCGCTTCTTTATGGAGGAGAATCACAAAATGCGCTGGATACGTAAGTTTTTTCTGCCTTGTCCTTGTATTGCTGTCTGTGTTTGTGTGATGTTATTAACAGGAGATTTTGTTGAAATCCTAAACACAGCTTGGATGTCTGGCCTCGTTCAGACTGCTCTTTATGCCGACTTTTTCTACTACTATATTAAGAGGTATATTTCATGTGTTATTATTTTTCGCTTGTCTTCCTTTAAAGAGGTTCTTGTTTGCAACATGAACTTCTTCAGTTCAGGGGAACTAAATATAATTTGCAGAAACAAGCAGTTGAAATTTTTTTTTTTTTTTTTTTTTTGAATTTTCGGTTATTTCTGTGATTTGTCAGCTGGAAGAACAGAGAGAAGCTCAAGCTGCCTGCCTGAGTTGGAGTGGAGCCATCTCAATTTAGAGGTGCTAAATGAAGATAGCTTGGTTTTCTAACTTGGGTTATGGTTTAGGTACATTGACATTAATGTAGCACTATCAAGAGATGGAAATGTAAACGGGACCGGATTTTTTCTCAAAAAGTGCTTTTAAAGTTTAACCTTTTCGCATCTCCTTCCGCAATGTTTTTAAACAGAAAAATTGAAAGAAAAAAACTATAAAGATTATATTTTAAGCAGGGTGTCACCGTCCTATACCCATTGCAGGTTTTACTATCTATCTTCATCTCTGTTTCATTCCCATCCTATAAATACAGGTCTCCGTCGGTTAGTTTGCCATACCCAAGCAATAGACAAACAATCAAGAATTGTAGAGAACCAACGCAGAGAAAACCCAAATCTCGCCATTGCCACATGATCAGTGTATTAATGATTTTATAAAATTCATTACATAAACTAATCAGCCTAAATTCTGAAGATTGAATTTTTTTTTTTTTTTTTTTGGAATCAAAACAATATGTTTATGATTCAAAACATGAAGACAAACTCATAACTCTAGCAACAATATGTTCCACTTCTTCAAAACAATCAGTTTACAATACTAGGAGTTTGATCACAATTATACAACCAAAATTTGCAGTGCTCATTTTCCTTTGAGTGACACCAATGCCCTTCTAGGTACTCTTTCTTTTTATATAGGGATAATATCATTTTAGTCCCTATTGGTTACCATATTATCCATTTGGGTCCTCGTCGTTTCAGTATTGGCTATACAGGTCCATACATTTTCAATTTATCCCTATTTGGGTCCCTACCGTCCAATTCTGTTAGCTTTTTTGAAATTCCCGTTAATCGAGCGAGGGTAAAATGGGGTTTTCAACCTTCAATTTATTCTAGAATTTTTATCAGAAGGGTAGAACGGTAAGTTCACGAAGAAAATTTTTAATAATAAAAAATTTATAATGAAATGAACGGTTGAGATGCAAATTTGATCTGAGATGTTGACACGTCATATAAATCTTTATAAAAACCTAACTATTGTATCACTTTATCATTTTCAACTACACTCACGTTTGTCTTCTTCAGAAACCACAACACCAACAGCTTAAAGCTTCGCCCCAAAAACCCTTTCTCGACCACTTTCGTTGAGTGTTTTTAGCTACTTTTCACATTTTTCTTGAAGTCTTGTGCAACCTGTTTGGTTGTGGTTGTTCATTTTTAGGGAATAGTTGCAGCAGAAATCGTTTTGCAAGCAAACTTTGAAGGTTGTTGAGTTAAGGTTAGTTTTTGAAAAATGAAGGATGATCGAGTTGTTGTCATTGACATTCGTTACATGCTATGTTGTTATATGTAAATTCTTTAAAGATTTCATCTATCTAGGGTTCCAGAGTATGAGAAATTGGGGGGGTTTTTCACTTGAAAATCAATTGAGTGTAATTCTTTTTTGTTGAAGTTGTTTTTAGTGTGTTAGACTGTAAAATAGGGAAATTTTCAAAAAAAAATTTATTTTTTCTTAATCTATCGGGTTCAAAATCTGTTAGAGTTTATTTCAGGTGTTTTCTTTTAATGATAGGAATTTGTGTGTATTTGTTTTGTCTATATGTGTTTCACATGATTTCATTTTTGTTTTCATTATTATTAAGTTTGCAAATTCAGTTTTTATAGTTTTAATATCAGTCATTTGATTTGTTCTTGCATTTGACATGGTTTTATGAAAGATTGTTTAATATTTGCTTATGTAAGTATCTGTTTGATTGCATTTGCATGATCTGATAGCCATTTTTTTTTTTTTTGTGCACAGTTAAAATGGATATTTTCAATATAAATGTGATGTTTGGGATTGAGGTGATTGAGGTAATTAAGGTAGGTCATTGTGACATTGATCACCTAAGCCTCATTACGTTGATTCATGCAACAATTGAGGAGCTTAGTGGAAGAGATGAAGTGCCTACTGAGGATTGCATTGTTTGGATACACTTACCCTGGAGTGGTGATCGAGTTCAAGTGAACACTGATAGTGAGTTAATGTCCTTTGTTAAGTTGTTTGAGGACCGTGGGTTGGGAAAAATAGTTTTTGAGTTACAAAATAGATGTTATGTTCCAAGTCCTCCCGAAGGGACATCTTCTAGACCAAATGAAGAGCCTGAAGTGTTGGATCAGCAATGTGGTTACCAAGTGTTGGGTTGGTGTCACATTGAGGCTGAAATGTTGAATTATGATGGTGACAGCGAGAAAGATGATGATAAGGATTGTGAGGATGGTGAGGATAGTGAGGGAGAAGGTAGACAGGCTAATGATGGACAAAATAAGCAGTATTTTGATGATGGTGAAGGAGAGGGTACACAGGCTTATGAGGGACATAATAGGCAGTTTAGTGAGGATGGTAGACAGACTAATGAGGGAGAGGGTAGACATGTTAATGGGGATGATGGCATAATTAATGAGTGCATGGATTTATTTGAAGGGTATGAATTGAAGTCTGATGATGAGTACTTTAGTGACTCGGAGCTCGAACCTGAACAGGCTAGGATTGCCAAGTTAATGAAAGGTGTACCTTTCAAGAAAATGATGAGTGGTGAGATTATGTTTGAAATAGGTCAGACATTTGACAATGCAGAGCAAATGAGAGAAGTATTCAGGAAGTATGCAATTCAAGAGGGGATAACCTTAGATAGAGTTAAAAACGACCTTGTAAGACAAACCTACAAGTGCAAAGAAGATGGTTGTCCATGGAGGGCACGTGGTTCACGCCTCCTTGATGGAATCACATTCAAGATTAAAACATTAATTGACATACATGAATGTTATAGGATTTACAACAATAAAGAGGCTAAGGTAGGTTGGATTGCCTCCAAGTTTGAGAACCTTGTCAAGAGAAACCCTAGTATTTGTGTTAAGGTGATCAGTGATTTGTTGAGGGAGAAGTATAAGGTATCGGTGGACATGCAAAGGCTGTATAAGGCCAAGAAACGAGCCTTAGAAGGGTTAGCAAAAGACCATGCTCAATCTTTTGGTAAACTAAGGAGATATGCTTACATGGTGAACCAAAGTAACCCCGGATCAGCAGTACATATTTCCACCCAAGATCCACAACCTACTTTTCATAGGATGTTTTTAAGCTTTGAGGCTCAAAAATTAGGTTTCCTAAATGGTTACAGGCCTTTTATTGGAGTGGATGGGTGCCACTTGAAAGTTCCATATGGAGGAGTGCTCCTTTCTGCTGTGGCATTGGATGCAAATAGTGGGTTATTCCCTTTAGCTGTTTGCATCTGTGAGAAGGAGACATAGTGCAGTTGGGAGTGGTTTTTAAGCAATTTGAAGATTCATCTCAATTTCCCATCAGGCAGAAACTTGACTTTCATGTCTGATAGGCAAAAAGGCGTCATCCAAGCATTGCAGAAGCATTTTCCAAGTGCAAATAGAAGGTAATTGCTTTTTCTAATTGCTTATGTACATATTTATATTTATCTAATTGCTTTTTCATTTCCAATTTCATTTTCATATTTATATTTATATTTGTCTAATTGCTTATGTACATATTTATATTTATCTAATTTCATTTTCCATGGCAGGTATTGTGCAAGGCATATATATGCCAACTTCAGATTAACTTACAAAGGTGACCATTTCAAGAAATTGTTTTGGAGAGTAAGCCAAAGCACCAATGTCTTTGACTTCAAAGAAACTTTAGATGAGATTGATGCTATAAACCCTGATGCCAAAAGTTGGTTACAAAAAATTGAACCAAAACATTGGTCTAGGCATGCTTATGACCAAGTAATTAGGTGTGACCATGTCACCAACAAAATGACCAAAGCCTTTAATAGCATGCTAGGTACTCATATAGCTTCTTCTTACTTAGCTTTACTTGAGTTTATTAGGGGGATGGTTATGAGGAAATTCCAAGATAGAAAAAATGAGTGTGAGCAATGGAATTCAGTTTTGCCACCAAAGGTGAATGCAAAAATATTGAAGAATAGTAAAGAGAGTAGGATGTTGACAATTATAGCTGCTGGGAACAAGGAGTATGAGATTTTAGGTCCAAATGAGGGATATGATGTTAACCTTGGTGAGTATAGTTGTAAGTGTGGTAGTTGACAAGTAAGTGAGATTCCTTGTAGGCATGCAATGGCTGCCATAAGCCACCATTGTGGTAAGGCTGAAGTGAAGGATACAGTTAATGAATATGTCCATCAAAGTCTGACTAAGAGTGCATACCTGCAAACTTATCAAGGAATGATCCACCCAATTCTTGATCAAAAGAGGTGGCCAGAAGTCCCTCCTTGTTTACTAATTGAAGATCAAACGGAACACATAGATCCACCACCCAGGACTATGCAACCTGGAAGGCCTAAGATTCAGAGGAAGAGGGAACCAGATGAGGGCCCTAAAGGAGGAAAGTCTGGAACCGTGACATGCAAACTTTGTAACCACGTTGGACACAACAAAAGAACATGCAAAAGTAAGAAAAACAAGGTATGTAATAACAAATTTCTTAATGCAATTCTTCTACATTCATTTTTTCAAACCTGTTTATCTAATTCCCAACCAATTTCTTGTACAGACTAATGAAACCTCATCTTCACATCAACCAATCCAACAAAAATCAACAATTCAAGCGTCATCTTCACAGCCACCACCAACCCAAACTCAAACGGACTTGGACTGATGGAAGACAGCAACACCGCCACTAGCACATCTTGGTTAAACAAACTTTACTTATATATTTTGAATCTTTAATTATGAACTCTACTAAGTAGTCATCTTCTCCCTTCTTTTTTTTTTGTTTAAATGTGTGGTCTTTTTGCTAACATTTTTTAAATATGGTTTGTAAACCATTAGATATACTGAAATTGGCTTTTTGAATGTGCTAGCACATAGACCATGTAAGAATTTATGAACTGTAACTACTACTTATAAACTCTAATTACTTTTTATTTATGCTTATGCTTTACTTTACTAATTATTACATTTCATGAATGCTTGTAATACTAAGTACAAACACTGCCGTTGTTACCCCAAACAACACCATGTTAACAATCCACATTAACCTTGACCCTCCTTGTGTAGACTCTAGGGTATGCATCCTTCCATGAATGTTAGTTTCCAAATTATTTATCCTTAAATGTAAGCTTTCTAGGTGCTGCACCCTTTGCCATAAAAGTTCCAACTTCTGCATTACACTTGTCATTTCTTGTTGAACCTAAAAATTTTCGCTACCATCATACATTTGTGAATTGTTTCCAAGGAATCCAGTTTGGTTGAATTCTTCATTGTCAGGATCCCATAACTTATAGAAATTGCATTTTCCTCTCTCACAAAAGAAATACAATTTCTTTGGATTGTTTTGAGATTTAGATATCTTCACAGCGGCTTTAATCCCGCATGAGCATTTTCGATTTTTGAACTTGATTATCCCTCCATTGATGGCCATTCTTGAGCTTGATGATGACTCCATGATTGTGTCTACTGCTCTTGATTTGTGTTGTTTGTGTTTGCTTGATACTACTATGGTTGGTTGACATATAAATGTGTTGATATTGTTGGAGCAATGTGAGTGACTGAGAGTGTGAGTTATGTGAGTTGGTGCAGGTGCTTTTATAAGAAAAAGAAAAGAAGTTGAATGTATGAAGTGTTGTGTGTATATTTATGTTGTATGCAAATCAGTGTTGTATGAAGTGTTGAATGCAAATCAGTATGCAAAGCAGGTGAGAGGAAACGAATGTTAAATAGGCAGGTGCATGTGCTTTTGAATGGAAAGCTTGGGTGTGTGGTCAGCTTGGGTGTGTGTGTGGTCCTTTTATAAGAGCAAAAAGATAAGCAATGGTTATTTATGAGGTTATATTTGTCTTTACAACCAGGGGAAACATTATTAGGGGTATAATGGTCATTGTATCATCTGTATATGTTAGATTGTCTAATTTTAATAGAGAACGTTACAGAAGGACTAAATGGGCCAATACTGCAACAACTAGGACCCAAATGGATAATATGTTAAACAGTAGGGACTAAAATGATATTATCCATTTTATATAAGAACACTTAAAACCTACTATATATATATATATAAAAAAACACTTAAAAACTATCAAAAAGATATTTATTTTCTTTCTTTTTTTATAACTTGTTAAAACATTATGGTAGATGTTATGCTTTGACTTGTATTCCTAAGTGAACCAATTGTGAACCAAAGAAGACTCAACTGATGTAGAGCTTCATGGAGACATGGGATATGTTTGGAAGATGGAATGGTGTAGTTTGAGGGAGGTTGAAGATCATGAAGAACTGAAGAAGTGGTTCGTTTCATCATATCGATTGCGGTTTTCTAAGCGATGAAATTTAAGGTGACTTGTAACGGTTTAGGAAGCGGGTGCGCAACCGTGACCCTAATCGTAGTCAATCATAAGCATGCCTGGAACGGAAAATCTTTAACGGAAAAGGAAAGTGTTCTTTTGGGAAGATCTTGTGCTTGAAGGAAAAGGAATACTCTTTACAAGAAGATTTTTCATAAAAGGAAATAGTATTTATGTGAAACAAGTAAATCTTATTCGTTTAGGAGTATGATTTCCTTTTATCTTAAACTCTATGTAACTAGTATAAATAGACCTAATATCTATGTTATTAGATTTTAAGGCAGTGGAGAAAAGAACACCATGTAACATCAGAGAGAGTGTGGTGAGATCCAGGAGAGACCTTAGGGAATATCTGAGGAGGGATCCAAGGGAATATCAGTGGATCAAGTTAGAGATCCGTGGGTGATATTTAGGGGAGACCTAAGGGATATTGTGGGGGTACTCGGTGAGGGTCTTGAGAGTATGGTTTGGGGTTGAGGTGAGAGAGAGAATCCTAGAGTATATGGTTGTAACAGTTTATCATATAGTAGAACTTTCTCTGTCGTCCTGACGGCCCGTGGTTTTTTACCCGATTTGGGTTTTTCTCGTATATCTTGTGTTGTGATTGATTATTCTCTCTCATCTATTTTTCTGCTTGTTGACGTTATTAATTGCTATGAGTTATGGGCGTATATTAGACACGACGTTTTAATGTTTATTGGTTCGGAATTATCCCCAACAATTGGTATTAGAGCCATATGGTTTGGCGATAGCGGTGACAAGTTTTTACAGGAGATCGTATGGAGGACTTGGTGGCATTGGGATAATGATAATCATGGTTGCCTAAGTATGGTTTAGTAGAGGAGATACGTCTTGAAGGCGGTTTTGAACTCGTTAAGGTTTGATGGAGGAGAAGTTTGGCTTGTGGTGACAGGTACGAGTCATGGAGATCCAATCTAGGTTACACAAGGAGCTGATTGACTAAAAAAAAAAAAAAAACTCCTGAACACGCAAAAAAAAAAAAAAAAAAATCTCTGTGCTGTGGTGTGGTGTGGGGCTTATCCGTCAAAGCACTCCCAATTTCTAGTAGCAAGTCTTTCACCAGATATGTGATGCAACGACAGAAGATCTTTCACAGGGTTGGGTGATGTAAGGACGTGTTTATCCTTTTGGCAGTTTTTCCCATTAGCCATGGAAGAGGATATGTTGATGCTAGTGGTCCATAATTGTACACAAGGCATTGGTCAGAAAGTGATGCAAGGTGTATGGTGGACAAAGATGTCAATGGCTGACAAACTCTTTGGAAATCTGACTTAAGGAGTTACACCACAATTTCAGCGACATGGTGCCGGAACAAAAAAAAAAAAGTGTAGGAAAATCTTAGAATGGTTTATTCCTAAGTGGTTATACATTATGATGGGGTATGGTGATTCTCGGTGATGAGAATTGTGGCTATGGATAAAGGTCTTATGAATTCAAGTCAAATGGGAGAATTGTTAGATTTTGACTTGTATTCCTAAGAGAACCAAATGTGAACCAAACAAGACTCAACTGATGTGGAGCTTTTTGGAGACGTGGGATACATTTGGAAGATGAAATGGTGTAGTTTGAGGGAGGTTGAAGATCATGAAGAACTGAAGAAGTGGTTCGTTTCATAGTATGGATCGCGGTTTTCTGAGCGATGAAATTTAAGGTGACTTGTAACAGTTTAGGAAGCGGATGCGCAACCGTGACCCAAATTGTAGTCAATTATAAGAATGCTTGGAACGGGAAATCATTAACGGAAAAGGAAAGTGTTCTTTTGGGAAGATCTTGTGCTTGAAGGAAAATGAATACTCTTTACAAGAAAACTTATCATAAAAGGAAATAGTATTTATGTGAAACAAGTAAATCTTGTACGTTTAGGAGTAGGATTTTCTTTTATCTTAAACTCCCTGTAACTAGTATAAATAGACCTAATATCTATGTTTTTAGATTGTAAGGCTGTGGAGAAAAAAACACCATATAACATCAGAGAGGGTGTGGTGAGATCTGGGGGGAAACCCTAGGGAATATCAGGGGAGGGATCCAAGGGAATATCGGTTGATCAAGTTAGAGATCCGTGAGTGATATTTAAGGGAGACCAAGGGGATATTGTGGGGGTACTCAGTGAGAATCTTGAGATTGGGGTTGAGGTGAGAGAGAGAATCCTAGAGTATATGGTTGTAGCAGTTTATCATATAGTAGAACTTTCTCTATCATCCTAACGGCCCGTGATTTTTTACCCGATTTAGGTTTTCCACGTATATCTTGTGTTGTGATTGATTATTCTCTTTCATCTATTTTTCTGCTTATTGACGTTATTAATTGCTATAAGTTATGGGCGTATATTAGGCCTGACGTTTCCACGTTCATCGGTTCGCAATTATCCCCAACAGTAGACTGTCACTACCAATGAAATGTTCTTTGTATTTTGTAAGGTCATTATTTATTGTTTGGCTTATTTTGTGGACAAATCACATATTGGGGATTGATGTAAGGGTAGCTTAGGCATTTGATGGTTGGTGATTTGCACAACCAATGCCTTCTCAAGACCTCAAGATAAGAAGCACCAAAGGTATATTCTAGTGCTTACTTGCTTTGGAGAGATCTAGTTGCACAAACTCACAACTCATGCATATCTCTAATACTTGTATGTTGTGTGTTTTTATATGTGTGCATTCATATCCTTGAATATCTCTTCATGCATGTTTAAATAATTGCATATTGTTCATTGAAATGCCATAACATGTTTAGGCATTAGAATGTAAAGCCATGAAGTCTCTTTATGCATGTTTAAATGATTGCATCTTGTTCATTAAAATACCATGACATGTTTAGGCATTAGGATGCAAAGCCATGAATTCTATTCATGCATGTTTTAATTAAGTGCATCTTATTCAATGACAATGCCATGACATGTTAGGCATTAGGATGCATTTACTTCCCATACTTGCACTTTTTTTAGTCTTAAGTGTGGTGTAATTCATTTCCGTTTGTGTGATCGGAAACGTCCGTGCTTGCACGATGGTGTGCATGTCTTAGCGCGATAGTTGACCACTTGAGAAGGTCTCATTCTTCTCTTGGATAAATGTTAGATTTGGTTTGGTTGATTAGAGTAAAGTGTCTAGTTTCAAAAGATTGGATTTCAATGATTTAAATGATTTTCAAAACTGACATCTGTATGGTCTTGTGACCATAACTTTTTATACAAAGGCTTAAAATGAGTTTTGAAAATTTTTGTACAAACTAGACACCTATACCTTTCCAACGGTATATTATTCGTAATATTTCATGACCGTTTGGATTGTTTTTGAAATCTCCAAAGTGACCACCAAAACAGGGCAACTCTATTGTTGTCCGTTTCTGACCTTTGGTCACTCAATTGACCATAAGTTTTTCTACACACATTGAAATATCATTCTGTAAAAACAAATAGAAAGTAGACATTCATACCTTTCCAAAAATATATTATACAAAAGGTTTCGATATCATTTGGTCATGTTTCGAAGCACTCGAATCTTAAGCTACTGCACTGTCAAGTGTACCGCGGAAATGCCCATAGTTTTTCTATTTCTTCCAAAACGATATAGTTTCACTTGGGCACTATAAATACATATCTTTCTTATCATTTTGAATGCAGAGCCACAAAATTAAACCCTAGAGAGAGAGAGGCTCCATATTCTTGAGAGAGAAAGCACTAAGATTGCTTCTTTAACTCTCTAAACCCAAAACCCATCTCCATCTTGCATCATTCAACATCATTTGAGCATGGGTCTTCTTCAACACACATGGTATAGTATGTTGAACACTATTATCTTACATAATTACTGTTTTTACTTATCAATTTATCTCATTTATAACTTGTACGCTTTTAGATTAATTTCTACTTACAAGAATGAGATTATGTGTTGATTGTTTGGGTTATTTGTGATTGCTAGGTTTTCATGCCTATATGCCATCTAGCTAATTGATCTCATTGTATGATTGAGATAGTTTTTGATCGCTAGATTTTCATGCTTATATGTCATCTAGCTAATTGATCTCATTGTATGATTGAGATTGTTTTTGATAGCTAGATTTTCATGTTTATAAAACATCTAGTTAATTTATCTCATTAAAATGATTGAGATTGTTTTTGTTAGCTATTGTATCCAGGATTGGTTATCCTCTATATAGCTAAGCTTTATGACATGTCATTTAGCATTTAATATCTAGGAATGATTTAATTGTCGTCTTATATCCCTAGATAAGCATCTAGTGTACCATAGCTCTATTTGCATATTTGGATATCTTTACATATTCACTTTGAATGTTAATCTCTTCATTGAGAAGTAAATCTTGTGTTAATCTCTTCATTGAGAAGTAAATCTTGTGTGACTACCGAGATTAGTTGTCCACAAGCAATTAGACTAGATCCACTTTTACAGGTCTGCTAGTAGTGATAGCGGGTTATTGACCGGGATTAGGTTGTAAACGTTATCGCAAATGGTGGATTCGAGGTTCGAGTGTGGCGCACTTACCAGCCCGTGCTTTTTCCCTATTGAGAGTTTCCACATAAAAATCAAGCGTTCTTTAATTTTCTTACTTATATGCTTGATTTGTTAATTTGACTAGTTTGGGGTATTTTCGTGTAAATTGACTAAACGCGAAAATTGGTAGTAAGGGTTAAAATCTATTCACCCCCCCCCCCCCCCCTCTAGATTAAATTAGAACTAACCTGGAATTTACTATTCCTTTCATATTCCATTAAAATGGTCCACCGTTAGTGTCAATAAAATTGGGCATTTCATCCCTTTGCATTCGAAATTTTATGCCGGTGGAATTTCACTTTCAAGTGTTTTTTTTTCTTTTTCTTTTTCTTTTTATCTTAAATAAAATTTGTGGTTATAGTAAAACCCCTATAAACTAATATTGTTGGGATTGGAGAAAATTATTATTTTAAAGGAATTATTTATTTATCGATAAATGAATATTTATTAATTTAAAAAGAGTTATATATTTTTATTACTTAAACATGTAATTTTTTTTAGGGTTGTGCACTGATGCTCCTAATGTGATCGTGTTTTTTTGGTATGATCAAATTAAAATTCTCTCTTATTTTGACATGATCACATACAACTCACAAGTGATCACATGCAATCATATGCAACAGTAATCTGTGTACAATAAAATGCTCTTATTATTATTATTATTATTATTATTATTTATCAAGATACATGCGTGGCATATAAATAATAACAATAATATTCATAATAAACAATGGATGAGGTTAAACAATAAAATTTGATGGATGTTTAGCACTTTTTGAATTATCATAGTAAAAATGATATAGTGATGAAATTACCTACCGATTGAGAGATTATTTAAGGGGTAAAGAATACATCAATCGATGATTGTGATCAAGATGATAATTGTGTTTTGCCAACGATTTCTCAAAATATGTATATATATATATATATATATTTCAAGCAGTAATAACCTTAAATAACTACTTGATGTAAAATGAATATATATATATACAGATTTTATATTATTAGTTCGTCTTGAAAATAAATATATTAGGACGAAGAATGTAGAAAATAGATTATAGAGAGATTTTAACAAGTACATATACTTTGAGTCAAAGAACGTCATGAATATTTATTGTCAGGACGAACTAACAATAGAAAGACAGCATATATATATATATATTCAAATGTGTGTATACATCGTAAAAAATTAAGGATGGTGTTTAATTCTGTTTAAGAACAAATAAAGAGCAAACGATTTTAGATACATTTTTTGGAATGAGCTAAATTAAGAAAGGGTCGGGCTATATCCATTCATTTTTATTTTTTTTTAACATCACCCTCTCAACCATTGGATCAAAAAACACATGAGCAAATGGGTGGTTGAGATATTGAAGTCAAAAAATTGAGGTAGAAATTTGTGTTGATATAGCCTGACCCATTAAGAAAATATAAGTTATAGGTAAGAAGTTTATTAATATATATTATGAATTTGTATGTGGTAATCATGTATTTAATTAACCAATTATTAATTTATATATTGGTTGGTCTTTAAAGGAATTTTTTTAAAATTATTATCTTATGCATTTAACGAGGTTATTGTTTTAGTATATTGCCCAAGTCAGGATCAAAAGAATTTATTATTTAAGCGAGATTATTAATTTATCGAATATTAATTTATTGAGGTTTTACTATATTTTCAGTTGAATGCTGTAAATCTGTAATACCCTTGAAAATATTTTTCATTATTGAAATAACTTTTGGTGAGATTGAAAACACTAGGAAAATCCTCTTATTTACACTTTAAAATGACTTGAAATGACCTGAAATAAATAATATTTTTAGGCACATCTAGAAGTGAATCATTTTTCCCCTTGAGAATTCAAAGAAAACATTTGCAATTAATTTTCAATCCACTTAGAACCAATTATGTATTGGTTATATATATATATATATCAGTACGCACTGACTTGAACATTTCTATATATCGGTTCCGTTCATATTAGTGCACACTAATATAAATATATAAAGATATTGAATGTCAGCCGCTCATTATGAAGAAGTTTTGACAAGTGCATACATACTAAGTCAAAGCATGGAAAATGAGTGGCTCACATTCAAGTGGAAATTGCTAAAAATAACCACTCTGAATATGGGAAATTCGTTTTTAACCACATACGAAACTTTAATTGTTAATAATCATGTTTTGAAAAAAAATTCAATGGGTGTCCATAAATTACCAAGATGCCCCCAAATTAATATTTCTATTTTCTTTTGTTTATTTTTCTCACTGTCTTCTTCTTGCTTCTCTGTTCTTCATTACCATATTTGTTCTTCATCACCATATTTGTTCTTCATCACCTTCCTGCAAATCGAACACCAATGACCGCACCATTGTTGAAGATTTCATTCTTCTATGTTCTTCGTCATCGTTCCTCTCTGTTTTTCATAATCTTGTTGTAGATTTCACGAAGTGAATGAGAAAAACTTTTCCGATTTGCTTTAAATCGATAAATACCATTCATTTGTTCATTAATTGAATTGCAAACAGTTACTTTAACATAGTTTTAGCTTTAATGCATCAATTATGTGTGTTTATGTGAAGAATCGTTTTCAAAAAAGTTTACAGATTTTTCCAAAAGATTTCAAGTTTCACGGGTTCGAAAACTTGAAATCTTCTATTAAAACTTGTTGACAAAATTTGAAATCTTCTATAAAAACTTGAAATGTTGACAAAAAACTTGAAATTTTGAAACTCTCCTGGTTCGTGATCGACATTTCAAGTTTTTCTTCAAGATTTCAAGTTTTTATAGAAGATTTCAAGTTTTGTTAACAAGTTTTAACATAATATTTCAAGTTTTCTAACCCGTCAAACTTGAAATTTTTTGGAAAAACCTATAAACTTTTTTGAAATCGATTCTTCACAAAAACACACAAAATGATCCAATAATGCTAAAACCATGTTAAAGTAACTATTTGTAACTCAATTAATAAACAAATGAATGATATTTACACAACTTAAACCGATTTAGTGCAAATTGGAACAACGATTGGAATTCGATCATGAAGAACGAACAGAGAAGCAAGAAGAACCATCAGAATTTGATCATTGGTGTTCGATTTGCAGGAACAATGATCGGAATTTGATCATGAACCAGGTGAATATTTTGATGGGATGGAAAGGAGAAGAGAGAGAGAGAGAGAGAGAGAGAGAGAGAGAGAGAGAGAGAGAGAGAGAGAGAGAGAGAGAGAGAGAGAGAGAGAGAGAAAGAGAGTGTGTTTGGGGATGGTTTTTATATTATGACATTCAAGTAATTTCTCAAAAATGTAGTTATTAACAATTAAAATTTCATATATGGTTAGAAACGAAATTCTAATATTTTGGATGGCTAATTTTAGTTTTCTCTCCACATTCAATATCCTCATATATTTACATCAGTACGCACTGATTTGAATATTTATATATATATAATACAATTTTTCTATTGTCAGTTCATCCTGACAATAAATATATTAGGACAAAGAATGTGAAGCATTACACTTGTCAAAACCTCTCCATAATCTGTGCTCCACATTCTTCGTCTTGACATATTTGCTACAATTCTGTTGAGTCTTGATTAGGCACTCCTCACTAGGGGACTGGGAGGAGGTGAAAGAAAAGGCATAGGTGATAATTGTTCTAACACCTCACTGTTAAATACTATTTTTACCAATAACATTACGTGCTCAAAATTATAAAAAGGGCGATTACCAAATGAGTCATGGATTTTTTTTAAAATTCCAAGTAGTTTACGACATTTACAAAAATGACCAAATTAGTCTCTAACATTTTCACAAGTACCAAATTAGTCCCCAACTTTTCAGATTTACTGAATTGGTCCTTGTTAGCAGTTAAACAAGACGTATGAGTGTATGACTTTACCTTAAGTTGTGAAGTTACTTAAATAGCCCTATTAAATACAAATAAATAAAATAAAAGTATTAAGTTATTTATTTTTATTTTTATTTTTAAGTAACCGGAGCCCGGAGGACATCCTCCAGGGGAGGACACCAGGTCGTAGAGGCCTCCTCGTCACGAATTGGGTACCAGATCGGACTTCACGATTTGAACCTAGGAACATCCATAGGGTTGGCAAAATGGATAGGGTCTATTGGACTTGTCCATATCCATATGCTGATGGGTGGGTTTATACCCAAACCATTTCAACTAAAGACTTGGATGGATTTTATCCATTCAGACCCACTATAACTGTGGGTCGGATATGGATCTTAACCGGGTATACTCTAGACCCGCAAAAGAACCGACCCGGATTTAAAAGAAAAAAAATAGGGTTTCTTTTTTCCCACTTTGCCTTCCAATTTTCACGCTCTCTCTCACTTTTGCTATCGTTGCTGTCGATAGACCAAAACGGCGAAGTATCATCGGCGAAGTTTCTTTTTCCCGATTGCCACCATTGACACATCACCGGCGAAGTATCTCGGTTGATGTCTCTCTTAGACGAGTTTTTCGAATCTCTCCCCTTCTTCATCAGGTACCATTCTCTCTTTTCATGGTTCTTTTGGTTTCATCCTTTTATTTTTGTGATTTTCGTGTTGATTCATTAATGGGTTTTTGTGATTTCTTACTTTAGTGTTTATGTATTATTTTTTTCGTGTTTACTAATCTGGGTTGCTGTATACTAATCAGATTATCAGAGATAGAGAGTTTCGATGATCTATAGCTGTTGTTGATTGCTGATTTTGGAAGCATTACTGTGTAGATTTGAAGGTAAAGCTACTCTGTTTATTGATTATATTGATTACTGTGTAGATTTGATTTCCTTTTGTATTATATTGATTAATTTTTTTAGCTTTCATGGTTTTTACTCTGTTTATTCTCCTGGTGGGTTTGACAGAAATTGAAGCGATAGAGAGGAACTGACCGGTCTCTGGTGGCTGTAAATGTTAAGAGTTCCTTAAATTTGAATACAAGTCAAAGCAATTTAAGGTATAAAAATTATTGAAACCTTAGCTATATTGAACTATTGATGCTTTAGTGGTTTTACTTAGTGATTGATGTCTTTGATTTTTGAGGTGGCCACAAGGCACCACGATCACCATCACGGATGAAATATACAATTTTGCGCACCTGCACTGCACATTTTTGTACTTGTAATTGAATATGCATAATCTTGTAATGGAGAATTCTAATTCTAAATACACTCTTGTCATTATCAGTCCCAGTTTTTGGTTAATCATATTTTCGAAGCAAGTATATGCTTATTATGTATTTTAATTATTAAGTTAATCTATAATAATATTTAATTAATGATCAACTCACTAATTTATATAAGAGGGTGTAATGCAACTCACTGGAACAGAAGGCAGAAGCACAAATCTTCTTGACAGAACGATTAAATGGAGCCTTTGACAACCAACTTTATTAAGAAAGATTTTTAGCCATTTGTTTTTTATTATTGAAAAATGATAAATTTACCAATCAACAGAAATAAAAGTGGATTACATAACTAATTAAATATTTAATTACATGAGAGTAAATTACATAACTGTAGATTGAGACTTGTATCTTCTCTTCAAAGAAAAGTCTCTCACTTTCTCGAACCAGCTAGCTCCATTCATGGGGATAAAAATGGTATTACAAACAAGACTCCCAACTTTTTGTGTCACTATAACAAATATCGACCGTTGAAATTATAGATCAGGATAGAAGTCAATGATTGATTCAACAGTCACACCTTCTCTATGCAGATTTTTTTATTGTGATCCTTCTCTATGAGTGTGATCCTTCAACAGTCACACTCAAGCAATTGGGCTATTTTTTATTGTGATAATATGCAGATTTCTTAATTGGGTCTGGTCAAGTTTTTACTGTGCATATCTGATCAATTATCTTCATATATATAATGTCAAGTTTTTAATGTGGATTTAATTTTATGTTTAGACCAAGTGTGCGAAGTTGTATTGTGCTTAGATATTAGGTACAGTATGGTTAATGGTTAATACAGTATGATTTACTAGTTTTAAATGTGTTAAATGATGTGTTAGGTAGCTAAACATGACTAGTTTTGAAGGAAGTCAAGTAAATGTTTCTACGGGTAGTGGTAATAATGAAGTTGAAGATGTTGAGCCAAGTACTGCTTCAGGTGGCTCTAACCGGAAGAGAAAAACATCATTTGTTTGGAATTACATGATTAGGGTTGATGTTAATGGTGTTATGATGGCAAAATGTAATTTCTGTGAAAAGTTGTTAAATGCTACTAAAGGGACATCAAGTTTAAGGAAGCATGTGTTAAAATGTCTTGATGATCATCAAGAAGCTACACATTCGACTAATACATCATTTGATCCAATTGTTGGTAAGTCAAAAGTAGCGAAGATGATTATAATGCATGAGCTTCCTTTAAGATTTGTAGAATACACGGGGTTTCAGGAGATGATGGGATATTGTCAACCTAGGTTTGAATCAATGAGTAGAAACACGCTGAAAAGTGAGATTTTTAAGTTGTACAATATAGAGAAGGATAAGACATTGAAATTGTTGGATAGCATAGAAAGTAAAGTAGCAATTACTACGGATATGTGGACATCTAGTACAAAAATGGGATACATGGTTGTTACTATGCATTTCATTGACAAATCATGGGTGTTACATAGTAGAATCATGCGTTTTATACATGTGTTAAGTCCACATGATGCTACATCACTTGGTGAACAATTGGTGACATGTTTTTATGACTGGAATGTGGATAGGAAGTTGTCTGCAATTACTGTGGATAATTGTTCCACTAATGATTGTATGATTGAGAAAATTAAGAACAAATTTGGTGATGCATTGGTGTTAGGTGGGAGGTTATTCCATATGCGATGTTGTGCCCACATCTTGAATTTGGTGGTGCGAGATGGGTTGAAAGTGATTGCAGATGGCATTGAAAAAATTAGGGATAGTATTTGTTTTTGGATAGCTTCAAGCAAGAGAATTGAAGCTTTTGAGAATGCAGCAAATCAGTTGAAAATTAAGTACACCAAGAAACTAGTGCTTGATTGTCCCACTAGATGGAATTCCACCTACTTCATGCTATCAGTTGCTTTGATTTATAAGGATGTTTTTGTTCGTGCCCAGCATTATGAGCCGCAATATAAATGTTTACCCAATGAATCAGATTGGCAGTTAGCAACAATTATGGTGGAGCATTTGAAGCCGTTTTACAAGTTAACGGAGTTTTTCTCAGGTACCAAATATCCTACTGCTAATTTAGTTTTTCCCATGATTTGTAAAGTGAGAGAGACAATGAATGGATGGCTTAATTCTCGTTACAGTGAGATACAAGCAATGGCAAGAGGTATGATTACCAAGTTTGATAAGTATTGGAGAGATATTCCTGGTGTGATGGCTGTGGCGGTAGTTTTAGATCCGAGGTATAAGATGTTGCTTGTTGATTTTCATTTTAGTAAAATTTATGGCTCTAGTGCATCTAGTCAGCGAGAAATAGTACATGAACTTTTAAAGGATTTGATTACAGAATATGAATTAGGATCTAGCTTTGTTGAACAGTTAGATGATACTTCATTGGATCATTCTTTTGATATATTTGGGGGTGATGAAGAATTTGAGTTGTATAAAAGTCAAGCGGTTAGCAGTATCAACAAGTCAGAGTTAGAGAGGTATTTGGATGAACAAGTTGAAAATAACTCTCCTGACTTTGACATTTTGTCATGGTGGAAAGGTAACAAAGGGAAATATCCGATTTTGGCTAAGATTGCTAGAGACATTTTGGCCATTCCTGTGTCTACAGTGGCTTCTGAGTCCGCTTTTAGTGCTGGGGGTAGATTTTTGACTCCACATCGTAGAAGATTGCATCCGGACACGCTTGAGGCCTTAATGTGTACACAAAACTGGATATGGGCTCCAATTCGAGGTATGCAATTATTTTTGAATTTAGTTATACTTATTACTTATATATAATATTGGTTGCTATTAATTTTTTTTTACTTGATTGTTTTTTTAGGTGGCATTCCGGAGGAAGAAATATATGCTAAAATAGACGAGGAAGAGCCATTAGCATCCGCATGATTTATTATTACTATTTTTAATTGGATATGGGTTGTAAAAATTAATATTTAGAGATGTGTTATCAATAGATTTATTGAAGAATATTTGAGTTTATTGTTTTAATTGGATATGGGTTGTAAAAAATTAGATACTTGTCAACTTTTTTGATTGAATTGGTTATTTATATTTATTTGATTTGGGTAAAAAAAAAATGTAGGCCCAAAATATCAGGGTCAAAAATAAAGGTAAAAAAATCTAGGCCAAAAATCCGGGTCAAAAAATTCGGGTCAAAAATTCGGGTCAAAAAATCCGGGTCAAAAAAGTATGGGTCAAAATAGACATAAAATGGGTCATGGGTGGGTCGGGTAAAACCCGAAAGATAAGTGGGTCGGATCCATATCCAAACCAGCTGCTTATTTAATGGATCTGGGTTGGGTCCAGACCCATTCATTTTGTGTGGACATTTTATGGATCTGGATCCGGGTTGGATCTGGATCCATATTTTGCCATCCATAATATTATTACATCCATACACAGAGTACAATGAAGATGATGGTGTGACTATGATACACTCCTATCTTTCTACCCAATATCATTTCATCACGCAAATGATTAAGAAATTCAATATGTCAATAGCTTCTGAGATGTTTGCAATAAATCTCATTTCTTTTTTTAAAGAAGAAAATAGACCATCAAATTTGTTGCAGACGCTCGGTTGGGACCCAATTGGCATACTCCATGACTAACATAGAATCCTCTTTCTTGCATGCTTCATTTCTTCATTCTGAACCCAGATCTGACACCACCATATTTTGGGTGGTTTCGCATCCAGCTTTTGCAGAACCCAAATCGTCTAGGTTTTCAAGAACACTGTCAATCTTCTCAAGTAGAGGAGATCGCCGGAATCCACTTCCGGCAAGCCGGCAAGGTGAATTTTTTTAATAATAATATTTATTATATTTTTATATATGTATTTTTAAAAAAAAAGATTTTTATATTTTTTAATATATAAAATGATTTCATTTTTTATTAGTTTTAAGTTTTAATTTTATTTACATAAGTGAAAAAGACTAAAATAACCCTTGACCATTAAGTTTGACAAACAGAAAGTTAGTGAAGGGACTAATTTGGTACTTGTGAAAATGTTATGGACTAATTTGGTCACTTTTATAAAGGTCGCAAACTACTTGGAATTTTAAAAAAAATCTAGGACTAACTTGGTAATTGCCCTTATAAAAATAAACTGATTTTAAATGCTCTAAAGCAAATATCAAATGGACCCTTACACTAATTCAAAGAATAGTTTATAGAGTTGCAACTCTAAAAGCATCCCATGAAAAGAGAGTTTTATCAAAATACAAGGGGTAGAACATGTAGGCATTTCTAAGCACTGCACATTCACATCTTACATCTATGGCCAAAACTACAATTTTACACATTGGTCATTTGCATCAGGCACTGTTTTGGTTTAAAATATATATTTTCAAAAGAAAAAAGAAGCTACCCCTTGCAACATTTGCTCGGATGATTTTTCCTTTTTCCGTTTTTTCCTATATTAAAACTCTTTTATGTGTACCTGTAGAGTACATTCCCAATCATGAAGAAACTACGAAGCAGTCTCTCCAGTATGCCCATAATTACCAGTGTCTGAAACAGAGGAGGATGAAGATTCAACAGCCTTTCCTTTGTTATTATCCACACTTCCCTCGAGTTTCGACTTCTGCAGAAGTTGGAGCTGCTTTTGCAAGACCTATTACAAACATTTAAGATAAAACAATTGTATAAGTAAATTAAGATCACACAAATTAAGTTATGTTCTTTAGACATCAAATGTATTGGATATACACAAACATCAAAGTATTATAACAAAATGAAACTATATGAGTATCAAACTTGCGAGTGCATCAAAACAAAAGTAAAATATAACTATTCAATCTATAGAAACCAGAGATATCCCAAAGAAGTATCCAACATCTCAGAGAAAGATACCCTGGTATTTTCAACAATTCTGCGAAAAATCAAACGCTATCAAACCACTGCAACAGAACTTCTATCACATCAGCCATAGTAGAAACCAGCAGCAGGAATCAACCTGGGACTACCCAAATGTGGAAATACAGCTTGTACAGCAGCTAGAACCGTTTTGAAGAACCAACCATTTTCCGAAGATGAGCAAAAAGAAGCAAGATTAACCCAGTAACAGAACCCCAGAGCAGATAAAAATGTTATCATTCCATGGCAACCTAAAGAAATCTATCCCGGAACCAAAATGACTGATATAGGAAGACATGTCATGCCCCTCCCATAAATGCTCAAGATACCAGCAGTACCACTTAAGAACAAACAGCAAAATTGCCTCAAGCTTTCAGACAAGAAAAGATTCCATGGAATGTCCCAAGCAATAATAACCAGAAGCCTGGTTCAATTTATCAGAGCCACCAATCCATGATTTAAATCTAATTACATGATGATTACTAAAATAATGTACTAAAAACCAGTAGCAAAAAACATATTTTCCAGTCACTAGCATGAAAGGTGTAAAAAAGAAAGGGAAAAAAAGTCCTAGCACTAGAGATGCAAACAGTAGTTCTGAATTATATTGAAAATGTAAACCATGTACAATTGAAAATTAAACCCAAAGCAACCCTGAGAACAAAAAATAAAATAAAATAAAATTTTAATAAATAAAAAGATAAGGTTCTGAATTCACATCGACACAAAAAGAGTTAACATATCATCTGATTTAACACTTTATGGTTACACTTTATCAGCATATTGATGTAGGACAAGCTGTAGAAATAGGGAGACTAATACAGAATTAAGATAGAAATAGATAGAAATATAGAATAACTGATAGAAATATAGAATTAGGGTTTAGAAACAGAGATTGTACAGAAAGGGGAGAAACTCAGAAGAACATATGGGACTAGAAGAACACAATAATCATTCAATTCACTAATCAAGTTTGATTACAAAAGGCTCTGAAGGGGCCTTTTTATAGCTAACAATATAAAAGAGATAAACACCTAACTCTTGATAAAGATAAATAAAACCTAAATTAATCTCTTAAGGAGATAATTATTCTAAACACAATATGATAATTACTAAAATCTAGATAAATAATAATGCTTATCTAATTCCCCATCACATAAGGGATAATAAACTTATGTAGCATGGCAATATCTGTTCATGGAAGCAAATAACTGCATTACTGACTAACTATTATATATTTTGGTGATTTGGCCCATCAAATTAAAGGTATTTAAAGTAGTCATCCTACCAGCACAGAGCAAGGTGATCATACAGCCAATCACAATCTTACAATCTTACAATCTTACTCATAGAAGCAAATTAATCACAATATTAGAGTGTCATAACTAATAATGATGCTGTCATCCAATATTTAAATGTACAGTTGAAGAGAGTAATTAAGAACACACAGAGCAGTGCTAGAATACCTCAATCTGGTGCTGAAGGATCTTAGTTTGAGCTTCCAACTGTGAGTTTGACATATTTGAAGTGCTTTCCCCGTAAGTCACATTGGCACCAGGTGTCTGAAAGGGGACAAAAGCAGTGTGTGCGAATTGAGGAAAGGACAAAGTAGTGGATCCACTAGGATTTATTAAGTGTTGTGGTTGTCCATTAAAAACCTGTTCTCCACCAGAATCCACATTGGCTGAATCACCCAAAGGCCGATAAGCCTGAGGAAGTACGACATATCCTGGAGACCTGCATTCACAATCAAATTTTCAATCTCTTACTTTGTTGCATCCTGTGAAATATTATCTAACCTGGACTGAACCACCAATTGAACCAGCCAGTACCCAAGCCACAGCCAGGTAACATTAAAAAACTGAACAGTGAGAGAGCTGAACCCAGAATCTTTAATGATCAAGAGAAAACGCTAAACCCATAGGTTATCTCTAAGAACTTACAAAATTACAATTTTTGAAATATGTCCAACGTGGAGCTAAAAGCCAACTCCTGGTTCATCCAGGAGAGACACTTCTGTATCCTATTAAGTTTCAACACAAAAAATTTCTTCTACTGAACAAATAAAAGAAAGAAATAAATTGCATTTGGGTTGCCAACTGATCTATTTTGTTGGCCACGTCTCGAAGAAGAGGGAGAGAGTAAAACTTTTGAGATGGAACAGTACTCAGCCAACTTTACAAGGTAAAAGTTTATTACAATTAGGAAAACACTATTGAGATAGACAATTGGCAGGTGTCTGTGACTCTGTGAGTAACAATCATGAGTTTCTATTCTGAATTTGGTAATAATGCTTAAAAACTTGAGCAGCCAAAATGCACATTCAGCTTAAAAGTAGGTGATAATTACTGGCATTCTAGTACCTACCAAACTGGTGGGTTCGGAGAAGGGTAAACATAAGATTTCTCATATACTGAGGCAGCTGCAGCAGCAGCCTGGAGCCTGGCCTGGTGCTGGCTTAAGTTATTGTCAACTGCACCATCAACTGAAGCCTGGGCAGCTGTGCTTGTGGTGCTTGTACCTGTTTCCAGTTAAAACCATTAGCCATATTCCATATTATTAAGTAAATTGTTGCAAGAGCATCACCGGAAAGTGGTCCAGTTAGCTCAAAATTGTTTTAGAATAATATGACGCCACTAAACACAAAAATTCAAACCTAAAAGTTTATGTACAGCACAATAGAAATATAACAATGTAATTTTTTAAAGGAAAAAAAAAAAATAATAATCCTATTTCTGGTACAATGCTATGAGCCTAGGACACAATTACACAAGATGTCCGCTA
Organism: Acer campestre; assembly: GCA_954870605.1. Lineage (NCBI taxonomy): Eukaryota > Viridiplantae > Streptophyta > Magnoliopsida > Sapindales > Sapindaceae > Acer > Acer campestre. Next base: position 25,190,598 of record OX940808.1, on the reverse strand, counting down.
GATAGCATTTTGCATCAAATACACAGCATAACATTTTAACAGCTTATACGGTCTAGGTCAAGCTATATTTATATCGTCAATCATTTAACAAGCACATAACCACATTCTACACAAAAGAAAACAAAAAAAAATGCCCTAAATCACTTCCTGATATCTGGTAGTGGTATAGCAATAACTCCATCCCAAACAGCATACTTACATCTTGTCAGAAGTTTTTGCTTTAGTTTAGTAGGCTATGTATAAACATTTAAGAGAATATTAGCAATCTAATCCAGCAAAAGTAAAATAATTCACTTGTTTTAAAAAAAGGACTCTAATTCCAATAATTTGATAATTTATAATTCAAACTACATGCACTTTATTTAACAAAAATAACAGTACATGTGGCAGGCTTAATATAATTGGGGGCAAAACTATAAATAATGTTGCAAAACAAAATTGTGGCTTGAAAAATATAAATTGAACAAACATCAACTTCCACATCAAACTGCTGTCAAATTGAAATGTCAGGGAGAATTCATTACACAGATAAAACAAATTAATCTAATAAAATAAAATCGTGTCAAGCATGCAACAAACGTCATCTAGGGATGGCAAATTCTGGTTCTGTGTAATCTTAATACCCAATTCCAAATCCAGACCTAGGCTTTTCATTCCAGACCAGGCCAGGTAAAATAACCCGGGTCATAGAGTCCCGAACTGCTGGTTGTAAAATATATTTTGTTCTTCTCTTCTTTAGTTAATTTTAAGTTATTCAATGCAATTAAAATGGTTGGGTAAATAAAAAAGATAATATAAAGAAAAATATTAATTACAATTACTTATTTAGATTTGATAATAGAAAAAAAAAATATGAAAAGAGATATTTAGTTTAAAAAGTCAAGTAGAATCTCCTTTATCATAACTTATTGGTGTATTCATTATATATATATATATATAAAATACAGCCAACTCACTGGGATAGATGGCATTATTCATTATATAATATTTCTGCAATCTAAAAACGCATAATTTTTTATTTTTTTTTGATATACCATGTGTTGAAGGTGGGTGTCCTTCAATTTTCTTTCCCATTTTTAAAATTGGCAAGAGAGGAAGGTGAGTGTCCCCCAATTTTCTTTCCATTCTTGGGAATTGGCAAGAGAGGGTATCCTTTAACTATTTATCTTGTTATTTGTTTTTCCCCTGTTATTTAATTTCTATTTAATTATCCTTTGTTGATGAAATTCAAATGGTCCCTTTGGATTGTAACAATCGCAAGGGAAATAGAGTAAAAGAAAATTATAAAAGTGATCGAGAAACTTTACTTAATCTTTCCTCCAACTCATTCTTTCTACAATCAAAATGAAGAATAGTATGTAAATCTATTGTTCATCTAACAGTAGTTTTGTAATGGGTTTAAGATGTGACTGATATTTTAACTGTTAGTCAAAATCTGTTTGACAAATTACCTCAATTCAAATAGAGCAAGAAAAAAAAAACACTAAAATTTACTTTACTATGTGCTAATTTAGGTTACGAGACACGTCACAACTTTCAAATAAATCTTTACATTCGTCCAAATATAAAGAAATTAACAAGAGAAGAGTTGCTACCTACTTCAAATCCTACCGTTTCAAAACTATTATTGTTTATTTTATTTTATTTTTTGGGTTTGTGGGGTTGGGGCTGGTGTGGATGCGGGGTGGATCAGGAACTGCACTTCAAAACAAGCAGACAAGGGTGACTTCATATTTTACTCAAGTCCAAATATCAGAACCAAAGTTTCCAAATCATTTACTATCAAAAGAGAAGACATGATAGTGAGATTACCTGGTTGATGAGCAGCTGGCCTAGCTCCATGTTGTCCTCCAGCTGTACTTGCCCCATTTTCAGGTGGCACAACTAGAGCTCTACAAGTAGGGCACGTATGTTGTCGCTCTAACCATGAGCGGAGGCAATGAACATGAAAAAGATGTCCACAAATTAATTTCTTGGCTGTGGTCATCTCCTCACGACAAATAATGCAGGTTGAATCACTTCTGCATTATGTAGATGAACACATCATGAAAAAACTTCTCAGAATAAAAAATAAATAAATATACTATCATAAAAATATATTACTCAAACAAGATTATAACTTACGCGTTAAGCTCTTCAGGTGTAGCATCTGGAAATCGATCATTCATATTTGAAGTGATCTTCCGATATCGAATAAAATCAGCAACACGGATCCTGAAATTTCTAAATGTCTCGTATAGTTCTCGTATTAAGTGCAAAGGAACACCATAATTCCTGCAAAAACCAACTCAGCTTCCGATCAGAAATAGGATGTAGTCAAAACATATCCACCGGAAAAAATTGAGTAAAATGAGCACTAGTGCACATCAGAAAATCCAGTGTTCAAGTAAACGCTAGGCGCTAGACGGGCGGTAGACTAGCGCCTGGCGGATTTCTAGGCAGCCGATTTTCTTTTTTGGGTTTTTTCTCCTGACATCATGTTTTGCAACTAATTTGAATATATACTATTATACTAAATAGTAAATAGATACTATGAATATATGATTTAATACAAAATACAATAATAAATATACTAAATAGATATAACTTATAAGTCTTACATAGCAAAAAAAAGTATATGAATGTAATTTGGGAGTTGATCCCCTACAACAGACTCACATAGAATTATTTACTCTCAGGGAAAAGATTCCCAAGAGCTGACCCACACTACATAATGTAAACCACCGGGCAGCCCAAACCCTAGCTATAAATACCACTCTTTCTTCAGACACAGCAACTTCTACTTCACTTTTCAAAACCTCTCTCTCTCTCGTCAAACACTATCACACAAATACTCTGACTTCTCTCTACCTTCTCTCTACCAATCGACACCAAATCGTGACCATTCTCTTCTCCACCGAAACGATTTCAAACCTTTCTCAAAGCAAGATCATCACCCAACCTAACACTCTTTTCTTCAACTTTGTTTCCAAACTTCAACCCTTCTCTTTCTCTCTCGATCTGATTCTTTCTCACTCGCCGGCGATGGTGAACAATGGTGATGTTTGGAACGACTAGGCGGAGTCAACGATTTTGACTCCGCATAGCCCGATTTTTTCGACCAAATCAGTAGATTTTTCCGGCCATATCGGTCGATTTTCTTCCAGCCGCCTAATATGGTCAATTTGGCAAAAACGGGATGGCCGGCGTCCGCCTAGCATATAGGCGGCCGATTTTTCCGATTTTTCGAATGTAAAACAAATATCATAACTTGTTAAAATTAAACAAGTTCACAGACACATTAAACAATAGTTCTCCATAACTGAAAAGAATTAAGCATTCCCAATTCAAGAAAATCCTCCTAACAGTGAACAGTAGAGAAAAAAAAAAAGAGAGAAGAAGATAAAATATTGAATAGGGATAAGACTTTTACAGTTTTACACATTAGAACAAAGGGAAGACATGACTCAGGCCAGTAGGACCTCAACTTTAATTGTATTTGGCAATCAAAGTCCGGCCGCTTCATAGGCAAATCTGGCACATCAGCTCCAGCTCTTTTCAAATAAGGGAGAATCACAAAACCCCACCCCACCCCCCACCCACTGAAGTTTGACCTTTTTTTCAAAAACAAACCTCTAGATTTGAATTTAAATGTAAACCCCCTTATTGTATCCCAAAAACACCTTTAGTTAAAAAAACACTCTGATTGTGTACCGAAAACCCCTTGTTTTCGTCTAAATTGGAAACTACATAGTTGTTTTTGATAAAGGATCAAAACTCAGGGAGGTTTTAGGGAATCTACCTTTCAAAAAAATTGTGGTTTTGGTATTTAGTTATTGAGATTAGAGAGATTCTCTTCCAGGAAAGAGGACAAGGAAGTTCATTCACTACTACTGTATCGAATTAACAGCTTTTCACCGAAGATACTATTTCAGTTGAAGCAAAGCAACTTTGTACTATTATCACGCAAAACACTGGAATTTCTAGATTGAACTTTTGTTTTGTGTTGACCTTGACCAAAAACTCAAATGTTTTGTGTGTTTTAACCTAAGTGGCACTAGATTTCATTCTAGGCAGATTTTCTCAAGTCTAGCCTAAATCATGGGGTTTATCCCAATCTCAATACAAGTATGCCAGCAATCTAATGAATGGTTACAATAACATTGTTTAAAATTATATAAATATCTCTCCGTGTATTTACCCCAATTGGTCCAAAAAGTATCTATGTAAATAGGAGTTCATGTTTTCTGAGGGAGTCCAAGTGCATTCTATGAATGTAATATGCAAGATATATTAATGCACAAAAGCTGAGGTTGCATGGATTACTTACATAAAAATCGCAAGAAAGAAGCAAAGGTACATAGACAAGTGAAGCAAGTCCCGGATAAGTTCCAAGTAGAAGGTGTAGACAGCTTTTCTTTCCCATTGTCCTTCCATAAGCATGTCACTCACATAGAAAACATATTTCACAAATGTTGACACTGTTGTTGTTGCTAATATCATGTACCTAGTACACAATTATAGATGTTAGTGCAATGAAAAACAACCTAAAATACATGCCTTCTAAAAACCACATATAGAGATAAGTCACTCCCAAATTCCAACAGTATTTTTCCTTAATACTTTTTGTCAATTCCATTGCGGTTTGTCCACTTCCAATTCCCAACACCAAATTTATCTAACTTCGTAAAATAAATCTATATCACATAATAAAAGTTCTCTTTTTCAATAATATTGAAATATAAGCATTAATTACATGTCACCTTAAAATGTGGACCTTGCCAAGTACAACAAACATTACAGGGTGTAAGAAATATATCTAAAGCATGTCCCTGACCAGCATATAACATAACCAAGTGGCTCAAAGGGAAGACTTGGTTTCTTTTATGGATGAAGTGTTTATGGTAACACAATGATAGTATATGATGACACGACAAATGAAAAATAAGACTTGGCACCCAAGAAAAAAAATAATATGAAAGTTAACACTACAATTCACATTTATTTATTATTAAAGATAACTATCCTACACTTGTTTCCATTTATAATGCCTTCAGGGCCAAATTATATCTCTACAGCCACATCAATTGATGTTTATGAAAAAAAAAATAACAAGCATATATTTCCTTTGCACAAGCTGTTTTAACAAAAACAATTAGTCAAAATACCCTTAGGCTGCATTCAGTGCCGGGTTATTATTTACAACATGGAAATGTTATAAGTGGAAGGCATGTTATCCAAAAAACAAATATATCCAGTCCTGCTCAACTCCAATTCGGAACTCTATTTCTAAGCAACCAATCACAAATCATTGTTTCAAATCCAGTAACAGCTCCTATAAAGAAAGTTTACCATCTATGCTGGGTACCCACAAGAAGATGAAAGAGCCCAAATATAAGTAACCACGAGAAATTAATAACATAAAAGCACAATTCCGGGAAGAAGCTGAAAAGAAAATATAATTGGTTTCATGGCACTAAACAACTCAAGAAATACAAATTTTCAGCAACATCAGCCACTATTTTCCAACAACTGAACTTCAATCAGACTAAAAGGTATGGCTCCCAGCTGTAACTTTAGAAACCAGTTACAAGGTGAACGGAGATACATGATGGAGCAAATAGAACTAATGGGTCTGTATACACAAAGAAATGAGCCACATAGCATTATCTAATTTAGAAACGATCCACCTTACACATAGTAAGCCAATTTAATAGCCACGAGGAGGAGAAAAAAAAAAAAAAACAATTTGACAGTAACCTGCTTTTAAAAATAAGACACAATTTCACCTTCCGAAGTATTTAACTATTGCTGAACCAGAAAAAGGCATAACTCCACAAAAGACTTAAGGCCATTACATCTACCCGATTTATGATGGATTGATGGTCTACCCAGAAAGCTAAAATCATCGCCTAAGATCAGCAAAGAACAACATAAGTTGCAAGTTGTTATGATGACTGAAAGAATGTCTTCATCACAGTAAAGTTTTACTTGTTTGAGCAATACAATTCTAGTCAATCTAAGCTGTATTATACCCTCACATTAGATTAAATGCAAGCACTCATCTGGAACCCCTCCTATCAGACAATGTTGCCATTCCTACTCTATTTTTGTACTAAAGCTCCTCAATGGATACAAACTCCTCTCAAGAAATCTATCTCACAAAGTCCAAAAGCAACAATTCAAACTTTCACAAGTACTATCGACTCACATACATGATCATTTCTAAATAAGAAAAAGGCCAAATGATGATAGTTCAATAGAAATCACGAGATTAAAAGAACAATTATATCAATGCATTAGCATAAACTAGTAAACTACTTACTCAAATGAAAAGAAGAGAGAAACAGAAGCTTGGCGCGTTTGTAGCAGAAACTTGACAGAACTGTACAAAAACAGGCAATCCAGAAGAAGTAGGAAACCCATAAAAGAAACAATCCGAATGTGAGACCGCATGGGGACAGTGGGGGTAGTCTCAATGTATTCGACCCGTTTCTGAGCCAGCCAATGCAAAGCCTTGATCAACAACAAGGTAGTGACCATAGCAAGGAAAGAAACCGAAAAGTCCTGTCGAAAAATAGTGATAGCAAAGAGGATTTCCATAATCTCCCTCCTGGACTGCTCATTCAATCTCTCAACCTCAGCCTCCCGGAGATGACCGAGAAAGATACGTTTGATCAATTGCCACAAAATGCACATAATTACCAAACCCATATTGAGAAGCAACACCAAACTGATCTTAGAAGTTGATAAGTAAACCATTGAAGGGTAAAATTGCCTTCTACTGTTAAATGCATGGTATATAACTGCTAAAGCACCCAACAAACTAAACCCCGCATATGTTTGCAGCCTCATCATTTCGCTGTTATAACCAAAACATCAATTCACAAATTATTCAAAAATCCGTTTCTGTTTGGTTACTGAGAAAGTTAAGGAAAATTGAAAATCCCAATCTTATCATCCAAATTGAAAAAAAAAAAAAACAAGCGTACTCCTGAATTCTCAATGCTTCCATATTCATGAAAAATAATAACAATAATAATTAAACGAGTAGAATTGAAGAAAAAAAAAAGAGTTACCTGACTCGAAAGATCTCTACTAGTCAAATATGAAAAAAGAAAGGCCTGATTTTGCTTCAAGGAGACAGTAATATATCGGTGTTGAATATATACATATATATATATATATATATATGGGTCTGGCGTCACCATTCCCAATCGGAAGTTGCCACGTGTCTCAAAGCGCTAAACCCAATAGATTATACAAACCCCAATCACAGCCTGCCTATCCAACACCATCGTTTTTCTTCCTAATTAGTTTTTTTTATTTTTTTATGAAACTATTTTTCTTCCTAATTTCACTGCCCAAAAAAATAACTGAAACAAATTCCTTAAAAAAAAAAAACATTAAATTAACTTGAATAATATAGCAAATAAATGATAAAAGATGTAGATGGTCGATCTACAATTAATGTGGATCTAGTCGGATTCAAGTTAGGTCCAAACAACTTGATTTTAACTTGTCGAATCAAACATATCGAGTGCTTCTAATACCTGCAAAAAAGATAAAAACAAACAGAAAAAACGAAAAGAAATAAAAGAAAAAGGGGTTGGTGATCGTTTTTAGTCTTAAATGTGCTTGGGCTGAGTGTGAAAGTAAAGGATATTGCAAAGTGACTAAGTTGATGTATTCTGGTGGTCGGAGTTAGTATTTTGGCAGAATTTCGGCACGCAAGAGCTTTAGAGATAGGAAGAAAATCTAAATCCCTTCCTCATGCGTGAGAGGTCCTATTTATAGGTCTCATCTGGAAACTGATCGTTAAGGTTGGCTAAATGATATCCTGGAAATCTCAATCGGATTTCCTGGGATTGCATGATATTTGACTAGTTCAAACTCACTTGATAGAGTTTAACTTATAACATTGAGACTTAGTCAAATGGAGCTCAAATACAATCGACCCGTATTGAATGGATCCTACCCAAACCCAACCCGGTTGGTTGTGGGTTTTAGCGTTTGGGCCTAAGAGTCATTTTTGGCTACCACAGTTTATTTCCTAGTCTCTAAAGAGGAAGTCTCCAAGTTAGAGAGTGTGAATCTTCGTTGAGTCGGGCATGGGGCAAGGTGTCATTTTGAGCCAACATTAAAGGACAAATCCTTGAAATGTGCCTTTATCGATTCGAACACGAGTTCGACAAGTAGTCGAATAGGTGGATATTTAAACGAAGCTGACTTATCTTTGCAATGACATAGTTGTTGAACATTTTGTATGCCCTAAGAATGGAAAGTCCAATCGATGGCATTGAAGTGGTTCAATTCCCTAGGGTTGATGTAACGCCTCATTTTTGGTACACTTTCGATTTAGTTGAATTTCAAATTAACCGCGACAACTTCATTGGTTAATTAGTAACCATAACGGTTACAACACGTGGCGACCATGGTTAAAAATCATGGTTAAGGCCTTGGTTTATAAATCAAACTCTTCCACTTCTTCATGACTCTTCATTCTCTTGAGAAACTCATTTGAAAACTTCGAATACTCTCCAAAGAACCTGCAGATTCTTGTCAAGCCTAGTTCTTTTCTTCTAGTGATTCCAATTCAAATCTCTTGCAAGGTAAGCAAAAGTTTTTTCATTCTTGTTTGTTTTTTTCTTACGAGACTTATTTTCATGCATGTGTAGGGAACTAGCGAAGTTAATTTTAGGGATTTACCCAAAAATAACACTTGCGTTCTTTGTTGTTCTTCAGTTTTGGTTTTAAAATAATTGGTTTGCAACTAGATTAAATCCGTTTAGGCGATGCTTTCTGATATTGATTTGTTTAATGATGTTGTATCGTCGTATGACGTTAGATTTGGTAGTTGTTCAACTCAGTATTGCTGAGATTTTCTCGGGTTGATCAGATTTTGTTGACTCTTAGGTTCTGATTGCCTGTGGAAACCCTTAGTTTTTTATTTTAAACCTTAGGTTTTGATTTTAAACTTTAGTTTTTTGCTTGACTCTTTCATCTTTTGCATTTGTCAGCTTTTGGAGGCATCATGTCGAGTGAAAGCACGACTTTAGATCCAGTTTATAACTGAACTTCTAGTATTTCAGAGAATGACGTCAAAGAGGGTGTTGTGTTTGACACCAAAGTTGTCGAACAACAGGTCTCCGTAACTGATCCATCAGACATCGTACAGATATATAGTTTAGGTTTATTAGAGACTGGGGCCGTACGAGCTATTGTGGGCTTCGTTAGTTTCCCGAAATACGTAAATGTCGAGGAGCCGTCTTACTCGAGTAGGTCTTTAGGGATTTTGGCCGGTGATAACCCAGCGAGTGTGCTCATAAATTATGACATGGACCAACTGAGGACGCTATACGGCATCCCTGAGTCTATCGATTTGTGTACTACAAAGGAACATGAACTAGCATACTGGGCTATCCTAAGATGGATGTGTTTTTATGAGTACAATTTGCGGTAAGGTTTCAGCTCCCTGTTCCCTCCTTGGCTTAGCGGCTACTGGTGTACTATGATATCACGCCTGGTCAGCTAATGCCAAATAGTTAGAAGATCTTATTGAGTTTAAAAGTCCTTCGTGAGAAGAAAGAGTTAAAATTTGGGTTAGGCTCGCTTTTACGTAACTATTTTTTGAAGCAACATACCCATGAGAAGGGTCGATTCATGCTGTGTTTAAGGTCTGGCACGAGTCATCTCATTTCAGACCTAACGACTAATTATAGGAGATTGAATGACAATTTCTTCTTTGCAAAGGGTCATTTGATCGATGAGCCTTTCGAGAAGGAAAAGTACATCTATCAATGCCTTTGGAGTCGAGCTGGTGAGTGTTGATTTCTAATGTCGTCTAGGGTAGTTTGTTTTTCTTAATATTAATGAAATTGTTGTCTTTGTAAATTAAGTTAATGGAGAGAGTAGATTAAAGTGTCTAGAGGCTGTCGAGCGCACTAACAATGTATTAGCGATACCTACAAAAAAGAAGAGTTGGAAGGTATTGTAGTTATAAGGTAACCTTATACCTAGCTCCTTATGGCTTCATTGGATATGGAATGCGCCATGCACACCGTATCCTCTCGTGAAGGATATAGTGTTGTACGTTTGGATTAGAAGGGGATTTGAGATTATTTGTGATACAAAGTTTTTAACCCCCATAACTAACTGAAAGTTCACAAATAAACACGGTGTGTATACAAATATTAATCTAGGGGGGGTGTGAAAAGATTTTAACTAATTTTCACCCAATTTTCGTTTAAGGTCAATATTACGAAAATGCCCCTAATAGTCAATATAAAAACAACAAGTGTAATATGGTGTGGAAATATAAATGACACTTGATGTATACGTGGAAAACCCAACCACTAGGAAAAAACCACGGGCTGTTTAGTGCGCCACACTTGAACCTCGAAATCCACTAATTGAAATGAAGTTTACAACATATGTAGACCTCATCTAACACTCCGGTCTGTAACCCCCCACTTCTACCACGCGGGCCTTTAAAAGTGGCTCTAGTCCATATTGCTTGTGGCCTAAGCAACCTTAGCCAACAAGACTTAATTTCTCAATGAAGAGATAAAACAACTTATGTGTGAATATATGGAAATACTCAATACATGCATACAAGAGCTAGGCAACCCTATATGCTTATCTAGGATGATAATATGGCAACAAATGCAATCCTAGATATCAATTGCTAAATGACATGTCAAATAGCTTAGCTAACAATAGATTATAAAAACCTAGATAGCTATCACAATACAACACTCAATCATGTCATCACAAACAATCTCTATTTTGAATATAAGATATTAATCTAAGATCATTCAAATAATAAAAGAGATGCCTTGATAAATAAAACACTAAATATCAATGATAAAAGTGAAGAACATACCAAGGGAAGTGTGATGACCAATACTCACTCAAATAAGCAAACTAACTATGCTAGAAAATGCTTAGATGATCTTTGATGCATATGTGTATAAAAATGAGTTCTTGATTTGATTTTCTCTCAAAAAATCTCTCTTTCAAGTTTAGGGTTATTTTGAGTCAGAGAACTAAGTTAGAGAAATGAGAAAGTATGATATTTATAGACATCAAGAACAGGGCAAGTGAAAAGACAATTTTGCCCTTGAAATCACCGATCGGCGGTTTCATTCTGCGGTCGTGGCCGCAGAATGTAACTGCCGAATTGAACCCGAGAAGCAGGGGATCATTCGGCGACCAGATTCGGCGGTCAATCGAAACCGCCGATCAAAACCCAAAAAAGAAACTGACTTAAAATATCTAATTCGGCGGTTTCAATTCGGCGGCCAGGCCACCGATTAAACCGCTGAATAGAACCCGAGAATAATAAATGCATCAGGTCTATTCGACGGTTTCGATTCGGCGGCCTGACCGCCGATCGTAACCGCAGATTCAGTCCAGAGCTTTCTGGAATCAAACGGCGGTTTCATTCGGCGGTCATGGCCGCCGATCAAACTGCCGTTTCACCAATGATGGTGAAACCAAAGGAGAAGCCAAGGGCATTCTCCGAAGGCGATCTTCACGTAAAACCAAGCACATTATCGTGCAAACGCAGACGTTTCCGAACATATTCGGGAAACGAATTACACGACACAAAACACACAACAAGATATGACAAACAATTTGCTAGTGTGAAGAGTGACATTTGAAGAGAATGCACACTAAAGTAAAGCATACATATGCAAACATTACAAGTGAGTGTGTGCAACTAAATCTCTTCAATAAGAAAGTAAGCACAAGATATAACTTTTAGTGCTTGTCTACCTTGAGGTCTTGAGAAGGGTCATTGAGCATGAACACCTATCACTTAAGCTACCCTTTACAAACAACCCCAATATGTGGTTTGCACACGAAATAAGCCAATCAAAAACCGGGAATCCTTACACTAACATCAAACGTCGTTTCATAGACAAGTCGATGTTGAACATCATGTTCAACCTACCCAATCATAAGATGGCATTGAATCTCCAGAAAGAGGCCATGGCCAAGAGACGAGCAGATGCTTTGAAAAAGAAGGCAACGATTGAAACGTTGAAGGAAAAAGCAATTGTCATAGCCGACGAGGCTGCCTTTGACTCTCCTTCGAAGTCGAATCCCCTAAAGAGAATGAAGAAAAGGAAGACTGATGAGGCCAACCTTAAAGGAAAAGTTGTTGAAGTCTAAGTCATAGCAATGGGGCCCGACTTGACTTTGATACTGTTCCCAACCAGGGTTTCTGCTTTTAAAGAGCCGAATAGCTATTTGAAAAAGTCGGACAACCTCTTTTCCCAATCGACAAAGAATACCTTAGGGGAAAGAAGATTGAGGATACAGTTGAGGCGGGTCTGCTCTCCGCTTTTCATGTGATTCTCCTTTTTTTGAATTATTTTTTTTCGGTTTATAAGTGTCGAATATTCATATGACTTTTATTTTGCAGACTCTACAGGTGCAGTTGCACTTGAGGAAAAAGTTTATGGCCAGTCGAGAGAGATGCGCGAAGCTCCAAAAGACAAATAATTCTCTCAGGAAAGATTGTGATAGGCTCAACAAGGCCAACAAGGAGATGGATGAGAAGTCCTCGAGCTTGGAGGAGGAGCTGTGGATGCTGAAGGAGACTCTCGTAGAAAAGGTTTGACAGTGCGAGGAGTTAAAGAAGGCCATGTTGAGATTTATGTCCTAAAGTTTGTAATTTGTAAATGTAAGGACCTCTATTTTGTGATTGGCTTATTTCATGACATACCACATTGGAGATGATTGTGTTGTGGGTAGCTTAGGTCATCTTGATAATTATCAAGGCAAGCTTCCAACCATCCCGGTGACTTCAAGATCAAGAGCTTTAAAAGGTATATCACTTGACCTTGATTCTTGAAGAGATTAGGTGCACACACACACTTGCATGCATCTTTATCTATCTTGCATTTGGTACCATGCATATGTATTTCATTGATTTGTGCATCTATGTTTTTTAGCACACACTCACTTTCATTGCATTTATATGATTGCATTTGTAGTTCTCATAATTGTGTGCTTATATGCTTTATCATCACACTTATGCATTTTCATATATTGCATATCTTTTGTGTGTCACATGCTTGGTGATTTTTCATGATGTTATCCTTTCCCATGCATGTTATTTATTCACAACCACACTTGCACTTCATGTTAGTCTTAAGTGTGGTGTAATTTGTTTCCGTTTGTGTGATCGGAAACGTCCGCGCTTGCACGATGGTGTGCATGTCCTAGCGCGATGGTTGACCACTTGAGAAGGTCTCATTCTTCTCTTGGATAAGTGTTAGATTTGGTTTGGTTGATTGGAGTAAAGTGTCTAAGTTCAAAATATTGGATTTCAATGATTTAAATGTTTTTCAAAAGTGACCTTTGTATGGTCTTGTGACCATAACTTTTTACAAAAAGTTTCAAATTGAGTTTTGTAAAATTCTGGACAAACTAGACACTTATACCTTTCTAACGATATATTACTCGTAATATTTCATGACCGTTTGAATTGGTTTTGAAATCTCTAAAGTGACCACTAAAACAGGGCTTCACAGCTGTTATCCGAATCTGACCATTGGTTACTCAATTGACCATAACTTTTCCTATAGATATTGAAATGTCATTCCATAAATTGGAGTAGAAAGTAGACTTCCATACCTTTCCAACAATATATTATACGAAAGGTTCGATATCGTTTGGTCATGTTTCGGAGCGCTCGAATCTCGAGCTGTTGTGCTGTCGCGCCTATGCGCTGGTGTGGCTCTACTTGACCAGTGCTTTTCATCCAGAGATGTAGCACTGGTGTGGCGCTGGTGTGGCTGCGCCTGACGACCAGCACAATGCTCCGCCCCTGTTTAGTAATTTGGCCATATCTCACTCATTTGGAGTCCGATTTGACTCATTTTTGGAGCAATATTCATGATATTTGTAGGGCTATCATCTAAGCACTATAAATACATCTTTTTTTCTCATTTTTATTCAAGGGAACAAGAGATACATAACCCTAGAGAGAGATTAAAAGTTTCCTAGAGAGAGAAAACTTCAAGCTTGTTTCTTTAACTCTCCAAACCCAAAACCCATGTGCATCTAACATGTTTCGTGCATCTAACATGTTTCATGCATCAATCTTCCATGGGTCTTCTTCATTTATGACTTGGTAAGTAGAACAAACACAACATCCTTCATTTATTGTTCTATCTTAGTCAAGACATGTCTTTTATTGCTTAGTTTAGCAAATCTTCACTCTTATTGCATATTTAGTGAAGTTATGACATGATTGGATTTTGTTTGTGGTAGCTTACATGATTAGGATGATTTTCCCTAAATAGCTAACCCTGGAACATTCTTGTAAAATTGGTTGATGATTAGGTTGATAGATTAATGTTTATTTATCTAGTCAAGCTTTATTGAATGTTCTTGTGGATTTAATTGACAATTATGTTGGTAGAAATTCTCTACAACTAATTGAGTTCACATGTTTGGACATGTTGACATTGTTTGATAGCTAGGATTGTTTTGTGATTGATAACATCTAGCTAAGTCTTTATGTTTTGCATTTGGACATCATTGATGTGTAGGACTCATTGATTGCACTTGTTTATTGCATTTAGTGTCCTTGCCATGTTATTTGACAACTTGTGTTGATTGGTCTTTTGATTGACAATTACTTGATTGCATTAGTTAATTGCATGTTCTTAGGCCTTGCCATGATTGTTGATAACATGTGTTGAATTGGCTTTGTTTGTTGACAATTAGGTTGTGAGAAATCTCTACAACTAATTGACACCTCATGTATGTACATGTACGTTTTGTTGATAATTAGGATGTTTATTTGCATTATAACATCTAGTTAAGCATCTTGTGTTTAGTCTAGCACTTGTTGCATTTGTGCATCATTATTGCCATACTCACATAGACTTTTAATTCTCTTCATGAGCCAAAGTCTTGTGGCTTCTAGGTGAAGTTACACAAGCAAGGAAAGTCTTGTGGCTACCGGTGGGTAGTGCTCAAGCAATTGGTCGAGTGCCACTGTAAAAGGCCCACCGGGTAGATTAGGAGTTACTCACGCCAAGAGTAGTGTATCAAGGGATATCACTAGGGATTGAACCAAGAGTGGTGAGTTGTAGTGTCCATAGCCTGAGGTTATCTAGGGTGAGAGTCTGAGAATCACTTGAGGGTGTAAATTCCTTTTCATATAGTGGATTTCGTTGACCGTGTGTGGTGCACATAACAGCCCGTGGTTTTTTCCCCGTGTGGGTTTCCACGTAAAAATCAAGTGTTCTTTAATTTCCGCAACTTATACTTGCTTTTATTGTTTGTTGAATTGGGTTTATTTTTGAATATTGACTAATCCGAAAAATTAGTAACTAACCGGATTAACAACCCATTCACCCCCCCTCTAGGTTGTTTAGACATACGTATATAATAGTTTCAATTGGTATCAGAGCGGGTTCCTAGACATACTTAAAAGATCCTTACCATATTTGTGTGTCTTGCATTTGTGTGCATTTTGTTCATTGCATTCGTTTACATTCATCTCATTCATTAAACATTATGAGTGGCATTGAAATGTTAGAGGTTAACTTGACCTCCAAAATGGAGAGGAAGGAAAATGACTCCGATGAGGAGGTGACTCTCATGATAGAGAGATTTAAGAGATTCATGAAATCTCACAAGAAGAGAATGACCTCGAAAGTGAGGGAGGAAAAGAAAATGACCTCGTCCAAGAAGGGAGGGGAAGCTATGATCGCTACTTGGAGTGATAGCGAAGTTGAAGTAGTTGAAAGATGTTCTACAAGCTCGATTGAGTGTGAGAACAACTACTTCGCCTTTCCGGTCTCCTACCAAGAAGAAGCTCAAACCATCACCAAGTGTTTGTCACTTGAAGAATTCAAGAAGGGTGACTTGAAAAGTAGAGACCAAAAAGGAGCAAGTTTGAGAGAAGCTAGCATTGATGACATGACCCATGATAGCACAAGTGGGAGAAGCTTCGATCAAGATAGATCATGCTCCGGAAACTCAAGTGATAGTGTGGTTGACTATCAAGAGTTTATTGACTATCTTCAAAAGTGTTTGAAGAAGAAGAAAGATGAAGTTTTGAGGTTGAGTGAAGATAATCTCCAACTAAGAACTAAAGTGGCTCACTTAGATGAGGAAGTGTCACTTATCAAAGTGAATGAAGTGATGATGAAGAAAGAACTTGAAGAGGCAAGAAGTTCACTTGTTAAGATGACTTCGGGTTCGGACATGGATGACTCCTTGAAGACGAACGTGATTAATGTGTCCAAGTATGAGAAGGAGATTGAAGATTGCCACCAACGGATGGAGGCAATGAAAGATGAGCTTGCCAACAAAGAAAACTCCTTAAGGATTGTCAAGGAAAGAGAGATGAGGTGCCTTGGAAAATTAAAGAAGGCCAAGGTCAAACAACCTCAAGCTCAAGGCAAGAGCAAAGCTTCATCCAAGCAACCTTCAACTCAAGGAAAGTCCACACAAGCCTTGGCATCTCAACCAAAGCCTAGGCAATCCAAGAAGAAAGGACAAGTCCTTGAGAAGTCTATCACCTTCTCCAACAAACCAACTATGAGGAAAGGAGGTGATCACAAGAAACATATTCAACTAAGAAGGCACATTCAACCGGCTCAATCACCTCAACAAGCTAGACTACAAAGGTGCCACCAATTGGCTCAAGCTCCAAAGAGAAGCAAACCGATGCACCATCAAAGACAACCTCATCAACATGGCAATGCCTCAATGAGATCACAATGCAATGGTATAAATTCTTACTTTGTACCTACTTGTCATTTTTGTGATATGATTGGTCACTTAAGACCAAATTGCTTTAAATACATTAAGAGGTGTAGGTTAGAGAGCATGAAAGAAAAACGGTTAAAAAAGAGGGTAAGTTTGCATGAACCTAGGGAACTTAGAAACATGTCTATGACCACTAGAAATGATAACGTGGAACCTAGGTGGGTTAAAAAGAATGAACTCGCTTGCCATTGTGCCAATGTGATACCCGTAGATGTAACTAAATCTAATGGACTTGGTAAGTCTATAGGGGCTTATGCCTCCCATTGATTTGGTTGGATTTGACCCCAATAAGGGGAGCTCAAGCAAAGAGAGCAAACTTGCATGAATTGCCATATGCAAAAAGTTAACTTATTTTATGCTCTTTTATGATTGTTTGAGAGTGCTTGGTGAATAACATTGATTAATGCTTTAATAATGTTTTTAATAACACCTTGCACAGTTGCCTATCATGTACTGCATGATTTCTATTTGTGCTTGAGTGTGCTTATCCATTTGAGGAATGTTCTACTTGTTAGTACATGTGATTGACCTCAAATTATTCTCCATGTTTAAGATTCTTTGATATGCATTCTTAAGCTCTCTCTTGAAAAAGGGCTACTGGCAATATGACGTGCAATCGCCCAATGTAGGAAATGGCTACTCATTTGAAACCGAGTGAAAGCCTTCAAGAGAGTTACATTAGCATGATAAACAGAAATACATGCTTGTTAGGATAAAAGAGAAAAACAGAAAAGTTGAAATGTGTTTGATGATATGTGTGATGCATTGCTTAATAAAGACCTCAAAATTGTTGATTGATGATGTGTCTTGCAATGTAGAAAAGATGATATATTTTTTGATGTGATTAGTACACTCTGCACACAAATGCTTGGATATATATCTTCTTGTCATAACAACAGGGCTCTAATTGGTTTGACTTCATTTGGAAAACCCGTTGATTGTTGCTTTGATTGATTCTTATGCATGAGCTCAATAGTGCTTGTATTACATGCTAAGCAACTTTTCCACACACACACACACTTTTCTGTGAATAAAATCTCCTTGGATCTCTCTCAATTCTTGAGTTGCATATAATTGGTTTATATGATTATGCAAATGCCTTTTGTGCAAATAGCTCTGTTTGCTAAAGCAACCCGATAGGGGGAGCTCCTTTGCCTATCTCATGACAAAAAGGGGGAGAAGTCTTGAGAGATATAGGGGGAACATTGTGTATGCTTTAGGGAGAAGTTTGAGAGAGAGTAACCTTTTAGGGGGAGCATTGCATATGCATTGTTTTGTATTGCCTTATTGAGTGCAAATGTTTTTTATGTTTGTTCACCTCACATGCACTTGTTCTTGGAAAAGTGCCTTTCTTGCTATTATGTGTAGGTATGATGATCTACGAAGAGATTGAAGACCTTAAAGACCTTGAAGACTTAGATTCTTAGGTTTCTCTCTTTGTAACGTAGAATACATTTTTGTTGACTAATAGCTTTATTTTGTGTTTTGTGAGGATTATTTTGTGAGTGGTATTTTGTCATAAAATAGCCAAAGGGGGAGATTGTAAGGACCTTTATTTTGTGATTGGCTTATTTCATGACATACCACATTGGAGATGATTGTGTTGTGGGTAGCTTAGGTCATCTTGATGATTATCAAGGCAAGCTTTCAAGCATCCCGGTGACTTCAAGATCAAGAGCTTCAAAAAATATATCACTTGAGCTTGATTCTTGAAGAGATTAGGTGCACACACACACTTGCATGCATCTTTATCTATCTTGCATTTGTTACCATGCATATGTGTTTTATTGATTTGTGCATCTATGTTTTTTAGCACACACTCACTTTCATTGCATTTATATGATTGCATTTGTAGTTCTCGTAATTGTGTGCTTATATGCTTTATTATCACACTTATGCATTTTCATATATTGCATATCTTTTGTGTGTCATATACTTGGTGATTTTTCATGATGTTATCCTTTCCCATGCATGTTATTTATTCACAACCATACTTGTACTTCATGTTAGTCTTAAGTGTGGTGTAATTCGTTTCCGTTTGTGTGATCGGAAACGTCCGCGCTTGCACGATGGTGTGCATGTCCTAGCGCGATGGTTGACCACTTGAGAATGTCTCATTCTTCTCTTGGATAAGTGTTAGATTTG
Organism: Acer campestre; assembly: GCA_954870605.1. Taxonomy (NCBI): domain Eukaryota; kingdom Viridiplantae; phylum Streptophyta; class Magnoliopsida; order Sapindales; family Sapindaceae; genus Acer; species Acer campestre. Next base: position 25,171,668 of record OX940808.1, on the reverse strand, counting down.
ATTTGGTTGATTTGAGTAAAGTGTCTATGTTCAAAATATTGGATTTCAATGATTTAAATGTTTTTCAAAAGTGACCTTTGTATGGTCTTGTGACCATAACTTTTTACAAAAAATTTCAAATTGAGTTTTGTAAAATTCTAGACAAACTAGACACTTATACCTTTCCAACGATATATTATTCGTAATATTTCATGACCGTTTGGATTGGTTTTGAAATCTCCAAAGTGACCACTAAAACAGGGCTTCACAGCTGTTATCCGAATCTGACCATTGGTCACTCAATTGACCATAACTTTTTCCACAGATATTGAAATGTCATTCCATAAATTGGAGTAGAAATTGACTTCCATACCTTTCCAACGATATATTATATGAAAGGTTTCGATGTCGTTTGGTCATGTTTCGGAGAGCTCGAATCTCGAGCTGTTGCACTGTCGTGCCTATGCGCTAGTGTGGCGCTACTCGACCAGCGCTTTTGGTCCAGAGATGTAGCGCTGGTGTGGCTGCACCTGACGACCAGCGTAATGCTCCGCCCCTGTTTCGTAATTTGGCCATATCTCACTCATTTGGAGTCCGATTTGGCTCATTTTTGGAGCAATATTCATGATATTTGTAGGGCTATCATCTAAGCACTATAAATACATCTTTTCTCTCATTTGTATTCAAGGGAACAAAAGATACACAACCCTAGAGAGAGATTAAGAGTTTCCTAGAGAGAGAAAGCTTCAAGCTTGCTTCTTTAACTCTCCAAACCCAAAACCCATGTGCATCTAACATATTTCATGCATCAATCTTCCATGAGTCTTCTTCATTTATGACTTGGTAAGTAGAACAAACATAACATTTTTCATTTATTGTTCTATCTTAGTCAAGACATGTCTTTTATTGCTTAGTTTAGCAAATCTTCACTCTTATTGCATCTTTAGTGAAGTTATGACATGATTGGGCTTTGTTTGTGGTAGCTTACATGATTAGGATGATTTTCCCTAAATAGCTAACCCTAGAACATTCTTGTAAAATTGGTTGATGATTAGGTTGATAGATTAATGTTTATTTATCTAGTCAAGCTTTATTGAATGTTCTTGTGGATTTAATTGACAATTATGTTGGTAGAAATTCTCTACAACTAATTGAGTTCACATGTTTGGACATGTTGACATTGTTTGATAGCTAGGATTGTTTTGTGATTGATAACATCTAGCTAAGTCTTTATGTTTTGCATTTGGACATCATTGATGTGTAGGACTCATTGATTGCACTTGTTTATTGCATTTAGTGTCCTTGCCATGTTATTTGACAACTTGTGTTGATTGGTCTTTTGATTGACAATTACTTGATTGCATTAGTTAATTGCATGTTCTTATGCCTTGCCATGATTGTTGATAACATGTGTTGAATTGGCTTTGTTTGTTGACAATTAGGTTGTGAGAAATCTCTACAACTAATTGACACCTCATGTATGTACATGTACGTTTTGTTGATAATTAGGATGTTTATTTGCATTATAACATCTAGTTAAGCATCTTGTGTTTAGTCTAGCACTTGTTGCATTTGTGCATCATTATTGCCATACTCACATAGACTTTTAATTCTCTTCATGAGCCAAAGTCTTGTGGCTTCTAGGTGAAGTTACACAAGCAAGGAAAGTCTTGTGGCTACCGGTGGGTAGTGCTCAAGCAATTGGTCGAGTGCCACTGTAAAAGGCCCACCGGGTAGATTAGGAGTTACTCACGCCAAGAGTAGTGTATCAAGGGATATCACTAGGGATTGAACCAAGAGTGGTGAGTTGTAGTGTCCATAGCTTGAGGTTATCTAGGGTGAGAGTCTGAGAATCACTTGAGGGTGTAAATTCCTTTTCATATAGTGGATTTCGTTGACCGTGTGTGGCGCACATAATAACTCGTGGTTTTTTTCCCGTGTGGGTTTCCACGTAAAAATCAAGCGTTCTTTAATTTCCGCAACTTATACTTGGTTTTATTGTTTGTTGAATTAGGTTTATTTTTGAATATTGACTAATCCGAAAAATTGGTAACTAACCGGATTAACAACCCATTCACCCCCCACCCCCCCCCCCCCCCCCCTCTAGGTTGTTTAGACACACGTATATAAATATTTTCAATAAATGTTATAATTTCATTAATAAAAAAGTAGTTATTTCATTTCATTAGCCTGACTCATACGTTTATAGTATATGTGCTAAACATCCAAGATTGCTAGATATAATCTCAAACTGAGTATATGAATGTCATATACAGAGGAATTCATTTTGAGACATGCAATGATATGATTTGGAATTTGTAACAGAGATTAAGTAGAAGAAATTGTAGAAAAAAAAAGATAAGTTGTAAGACAGTGTATGACGAAAGAGAGGAAATATGAGTTTCTTATTTATAAACTTCGGTGCCGAACAATTTAGAATCAAGCATTCGAGAGGGGCTTGTCTCTCAATCAGAGCTAAGCTCTTTACAAATGAATTCTCCAATGCCTAATTACAGCACCATGGCTGTTAATATATACTCTCACAATCCTAGTCCCTACCCAATTCGTAACAGAATCCAGCTGCCCACTTTTTCGTAACAGAAATCTTCCTTCCAGCCTTTCCTTCACACCTCCTGTACCAGCTCATGTATGATGTCATTCTTTAGTTGTTATTGCCCCCTTTACCCTTCCTTCTAGAATACGTAAATTGTAATTGTGATCTAACATTACCCCACGCCCAAACATTCACCTTGTCCTCAAGGTGAAACTCCAGAAATTGGTTTACAATCGTAAGATAATCTTCCCAAGTTGCTTCGAAGTAGGTAAGGATTTCCACTTTATGAGGACTTCCACGTGTCCTGGTGTAGCAACTGATTTTGGGCGCACCCCAAGCAAAGATTCAGGGACAACAACTAGCTCCAAGTCGACAGTGAGTTGAAGTGGTAAAGTTGGTGCTGACATAGTCACTCCAAGGGTTTGGTGAAGTTGGGATACATGGAAAACAGGGTGTATGGCAGCTGTTGGTGGAAGTTCGAGCTTGTAGGCAACCCTCCCTATTCGAGCCAATACCTTGAAAGGGCCATAAAATCCAGCAGCCAGATTATTATAACGTCGTTGAGCTAGTGATCTTTGGCGGTAAGGTCGCAGCTTCAAGAAAATGAGGTCCCCTACTGCAAACTCCAAGTTATGCCTCTTAGCATCAACATACATCTTCATTTTCTGCTGTGCACGTAAAAGATGCATTCGTAATTCATCTAAAATGGCATCTCGGTCTTCTAATAAAGTTTCTACAGCGGACACTAATGACGAGCCTCGCTCATAGCGGATAAGTGGAGGTGGATCACGTCCATATAATCCACGAGAAGGAGTACAACGAGTTGCAGAATGGAAGGAAGTATTGTACCAATACTCTGCCCATGATAGCCAGCGGAACCATTGCCTTAGGGTTACGGATACAAAACAACGAAGATACGTTTCCAAGCAACGGTTGACCACCTCAGTTTGGCCATCGGTTTGTGGATGGTAAGCTGTGCTATTTTTTAGAGAAGCCCCATGCAGCTTAAATAATTCCTTCCAAAAATGGCTTAAAAAAATTCAGTCCCTATCGGAGATGATGGATTGTGGAATTCCATGTAATCGGACAATTTCTTTCACGAAAGCTACTGCGACATTAGCTGTTGTAAAGGGATGTTTTAATGCAATAAAGTGAGCATATTTGCTAAGTTTGTCCACCACCACAAGGATCGTATCCTACCCATCCGAACTCGGTAACCCTTCAATAAAATCCATTGATATCTCATCTCATACTTGTTCTGGTATTGCGATAGGTTGTAGCAGCCCTGCTGGTGTTGTCGCCATGTACTTGTGTTGTTGACAAGTAATGCACTGCTGCACAAATTTAATCACTTCTTTTTTCATTCCCACCCAAAATAACTCTGCTACCACCCTTTGATAAGTCTTAGTTTCTCCCAAATGGCCACCAATTGGGGAGCTATGAAATTCTGAAATAATTTGGGGAATTAACTTCGAACCTTTAGGAATCACCAAACGACCCTTGTAGTAGACCACCTCTTGCATAATTGTGAACCCAAAGTGTGGCTATCTCCTAAAAGTGATATCTTCTCGAATTATTTTTATAAATTTATCACTTTCAAGCTCCGATTTGAGCTGGTACCAGTACTGCCATTGCGGAATATAAATGGCAGCAAGTTTGGCTCTTTCTGGAATTCGGGATAAGGCATCCGCCACCCGATTGCTAGCTCTACTACGGTATTGGATTTCGAAGTCATAATCCATGAGTTTAGTGACCCACTTTTGGTGCTCGGTGCCTATTAATTGCTGCTCCAACAGAAATTTGAGACTTTGTTGGTCGGTTCTCACCATAAACCTCCTTCCTAAGAGATAAGGGCGCCACTTGGTGATGGCAAAAACAATCTCCATGAGTTCTTTCTCGTAAATTGGCTTGAGTCGAGCTTGGACACTTAAAGTATGGCTATAAAAAGCTATTAGTTGCTGCCCTTGTATTAAAACCGCCCCAAAACCAAAACTCGAAGCATCCGTCTCGATTACAAATGGTTGAGAGAAATCTGGCATAGCTAATACGGGTACATGAGCCATAGCTTTTTTTAATTCTATAAAAGCTTTCTTGGCTCCGTCATTCCACCCAAATTTATCTTTCTTGAGTTGCTCCGTCAAAGGTAACACAATCTGAGCATAATTTGCCACAAACTTACGATAATAGCCCGTTAGTCCTAAAAATCCCTGGAGTTCCTTAAGTGTGGAAGGAGTAGGCCATGAGATCATTGCGTGAACCTTGCTAGGGTCGGCTGCCATGCCTTCCCCGGAAATAATGTGGCCGAGATATGCAACTTGAAGTTGCCCAAATTCACACTTCTTTAGATTGGTAGATAGTCTGTGGTCTTGTAACACCTCTAACACCATACCAAGGTGTTCCATGTGTGATTTCTCATCATGGCTGTAAATGAGAATGTTGTCGAAGAAAACCAATACAAAGTTTCTTAAGAATGGTCGGAACACGTCATTCATCAATGATTAGAAGGTAGCGGGTGCGTTTGTCGACCCAAATGGCATAACGAGAAACTCGTAGTGTCCATCATGGGTTCTAAAAGCTATCTTTGGAACATCTACCGGATTGAGTCGGATTTGATGATATCCCGACTTGAGATCAAGCTTCGAAAAAATGCGCACCATGGAGCTCATCCAAGAGTTCATTAATGATCTGAATTAGGTACTTGTCGGGAACGATTGCCTTGTTTAAAGCCATATAATCCACACAAAATCTCCACGATCCATCCTTCTTCTTAACCAATAATACCAAACTAGAAAATGGAATGCTACTAACTTATATAATACCAGCAGCCAACATTTCGAGAATCAACCGCTCTATTTCAGCCTTTTGGAACTGCGGATACCAGTATGGCCGCACACTAATTGGAGGGGTTCCATCCTTGAGCAAGATCAAATGTTCTCGGCCGCGGGTAGGAGGCAAACCAGTAGGCATTTGAAAGACATTTGCATATTTTTCCACCACATGAATAAAGAATTCAGGAACAACTGGAGTTTGAGTAGGAATTGTTACCTGGTTAAGCTCTATTAGTAGCCCTCTTTCTTGCTTATAAGTCCTCATCATTGCCTTTAAAGAAACCAAAGTTTTTCCGAGTGAAGGATCACCTCGTAGAGTTACTGTTTCGTTGCCCAATTGAAACTTCATCACCTGTAGATTCCAGTTTGTGTGTGTCATGCCCAATGTTGCCAGCCATTGTATTCTCAAAATTATATCCGACCTTCCCAAACCCAATGGCAGAAAATCCTCCACGATATTGATTCCTTAGAGGTGCAGAGTAACTCCTTTGCAAACCCCCTCACCTTTTACTGAATCCTCGGTTCCCACGGTGACTCCATAAGCCACCGTCCTTGTAATGAAAAGCTTCAATTTCTGAACTAAATTTACCGAGATAAAATTGTGGGTAGCACCAGGATCGATCAAGACGACTACCTGCTGTTGGCCGACAGTCCCCTTCATTTTCATGGTTTTCGACGTTGTCAAACCCACTACCGAGTTGAGAGATACCTCGACTGCCTCTGTAAATTCTGAGATTTCCGCCGCCTCCAAAACTGGTTCATCGACTATCACCGACTCTTCACCGTCTTCCTCTTCGTAGGTTATCAACACATTCAGCTCCTTCTTCTTACATTTGTGACCTGGCGACCATTTCTCGTCACACTTGTAACAGAGACCGTGAGTGCATTTGAGTTGGAGTTCGGAATCCATGAGTCGCCGCACGTCGCCGTAAGGTTTTGCTGAAGGAAAAGTCCCTCCGTGTGTGGGTTGTGGAGTGCCAGTTGGGGAAGAAAAGGTTCGCGCATACCTACCCCCCTTTGTAGCTGAATACCCCCATTCAATTTCAGTGTTCCCATGGCCAACAATTTACTCTCAATTCTTTGGGCCAAATCCATTGCCCGACCCAAATTAATGGGATCTAACACTCTTAGCTCATTTCAAATTTCAGGATTGAGCCCATTTATGAATTGACTCAATGTAATCTCATCTGAAACATTGTCAAGCGATGTCAGAAATTCAATGAATTTTCTCCGATATTCCTTCACCGTCCTTTGCTATCGCAAAGCCAGAAATTGTTCATGGAGTGATCCTTCTTGAGTGGATCGGAATTGTTTCAGTATTAAGAGCTTTATCTCCTCCCACAAAACCATGGGTCTCTTTTTGTGCTCCCATTGATACCACAATAATGCATCTCCTTCGAATCTGATGACCGATGCCTCCAACTTTTCTTCATTGTTAAACCTCTGTAATGAAAAATATCGTTCTGCTTTCAAGATCCATCCATCCGGATTTGTCCCATCGAATACCAGCATCTTGAGTTTTCTGAAACGAAAATCACGGCGGTGCTAAAAAATGTTTGAAGTTCCTTCGGATCTGTGCGTCACTCCTATCACCGGCCCTCCAACTGTTGTAACACGGTTGATTGATTCCTTCCCTTTTCTCGATGATGACGCGGCAACTCTGGCAGCCTCTTCTTGCATTTGGAGAAGGTGATCAAATCGCTTGTTCATGGCCATTATTTCATCCTTAATAGTCCCAACTTCTCGCTGTAAATCTTCCCTCACTGTTACGACTACTTCTTCCATGGTATCCATTCGAGATTGCATGTTTTTGTTTGTCATTGTCCTAAGAAAAAACTGCTCTGATACTAGTTTGATAGGATTTGGAATTTGTAATAGAGATTAAGTAGAAGAAATTGTAGAAAAAAAGATAAGTTGTAAGACAGTGTATGATGAAAGATAGGAAATGTGAGTTTCTTATCTATAAACTTCGGTGCCGAACAATTTAGAATCAAGCATTTGAGAGGCTTGTCTCTCCATTAGAGTTGAGCTATTTGCAAATGAATTCTCCAATGCCTAATTACAGCACCATGACTGTTAATATATACTCTCACAATCCTAGTCCCTACCCAATTCGCTGCCCACTTTTCCGTAACAGAAATCTTCCTTCCAGTCTTTCCTTCACACCTCCTGTTCCAGCTCATGTATGATGTCATTCTTTAGTTGTTATTGCCCGCTTTACCCTTCCTTCTAGAATACGTAAATCGTAATTGTAGTCTAACATGCAATTTAAAGAGTCTGTAGAAAGCAAATAATGATTGATACTTTATTTGTGGTTAATCTACAGCTGCAGTCCATTTCATAATGTACAGTGGTCTTATTCTAGACTATTCATATGGTGATATGAGAATGGAGGCACATTATATAATGTGATCATATAAGATTGGGCCACGATCTATATGAATCTATCACTAAGATCCGTTAGATGAAAAGATTCATATATATATATATCGACAAATGATGGTTGTATATGAGTGATCTAAATCCTGAATGTCTTGCTGACTCCTTCAAGATTAGATCATGTTTCCTGACATTCCATGGCTGAGATCAGAGTAGCATTCATAGTCAATAACTCCGTATCTTGGAATCACGGTTTGATAGTTTTAGGGGGGGGGGGGGGGGGGGGGTGTATTGGATTAGGATTTTAATAGACAATTTTTGGGTGCAAGGATTTTATGGATTTGCAAGATTATTAGGATTATTAGGATTGTTAGGATTATACTTTTAGGATTATATGGATTAGACTTTTAGGATTCTGAAAGAGTCTTTTGACTTTATTTATAGACTATTAGGATTATCTAGATTTTATTTCTAGCCTTTTTGGACTCTTAAAAATATAGACTTTCAAGAGTCAATTATAGTATTCAATTTTCTCTCCAAGTTCCAGTGTTCTATAATCTTGTTAAGCGTACTCATTGAACAACAAAAATTGAATGAGAAACACGTATAAGCTATGAAGAGAAGTAATAAAATTTTGAAATACCGCCAACCAACACATAACCTTCAGCTGATTCATATGGTGCAGAAAATGTCACCATATGAAATAAATATAATAATCAACAACCCATCCCCCACTACCTCACCAGAAATGACATGAAATAGGGAAATAAAATAGCTTGAACACTGAAGTATTTCCGTTTGGCTTGTTGGACTTCATTAATTCATATGTTATCAAACTCCAATATTCACTGCTCTTTAATCTTTTTTTTTTTTCTCTAGTGGTGTGTACAGTGTACGTTCACCTTTCATGTTAGTGATGGATGATTCAAGTCCGGTGAGATGAGTTGATATACAGACTATGTATGCATTGGTAAAATTTGGGGGGTCGGGGCATAACAAGAATTTTTTTAACATACATGTAAATAACAAAAAAATTGATATATAAGATTTAATTATACATATTTAAAAGAAAAAAAAAAAACTTCAAACGGTCAACTAGTGCTTGCTCTTGACAGGTTTCGGCATACCCTTCCGTTATCGGATTTCAAAAAAAAAAAAAAAAAACATGTATCTAAATTTTATAGAAGCATGGTTTTATGCGAGACTCATATCTTTTTAACTCGCTCAGTCAATAAATCAATAGAAATGGTAACCATCTTTTTTTGTCTTTGAACTCAATCTACACAAAGGGTGATATTATCAGTAATGGACCAGCTTTTTTTTAATGTTTTTTTTATTATTTTTTTTATCAAGTGTATTATGTGTGTATATATATATAAATCAACTCTCTTTTTATCTTTACTTTTTGCTAAATCCATCTTTTATAGATGTGGATAAAGTATTTGATCAATTTTTACTAATAGTCCTAAAGATTTTACATACTGGTGGTGGTGTTGGGATCGTGGAAATCTAGCATAAAACTATCTTTGATTCATTGAGACATTTTATCAGTCATTTGGTATTCGACTTTCAAGTGTATTTTTCTGTTGTCTTTTGCATGTTTGGTCACCACATTTATTATATACCAATACACTCACCAAATATCTGAAATAAAATAAAAAGTTTGAAAAGTATTGAGAGAGAGGACAAGACAATTTTGGGTTAAAACTATTTATAAATATCACTAAAAAGTCTAGAAAATCTATTTTGCCATGAAATCCTAAAAATCTTAATCTCAATCCAATACCAGTAGACAATTTGCTACCTCTTGAAAGTCTAGATCCAATACCATAAGACAATATGAACTTTTAAAAAAAATCTTAAAAGTCTAGATTCAATACCACAACACAATATGGACTTTTAAAAAAAATCTTAAAAGTCTTAATCGAATACCACTGGACTTATCTAACTTGTTAAAAAGTCTCAATTCAATACCACTAGACTTTTACTTCCCCAAATTGTCTAATAAAATCTTGAACCAATACACCCCCTTAATTCAAACCATTAAGTTTTAAGTGTAAAAAATAAATGACCCCTAAGTGAGCAAATTTTGGGAAGAATGGGTCATTTTTGCAACTTTTTCAATGGAATGGTAATTATGAAATTTGAACCGAAAAATAGGGTTAATTTTGCTAAAATCCCATAATTAATTGTTTTTTTTTAAAAAGAAAATTATTTCAAAAAAGAGAAAAATAGGAGAGACAAGAGAGAATGAAAAAAAAAACTATAAAGAAGAGAAACGAAGGGGAGAGAGAGAGAGAGAGAGAGAGAGAGAGATGGCGTCGACAGTGGTGAAGAGCGCATTGAAGGCGATCAGAGAGAGAGGTCTGGGTTCCTTCTTGCGAGAGCTCAAAGAAGAAGGCTACTTGTGAGTCTCTCTGTATCTACTTGTTCAATTTCTTCATCAAATGATTCAATTTTAATTATTTATCATTTCATTTTGAATCTGGATGTTTGTTTTTATGTGAAATTCTAACTCTTAAGGGATTAATTTGAGTGTTTTTGAAGCTTACTCACTGCAATTATGTATTTATTATGTTTTTCAGGAGGTGCCTTCCCGATGGAAATCTCTTGTAAGTCGGACATCTTCGCTAATACTTTTTTTATTTTTTATTTTTTAAGTGGGATGTTTTCACATTCATTTGCTTGGATTCTGATTCTGGATCGGAGATATCGAATATGAATTGTTTGCTTGCCCTATCTTCAACGATTGATTGAGTTTAGATTTTTTTTTTTAAAAAATTATGTGATTAGAAAACCCTAAGGCTACCTGAAGTTCAACTCTGTAGTGAATAAAAATGAAAACAGTTACGGGGATCACATTAGTGGGAAAATAAGCCAATGTGTCTCTGGCCTCGGTTGCAATAAGCCAATTTTCGTTTAGCTGATTATCTTCTTTGCTCTTGTGGTGCCTTTGCTTCATGTGACTTCCTGCAAATGCTCTATTCTCATATACTATTATTAATGCTTTAGGATCCTTGTTAATTGTTGCTACAATTCTCAAAAGATGTAGAGAACTGTGTAACATAAAACCTTAAAAGTGATTTTGAACAAGAAACATAGAGGGAGAGTGATATGCTTGAGGAAAGAGTATTTTTGAATTGTTATGTTATTTAGCTTGTTGAAGACAATATAAGTTTAGGTAGAATTTCAAGTGTGAACTGTGAAGACAATATGAAAACAAGGACTTTGTAGATGCAATGCAATTCAACTTAGGTGAGCTCCCTTGGGCTTCTTTTGGTATAACGGAATGGAGTAGATTGAGTGTGATCATGTCCCATGTTTGATGCGTGGTGAGACTGAATTGGATGTACTCTTGTCTTGAGTTTGGTGCATGCTTCCTGCAAATGTTCTATTCTTATAAACTATTACTAATGCTTTGGGATCTTTGTTAATTGTTGCTGCAATTCTCAAAAGATGTAGAGAACCGTGTTACATAAAACCTTAAAATTGATTTTGAACAAGAGACATAGGGCCAATTTGGTTTGCTGTAACTTTTATAATAACTATTAGCGGTGCTGAAGAAATAATCAACTCATCAGATGTTTGGTTAATTGTATTGGTAAAATTACTGAATAGCTCAAAATCAGTATATATATATGTTTGGTAATTTTATTGCAAAAGTGCTGAGATTAGTTACAATGACTAAAATATGCATGAGTTTAGGACCCTATTTCATTTTTTTTTTTTCATTAATTATATATATTAAATAAATATTTAAGTAGAATATTTAAATTAGAAAAAAAATTCCACAGGAACGATAAAAATATTTTAAAAAGATTTTATAAATCGAATCAATATTTAAATAGAATATTTAATTTTGAGACGAAATAAGGTATATAAATGATTTTAACTTGATTTCATAAGGATAATAATGATATTTTAAAAGATGGATTAAATGCTAAAATAGATTATTCCATAATCGTTTTCAAAAAGTAACCCCTCACCTACTTCTCAAAATCACTTTCAAAACTTGTTAGATTATCAATTAATTACTCTTGGAAGTTTTACTAAACATCAGTTTATGTCAAAATTATAAAATAATCTGATTTTAATTTTTCAAAAGCAATACCAAACTGGTCCATAGAGGGAGAGTGATATGCTTTGAGGAAAGAGTGATTTTTTGAATTGTTATGTTATCTAGCTTGTTGAAGACAACATAAGTTTAGGTAGAATTTCAAGTGTGAACTGTAAAGACAATATGAAAACAAGGACTTTGTAGATGCAATGCAATTCAACTTAGGTGAGCTCCCTTGGGCTCCTTTTGGTATAACGGAATGGAGTAGATTGAGTGTGATCATGTCCCATGTTTGATGCATGGTGAGACTGAATTGGATGCACTCTTGTCTTGAGTTTGGTGCATGATAGGACTGTATAGATTTTAGTTGTGGGTTTCACTTTCCCATAACTATTCATATTGGGTTTTAAATTCATTGTTGGGGAAGGTTATATCCTGTTCCTCCAAGACCCCAAACACTGGATTTCTCAATTATATCCCCTCCTCAGTCCAATCCGGCCCCTATAAGGCTATAACTAGTCTCCAATCTTTTTTTAGTTTCAACTGAAGCTTTGTGGTGTGCACTATGGAAATTTGGATTGAATTTCTTTACAAATATTTCAATCTGAACATGAAAGTGAAGAAAGTGTCATATCTTAGAATTTTTTATATCATATTGCAAATCCATACCTGTATCTGATCATTTTTAATTAAGTTCAATTGTTATGTGGAAACTTGATATAGATGGTCAACTAATGGCTTTATAGAAGATTGGCGTTTTCCTTAAAAAAGTATATTTCTCATACAGTCATACTGATAGGTAAACATGTATATGTCTTGAAGTTCTCTGAACCCACCATCGCATGCATTTTATTAGGCTAGACCTTGTGTGCATTTGTATTTTTCTAGTAGATTGGCAATAGCTTATCCATGTTATGTATTAAGGCCATGGATATGGATTAACAGGTGGTATGAATGGAGCCACTTCAGAATAAAATAAATTCTGGTGTTCAAATCATTGTCATTGATGTGTTCATATGTCAGTGGGTGCGTATCATGATTCATGAATGAAAGTGCTAACATAAGGTGTCCTTATCATGTAGGTTTCTATGTACCTTGTTTTACATTTATAGTGTATCATTTGGTGGTCCATTCCTGCTTCTTAATTAATTTCTCTATATAACGTTAGGTTAGGAATTTTAATAATGGCTGCCTCCACCAAATAAATTTCTTAATATAATTTTTTGCTCGATAACATTACTATCCAAATCTTAAATCTTAATCTCTAGCATCATGATGTATATTTATTTGATTGATACAGGCAAACCAAATTACACAATATAGGGGCAAAACTTGTTGGAGTTGATAAATTTGGTAACAAATATTATGAGAAACTGGGAAACACTCAGTATGGTTAGTGTTTCTTTTCATTCTTCATTTGATATGTTATGTTATTCTTGCAGTATTAGTTTTCACTGAAAATGTTGAAAAACTATGATCATCTTTCAGTATGGTTACCACCACCTCTATTCCCCTCTCAAGTCATTTTTATGAATTTGTACTGACTATTCCAATATGCTTACTGTCATTGGTTTTGGTAATGTTTGATTAAGATTCTTCAATATGTATCTGATCATGGATCGTGTATAACAGATTTTAAAATCATGCAGCAATTTTTATTTTGACTATATGAAGAATATCAGATTCAAGATAAAGACTTCCGTTTTGAACATCCTATCATTTGTTTTATGTATTAAATATTGGGGAGAGCGAGAAAATCTGAAATTTTTTCTTTTGTTCTGTTCTGTTTCGCACAATTGAATTATGATACGTATGACACTTAGAGACTCTTATCAGATATTACGTTTGGACAAAACAAAAATGATTAGGTTTTCATGGGATGTGCAAATACTCCAAACCAATTCTAAATGGGTGCATTTATTTTTGTCAACAGATTGCCAGTCCTTTGTTTTGGAGTAAAAGAGTATTAACTTTCTCCTGAGAAGGATTTCATTTTATTTAATTTATCCTGATCTGATTATTTCACAAACAAATGGATTTGTCCAAGACATATGAAAGACATATGAACTGACCTGAGTAGCTATTTTCCTTACATCAATTGTTCTTATTCTCTTTCTAAAAAAAAAAGGTAGAGGAAGATATTCTGTAATAAAAATACAAATCAGAGGTTTGGTTTGCACTTGCCATTAAATTGATGCTTGCGATTGACTAAATGCCAATTGTGGTGCTCTTTTTCATGTTTCTACTTTAGGTGTGAATATCTGGTGCAGTTTTAACTTTTAACTGTATATTAGTGTCAAGCCGAGACTATCCACTCCCCAAAGAATAACTGCACGTTTCCCATAAAACCTCAGAATGATGTTAACCCGATCCTGTCATGTGTGCCTTTACTAGACTTCTGACTTGATGTGGCATTTTTCAGGAAGACATAGGTGGGTTGAATATGCAGAGAAGAGTCGCTACAATGCCTCTCAGGTACCGGCAGAATGGCATGGTTGGCTCCACTTTATAACTGATCACACAGGAGACGAGGCAAGTCCTATTTTGAAATATTATTTGATACATGTGTAATGTGATGTGTGTGTGTGTGTTTGTTTGTTTGTTTGTGTATATTAAAGAAAATGCATTTGTTGCAGCTTCTGATGTTGAAACCGAAGAGGTATGGGATTGAGCACAAGGAAAACTTATCTGGAGAGGGCGATGAGTATATCTACCATTCTAAGGGACACACCCTCAATCCTGGGCAGAGAGACTGGTCCAGGTACCAACCTTGGCAACCTACCAAGGCGGAGTAATTTCTTTGTCATCAACTTTGTGTAAACTTGCAAATTCTTGGATTTTAAGTTCCATTCCAATGAATAAAATGTCTTGTACTTGTTTAAAGATGTAGAATTTTTGCATTTGTTTACCACAAGAAAACTGTGGATTACCCTCTTCATATTCTGATTGATGGTAGCTCATTTTTCATGTTTTCAAGTGAGTTTTTATCGTGCATCCTCATCGAGATAAAATAATGAACTAATATATTTTTTTCTCCAAGCGTATTGGCTCGTATTGCTGTAGGCAGTATTCAGTATAAACATTGTATTGATCTTGTAGACAGAAAATCTTGTATGGTGGATAATCTTGTATACAGAAAATAGGGGCTTTCAATTACCAGAATTTTGAAACCATGAGAGATAGTGAAAGAGAAGGAATCTTGGAGTGATTGGTACACTCTAGAACTATCCTGTGTTGTAGTGCTAGTGTCCAAGTTTTATTTTAAATTTATATCCAATTGATGTGGCGGGTGAGAGTTGTAACTAACACCAAGTGATCTGGTAGCAACTTTTGTTAATAGTTTTGAAAATTGACATAAATTTAAAGAATGTCAAAGTCTTTATTCGAAGCTCAGCAAAATTTGTTTGGAATTTCTCCTACTTATTTTCAAAACCTCTGATAAGGTCTGTTTGTAATTGGATCAAACATCATTCATCTCCCGGAACTTGAAAATGCTTTCAAAAGTTTTCATCGAACAAATTTCGGTCGTAATAAGAGTAGGTTATGTAGAGTAACTATATAAACTAAATAATTAATTTAACCTGACAAGGTTAATGAAAAAACCACTTGCCATATTGTTTATGTTGGTTTTTGGGCTAATTTTTTTGGAAAAGTAGCTTTTGATTTATTAATGAGCTGCAAAAGCATCGACTGATGAGTGAGTGAAGGAGAAGATAACAAGTATGAAGTTGAGTTTTGTGTCCAATATTGGATTGGGTTGGGTAGTTGTATTAATGAATAAAAGAGCTTTCATGGCATTCCTTTTGCCACATCAATGTTTTCAAACTGGTTGTTATCACTAATCACTATCAAGTCTTAATCGGGTTAGGTGGATTTTGGAAAGCTTCGATTCGATCCAAACCCGAATACTTGACCCGGATGCTCATGTGAAATTGCTCATAGCAACTAGCAAGCTCATAGCAACTAGCAAGAGGAGTAATGGAGTATTGGAGTATAGTAAAGTTTTGTATTTTGAAATCTACCTAGTATCCATCCATTGACATTTTAGGTCTACTCCTAAGTCCTAACTAGGGACGGCAAAAATCCCTAACCCGCCCCAAACCCGTGGGGCCCTAGTCCGTTTGGGTCAGGTTTGGGGCAGTAAAAATGGATAACGGGGCGGGTTTGGGGCACATTTCTTTACCCGACCGGGTTACCGGGTCGGGTATGGGGTGGTCCCTTTTGACCCGACCCGCCCCGCCCCGTTCCGTTTGACCCAGAATATATATATATAAATATATATATATATATATATTAAATATAAAAGGAAAAGAAAGAGGAAACCCTATGTTAGCCGAAAAGAAAACAATTTGAAAGAAATAAAGTGATATATATATATTTCGAGTTTAAACCCAAGAAGACAATATATATATATATATATATTTAGATATAAACTTGAGATATATATATATATATTTTAAATATATATTTGTTTTCAAGAAGACAAAGTGATGGTGAAGATATTGGATGGATTTTGTTATTGAAATTTTTTAAGTGTAAACTATTTTGGTGAAGATGTTGAATGGATTTTATTGATACTGAAAATGTTGTATGTATTTTATATTTTTGTTCAAGTCATTTTGGGATTTGTATTTTGTACTTTACGGATGAATTTAATATTCATTAAACTTAGTTATCGTGCTATATTAAATTTAAATTTACGTAAATGAATCGGGTCATTCAGGTCGGGTTTGGGGCGGAAATTGAAAACCCGTTTGGGTCACGGGTCGGGTTTGGGGTTTGGGGCGGCCTTGACCCGCCCCATTGCCATCCTTAGTCCTAACTTTTTATCTTTTTTATTTTTAAATAAAATATATTAAACGGGAACAAAAAGAAAGAAGTCTTAAATAGTATATAAATAAATAAATAAAAATAAAGAAGTATTAAATAAGAAAGATTGTAATAGTCTAATAGAGTAATAGACTTTTAATTTTAATAAGAGCTTCATTATTGTACTTGACCTTTATATAAGATAGGAATCAGAGGTATTAACAAATTCAAATCTTATCCTGTGTTAGGTACAATAAAAATGATTTAAAATAGGAGTGGATGGAGCAATTTTATAAACAAAATCAAATCATATACATATATATATATATATATATTTATCATAAATTTTTTACTATATTTACCTAGTGAACATGGTTGATGTAATATTCATAAATCACTTATTATGTCATTAATGATTATAAATTTATGTAAATTTTTATATATTTAATATTGAAAAAACATATTACTAATGCTACACAATCCAAAAATTTAGCTCAAATTTCAATCCAAATCGTGTGGTAAATGATTTTTTTATTAACCACAACATCTCATGCTGTGTGTGATGATGACAACTCAATTGCCACATTATTTGGGTTAATTATTTGAGTTGTATATCATTACTCAAAAAACATATCAATTAAAATTAGAAAATTAGATTATTTAATCGACACTAATGCTATATAACCCTGAAATTTAGCCTAAATTTCAACCCAAATAATGGGTCAGACGGTTTTTTCATTAACCATATCATCTCATAGTGTATGTGGTGACCGATGATGACAACGTACTTATCATACCTTGGATTAATTATTTGGGTTCATATAACTTTACTCTATCTACACCGAAGCAGACGCAGTCTATTTGTTTTTCAATGCGGTTGTTATCTTCCCTCCAACAGTCCAACGTCTCGTACTTGGATCCAAGTTGAGACCAGAATGTGAAACCAAGTAACCAACTAACCTCTCTTCAATAACCTCCATTTCTCCCTTGATAAATAAAATCCCCAAATTCAATTCTGAAACCCTAATTCTTAGAATCTGATTAGACAAACAGGAAAAAAGAAAAAAGGTTAAATGAAAGAGAAAAAATTACCATTTATATTTCAAATGAAATGAAATGAAATCAGTTGCTATTTTGGGTTAACTAGTTTATCACACTTTTTTTTTTCAGAAGTGGAGAATCAATCATGGAGTCTGATTCTGATCGCGTAACTCTCTCCTCTATTGCAAAGGTTCCATTTCTTTCACTTTTTTATATAATTGCTTTTAACATTCATCCAACTTTTCTCTTAATTTGTTTTGCTTACTTGCGGTCATGTTTTTTCTTATTTTGTTCAAACAAAATCATAACGGGTTTCAAATCCTTTCACTTTTTTCCCCTGTTTTAATTAGAATTTTAGGGTAGGTTGAATGTAGATTTAAGTTGCAAGAATTTAAAAACAGAAGACAACCCCTTCCCACTCTTATCAGCTAAGCTGATTAGATTTGAACCCAAGACCTCTTGTTTGACGAGAAGAGACTGTACCAGCTTATTAGCTGACTAGTGCCCACAAAGCTTTGTGATTATATTATTTTCTTAGCAACAGAAATGGGGATTTTTAGTTGGTTTTTGATGTTAAAAGAAAAAAAAAAAAAGCTTGTTAATTAATGCATTATTGGTTGTTTAGGTAGGGAAGTCTTCTGCTGAGATTGGTGATGCAGAAGAACCTCTTATTAATGGAATCCACCCTTCTGAGAACTATTCTTCTCTCGCAGCAATTCTCCCGTAAGTTTTTATTCAATTTGTTATGCCCTTGTGTTTTGATTTATATAATAAAAACAAAAGTGTGCATATCAAAACAGCCATACATTTCCATATATATATATATATATATATATAACTAAATCTTGTGCTTTCACTACTAATACGATTTCAATATTTGGATTGAGAAGTCACCCAAGTGCTGAAAATTTTGACTATTGAATTAGTATAGAAAAGGAGACTGTGCAAATAACTGTTAGATTCCCCATCTTATTTTACTAAAATTAAAATTAAACATTTGATTGTATGATGCCAGATGTAAGTTCAGGAATTCAGACCGACTTGGACTAGGAGTAAGAAAACAAATCTGATATGTAATTAGTAGAGTGTTTCATGTAGAAGTTCACTGCTAATTTATTTGTTTGATTTTTTATTTAAGTTTATTCACCAATTAAGTTATTTTACATTGAAAATAGGAGTTCTTGTAGGTCTTAATAGAATAAAGACCTCCATCCGTAGAACATGTGCAGAATAGATGCATCTTAATCTATATGAGAGATGCTTTCATGGGTGAGATGCTTGCCAATTTTTTTTTCCCTTGGCCCTGCTATTGGTAGTTTTTGGGTTGCATTATTATGGGAATGTGTTTTCTGGATAACTTGGAGAGTAATATGTAGTTGTTCCTTTTTGGTGGTTAAAACAAAGAAGACGGAATTTAAGGTTTTAATCTTGTTATATAAAGGGCATGGGACTTCACAGATTGTGACCATGTCAGAAAAGTTTTGAAATTTAATTTATGAGTTGTAATCTGCAATGAAAGGGTTTTCAAAAACACCATTGATTTGGAACCTGTTTCACTCTTCAATTAGGAGTACAAAACAACAAAATACTCTAAACCATAACATAGCAAGCACCTGAGAAAAAAGGAGTGTCAGATAAGTAGAATGTGTCGCTGGATATAGAAAGCACACGTTGAAAACTCAATCTTGCACCCAAAAACAGCTGTTGACTAGAAACAATATTGGATTGGTACCCAGGAGCTGGCCAAAAGAAAAAAAAAAAAAAACTTGGTTCTTACCCAAACACTGCGGCGAAGCAAGGAACTGCTGCCAAGAAAAGAAGAACAACTTGGGTATTTCCCAGATGCTGCCGACGAGCAAGAAAAGTGCGTGGGTTCTCACTCCCAAAAAAGATTGTTGGTCGAGAAATAATTGGGATTACAACCAGAAAACATTCTGCTGGAAAGAGAGAATGGTAGTTACGAAAGTCATCATAAAAAATACCATGAAACTCTAAGCTCTGATACCATGAAGACAATAGTTATTTTATTTCTTAAGTGACAAAATATACAAACTTCTCGATATACATTATTCGGTCTAGGCTATACTAGGAAACTATATACTATTAGGAAAAGAAAACTACATTCAATTAGGAAAGGGAAACTATAAAAGGAAAGAAAGAAAAAATTAACATAAAATTAGGACCCAAAATATGCTGACTTCCAACGAAAGGTATAATTGGAAAATGAATAATAGATGCTAATTGACTTTTGGATATGGAAAAGATATTCTGAGACCTAAAAAGAGAATATCAACAAAAGTTTTGGATGTGGGACTGATACATAAGACATCATTATGAACTTAGGAATTCATTAAACATCAAATAAGTTAACTTGGATACGGTCTTGTTGGTGCTAACTATAACATATTCTAAAATAAAAATAAAAATTTATCAACATACATTGCTCAATACACCTACTAGAAAAGAATCAAAGATTAATCTAACCACCTAGGGTACTTGTTCAAGGACCAAGAGATATCTTCTGTGGATTACAGCTTTACTTTTGGCATTCAAGGAGGATACTCCTTCTCTAACTATTTTTACCATATGATGAAGTCTTGCGCAATCAACCAAGATATTGGAAAAGTGGATTGATGCAAGGAATACCAAAGACTTAGTATAGTGTGATAGTCCTTACATTATCATCTATGTTGGTGGACATCGAAATGGAGGAGTAGTGTGTCCCTAAAGGCTAGAAACTTCTTCTTTTTATTTTTATTTTTATTTTTTAATTTTTTAATTTTTTAATTTTTTAATTTTTGTAATCAGTCACAACTGATTGGAATTTAAATGGATGCATGCGTCTTCGTTAAAGCTGCAAAATCTGCACCTTTCTTCTTCAAAGTGGCCTAACTTCCAAAAACTAATAGAAGCTCATTGATAGTAACATAGTCACCCTAGAGAAATATGACTACTGTTCTTCCTTGATTTTTATGTTTGCCAGATAGAAGCTTCCATGCTTGAAATTGTTGAAAGGGATACACTGCATGTGATCAGATTATGATGCTATGAATTGTTATTCCTTAATTCATTTGTATTTTTTATTAGGCTATCAATAGGATAGATCTTTGACCTTTGAACTCAATTTTTTTCCCCTTATCCTTAGCTTTATGTTCAGGCCATGTTATTGTTAGATGTACTAAACAGAAAATTGGAATCAAATCACTATATTCATACTAAAAAGAGTGCCATTGTGATTTCAGATTTCTATTTCCAGCCCTTGGAGGACTATTATATGGTTATGATATTGGGGCCACATCCTGTGCAACAATTTCAATAGAGGTATACTATCAATGATTAACTGACTTGTTGAAGAATGATTATTAGTTTGGTGTGGCATCTGAAGTATAAGTTGATCTGTTGTTACTGATTCATTCTCCACATTCTTAACTGTTTTTTGTTTCGAAATTTATAGAGTAAGAAGTGTACTCGTTGCCTCTTTGGGCTTACGAGTTACAACTTCTGTCATTAAGAGACTGTTAATCTGTTTGTACCGCAGAATCACAGCATTGGCTGGTGTCTGGTGAACTATACTTGTTAATAGGTGCAACATTTCATAAGTAATGCTTCTGGTAGGCTTGAAACTGTTTTTATGTCAACAGAAATGTCCAATTTTTCAGTAGAAATAAATTGAAAATTTTAAAATTAAGTGCTGACCTGTTTTTGGCCTTTTTTGAACAATTTTTTTTTATTGAAATATTTAATGTCTTTTGACGTGGGATTAAGATATCTTGAAATAATTATATCTTTAGTTATGGATCAACATTTTTTGTGCATCAAATTACATGGCGACAAATTCAATTCCAAATTATTTCAATGTTCCATTGTTCTGTTGAAGTCATCTCTTTGTCTGATAACGTACTATGTAAATTAATTCCAAATCATCTTGAGGCCCTTCATATATTGTTTTGGAATCGGGTCTATATATTGTTTTACTTTGATGACGATTTTGGGTTATGTTCCATATATTTTAGAATGCTTTGGTAATTGTATTGACATATAATAGCATCGATTATTACATTTTTTTTCTCAAATATTTGAGTCATGCTGTGTACTAGATTCAAACAAGTTAGTGCCTGCCTTTTGATTCCATGTTTTTATTATCCTAAGAAAGTTCTGTATTGGCCTTCAGCAGAATTGTTTGATAAGTTTCAGGCTTATTATTATTATTTTTTTCACTTGATCAGGAACAACAATTGGATAAGTTTTGGGCTTGTTGCTATATATAATAGGTTTGCAATGGGTTTTATCCATCCAAACAAAAATTCAAAAAGAAATGGCAACTTATGTCTACAGATATTTACATCTGATATCTATTGGTTTCTGAGGCCCTTAAATTTTCCACTACTGAAATTTCCCTTAACACAAAATTTTCAATCAAGTTATGCATCCCAATAAACTGAATTCTTGTTGTAGGCCACTAAATATTTTTATGGATTTAATTATTACACTATAAACTTTTTTTTTTTTGTTCGGAAAGAATAAAATAGATGTGTTTTGGCAGGATTGAACCATCACACCAAATTTAATTTTGTAAACTTAGTCAAGTGGAAGGCTTTTCTTGTATGCCAGATTGCCAGCCTTTTCCCTTTGATACTTTCTGATTCCTTGTCTTCTGCTTCTTTTGTAGAGTAGTTTCAGCCTCAGGCTTACCCTATCCATGCACCTGTTCTTTACACTTATTTTGGTGGATAAATTTTGATACACTTGCAATTATTTGTTTGGTAATGATAATGTTTTTTCTTTTCCAATTTTAGTGTTTATCAGTACATGAAACATGATGATGATCATGACTTGGCTAATACTTAAAGGGATATTGTGTCCTCTTAGATTGTTAGTATCACAAATAGATTGGTTTCTCATAAAGTTAAATTTTACTATAAGTTATAGAAGAAATTAAACAGTTTGATATAAGAATCCAATCGAACCAGTCTTATAAGTTTTGCACTCTTCAAAACTAGTCAGATAATACCAACTTATATTCTAGTTGTTCACATCAAATATAGAGGTCTTGCCTTGCTGTAGATAGATTCATGAACATATATCTATTTATGCATATTAAGGTTTTTGTGTGTGGATGTAGATATAGATTTGTGTAATTTTGTGTAGTAATATAGTATCATTTTATATTTG
Organism: Acer campestre; assembly: GCA_954870605.1. Taxonomy (NCBI): domain Eukaryota; kingdom Viridiplantae; phylum Streptophyta; class Magnoliopsida; order Sapindales; family Sapindaceae; genus Acer; species Acer campestre. The sequence goes on along the minus strand of OX940808.1, from coordinate 25,148,849 downwards.
GATCTTATTACAAATTATAAGTTACCTTTCCTTAAGCTTATTTAACCATTTTCTCTCCTGCAGTCGGCCACATTAAGTGGAATTACCTGGTATGACTTATCTTCTCTGGAAATTGGTCTTGTAGTAAGTTTCTAACCAGTTCTTTCCATTTTGCTACTGCACTTCTATTGACGGAAGCATTCTATGTATCTTTACTTTTATTTATCCCAAAGTAAATCTTTATTTCATTTGTTTAATTATGTAAAACAGGTTTTTCTTTTGATCTCAAAATTTTTGGCTACTTTTTGCAGACTAGCGGGTCACTGTATGGGGCCTTGATTGGCTCCATTTTGGCATTTAATATTGCTGACTTTCTAGGTTAGTTCTTTTTCATTATTGCATTATTGTTTTCAATTGATGATAATACCCTTCTATGGATGAAGTTGAAATGAGAAATTTAAATTGAAGGACGAAGAAGAGAGCTGATTTTGGCCGCTCTCTTGTATCTCGTTGGAGCACTTGTGACAGCATTCGCACCTGACTTTGTTGTTCTGGTGATTGGGCGTTTTATATTTGGTATAGGGATTGGACTGGTAATACTCATGATGCTCTTTATTTTGGCATTCTCCGCACAATGTTCTGTTCACAATTATCTTATGCTTTAGCTCCTGAATTTTTATATAACTATCTCCATGTAATCATCTCATTGTATGTTCTTTTTTCCATTTAATGTACACTTCTGGAGCAAGGTCTAGGCTTTTACATTTGTAAATTCATAAAAACACTTTGAGAAGTCCTGTGGCTGTGATAAATTTTAATACTGTGACATATCTAACCTTGAAATTTGTAAAGGACATAAACAAGCATGTTCATGTGTTCATCATTCTAGATTCGCTATGCTTTTGGAAGAATTTACATGCATTTGTGTTGGTTCCTGTTGTTTTTGTTTTCGAAATGCTTGTTCACTTTTGTTTTTACATTTTCTGACATAAATACAAGTTTTTATCATCCTAATAAAAGATGAAAAACCTTGCTGAATGACATAAAGGAAATCAATAATCTTCTCTTTTCTAAAGGACGCATAATGATTAACATGCAAATACTTTCTATGAACATATAAACTTTTATTCAGAGTAGCAATTCACTACATAAAAGTTAATATTAAATTTCTTCATTTTAGGCAATGCATGCTGCTCCTATGTACATTGCTGAGACAGCTCCAAGTCCTATACGTGGTCGACTAGTCTCTCTTAAAGAGTTCTTTATAGTTCTTGGGATGGTTGTAAGTGCTTCTGATTCAGCTCTCTTATATCTTTGAGAAGGAGTACATGCCATGGAGTCAACCATGGCTCCTTCAATCATTCTCCCTTTTCCTTTTATGAATTATTTCCTGCAATAATTTGTGGTAATATTATACATGTGAATTTCTTTTGTAGGCTGGCTATGGAATTGGCAGCCTTTTAGTAGATACAGTAGCTGGATGGCGTTACATGTATGGAGTTAGTAGCCCTTTGGCAGTGATCATGGGAATAGGAATGTGGTGGCTACCAGCATCACCTAGATGGCTACTGTTACGTGCTATTAAGGGAAAAGGCAATTTTCAGGATTTAAAAGAAACTGCAATATGTTGCCTGTGTCGTCTCAGGGGTCAAATTATTGGTGATTCAGCCCCTGAACAAGTAGATGAGATGCTCAATGAACTTTCTTTTGTTGGAGAAGAAAAAGAGGCTACACTAGGGGAAATGTTCCATGGAAAATGCCGGAAAGCCCTTATAATTGGTGCAGGATTAGTTTTGTTTCAACAGGTACCTTCATAACTCATAAGCTGAAGTCATATTTTTAATTTAGGAACAAGAGAAGGATAGGAAAAAAAAATGAGAATAAATATGTCTTGTCTGTGTAGAACGAGGAGACAATCAGCATAACTAACACACTTCACACATATTTACATGAAAATTCTCAAGTCCAAAAGGTTGTGTTGTTTTTTTTTTTATACGAATGTAGTCATGGGTTGTCAACTTGTCATAATACAATTGTGATCATCAAAATCACTTATGACCACATCCTAAGAGAGAAAAGATGAGAGAGAGAGAATTTATATCTGCAATACATCATTATTAAGTTATTTATATTTATATATCATCAATTTTCATCGCAGATCACAGGGCAACCAAGTGTATTATATTATGCTGCATCAATCCTTCAGGTATGTTATTGTCTAAATCTATGACATTAATTTGGTATTGCAACAATTGTATCTGTAATCAGTTATCAATATAAGTATACTTCATCCTAACCCAATATAATCTGATAGAGTGCAGGATTTTCTGCAGCATCTGATGCAACACGGGTCTCTATTCTACTTGGTTTATTGAAGGTATAAACGTTTAATTAATATTCATGTTAATGCATTTTGATGAAGTTATTTAGCTTTTGAAGTTGGGGGAAAGGAAATTAAAACGTCAGTTAATATTTATGTTAATGCATTTAAGTCATATATTGATTAGGCTAGTAATTTTGTTTTTATTGGTTGTATGCATTGGTATATAGTTACTAGTGATTGAGGTATTATACAAATTTCAAACAACGTTTTGGCTATATTTTCCTCACTCCGAACATATGTAGGTGGTGTGGTTAGTTATGATGTCATTAAACATTTCTATGATTTCTGCCTTTTCGTTTGTTTGTTTGCACTAGTAACCATTGGACCCAAAAGCTTAGGCTATTAGGAAATGTTCTAACAATATTATTTAAGCACCCTAACAATATGCTTTTTCCTCAACTGCCACAAGGATGTATCTGCGGTACGGGATGTTTAAACATATAATTCAGACATATTCCTTACATAAATGTAAATAAAACCGTTTCATTACTTCTGTTCAAATTTTTGCTTATACGTTCATGCCTTGTTTAATGCGTATGGGAAAATATGACAGTTTCTTTTAAAAGCTGTTGGTTCTTTAGTGCTTATTCAGATTTTAGCTTGTTATGTTACTTGCTGTATTAGCTTGATGGTTTCCTATGCATGTATGTATGTATGAATGTAGTTCTTCTATCAATCTCTTCATGCAAGTTTATCTTGGTTTTTTTTTTTTAAAATTTTTTTTTAATTTTTAAAGATTGATAATTACTGGGTGGTTAATCATTTTGCCACCTTCTGCTTGATGAATTAGCCTAATTGTCACCAAAAGCACATGATTGCTCCTCTCCAGTAACATTTGACACATTCTTTTGTTGTTGTAGTTGATTATGACTGGAATAGCTGTTCTAGTTGTTGATAGACTTGGGAGGAAACCTCTGCTACTTGGCGGTGTATCTGGGATTGTAAGTCCTTTATTTTCTTCCCAGAACTTTTATTTGTTTGTAAAACTAAATATTGAGCTATGAGGTGGCAAAAGTCGACTACTTTTCTTGAAATCTATGCATCCATTCCATAAGATAGATCCTTGTTCTGATTACTCGAAACTTCTTTCATCAAGAATGAAACTTCTTTTGCCAAACATAAAGAATGACATGAGGAGTTATGAATTAAAGATCTTGCGTGCAACTTTCTTTAAAGCATGATCAGCTATTATAAATTGAGATTTAATTTATGGGACAGGTTATCTCTTTGTTCCTTTTGGGTTCATATTACATATTCCTGGATAATGCACCTGCTGCAGCTGTTGCCGCACTGCTGTTATATGTTGGGTGTTATCAGGTAATAAAGATTTTCAATCCTCACTTAATTTTCATCTCAGAAATTCATGTTTTAATATGTAAAAACTTGTCTATACTATCACTGTGTAGAATATCCATATCAGTACGTGTTTAAGCAGCTGCCTAGCTGTAACTAGAATTGTGAATATATTTATGAAAATAGGTTCTGTTTGGTGTTCAGTAAAGATGGATCTTACAAATAGCAATACAGATTCCCCTCTGAGGAAGAGCTTGGTTCTCTAGTATAAGCTTAATTAGGATTTTGTGGACTTATTGGAAAAGTTTTTTCCAAAAATAATGTGTTTGTCGCACAAGAATATGTAACGATATAGACAATTTGAAAATTGAGAATTACATGCTTTTATGTTTAATTCAATCCAAGGGTAGAAAGTGCATCAGGATTTCAAAGACACATTCTCATTCTTTGTAATTTAGTGGCTTCATGTAATCCAAGTAGTATAAATTAGTAAGAAACAAATAAAAAGATAACATATATGAACTAAGAGCATTTTAAACATGTGTGAGGGAAAAACTGTTAAGGTCTAGCTGCATTTCTACTCAGTTCAAATATGTAGATGGGGTCCATGGGGACAAAAAAAATTATCAAGATCATATTTGATATCGAAACATCAATGGAATCTATAAATATTTTATATTAACCAAAGAATTGGATTTGTGTCTCAGAATTTATTTTCTTGATATATGTTTTCAGGGATTGGCCAGATCAGTTAACTAGAATAACATTGAGCTCTCTTGTAGTTATCTAAGATTCTAAGAGGTTCATGTTAAAACCAAAATTATAAGAAAAAGGGAGAAGCCTCAATGATGGAACACTTATGCTTTTTGCTTTTGCTTCAAGCACTGGGTGAAAGGAAAATCCAAGAAAATACAAAAGTGAATGGGTATAAATTTGAGAAATTCATGATGCAGAGTGCAAGAAAATTAAGTCTTAATTTCCCTAAGAAAGTACTTGATTTGTGTTGACCCAGTTGATCATTCTGCCCTTTACAGTTTCCTAATTAAGGGTCGTGGATATTTTAATTGCCGGGAAGAGCTTAACTTAGAATTATATTCATAAGCTTTTACTAATGGATCAGAGGCTAAGGCATTATTTTACTAGGTTTGAAATCATAGTTTGTAGTATTAAATGAGTTTTACTCTTTCACTCTAGAGTTGATTCCTCTTTATTTAAGTTATATAATTATATTTTCTTTATTGGGATAAGATTAGTTCATGCAAAGGGAAAATAATTTTTTTAAAAAAAAAAAAAAAATCATTTATCCTTCTTGGATTTATGAAGTTCAAAGCATCTTTACCAACACAGTACCATTTCCTGTTTGTCAAAAATAAATACAAGTATCATAAATGTAATTATATAGAGTGATAAAAAATTGCTAATCTTGGTTGAAGCCATTTTCCCTTGCTCTTTGTCCTATTTTGTAGTTTTAATGATGTCTATGATACTTCTAGGTTGGTCATGCGTGACTGTGATAACATAAATATCTTTTTGTGTAATTCATCTGGAAATAGATAGGAAGAATCTGTTCCATGTTCTAGTATTTTTGTTGTATATAATGATGGAAAGAGATTTGCTTTAAATTGTTATAACTCAATTCTCCACATTTTGCTTTCCTGCTCTTGGGTTAGAGATCTTTATCTCAGATGCATATTTCAGTACTGTAGCTTGTGCCTTGGTGGCTTATGAAATTGATGATTTTGCAGTTATCTTTTGGTCCAATTGGTTGGCTGATGATTTCTGAGATTTTTCCTCTACGCTTAAGAGGGCGAGGACTCAGCATAGCAGTGCTTGTGAACTTTGGTGCAAATGCAATTGTTACATTAGCATTTTCCCCCCTGAAGGTAAGTCTTGTATTTTGAACATCATTTTTTTTTGTTTGAAGAGAAGATACGATTACTGTATATGATCTATGCTGCAGGCATTGCTAGGAACAGGGACTTTGTTTTACGCATTCGGAGTGATAGCTGTACTATCGATTGTTTTCATATACTTCATTGTTCCGGAGACAAAGGGACTCACTCTTGAGGAAATTGAGGCAAAATGCCTGTAAATATTGTGGCCTCATCTGGACTCAAGTGTATTTGTAGTAAGTTCTGCTGACTGCTGGTATTGTGCACAAATACATCCAAAATAAAAATAGCTTCATGTATAGCCTTGTTTATTATGCTGTACTGGACTGGATTAGTGTACCGGACAGTATTAATTATTAATAGAGTGACGATATTTACATCTTTCGAAAACCAGGTGTGGTAACTACGTTTACAGCTTTGGTAACTACTTAAAGGTTTCTTCAACAAAATTAGCTTGTAACTACTTTTACGGCTATGGTAATTATTTTTACGGCTGTGGTAACTACTTTTACGGGTTTGGTAACTACTTAAGGGTTTTTTTCCACAAAATGAGCTTGTAACTACTTTTACGGCCGTGGTAACTACTTTTACGACTTTGGTAACTACTTAAGGGTGTCTTCCACAAAATTAGCTTGTAACTACATTTACGGGTTTGGTAACTGTTTTTACGGGTTTGGTAACTATTTAAGGGTTTCTTCCACAAAATTACTTTTACAGCCGTGGTTACCAGTTTTACGGGTTTGGTAACTACTTAAGGGTTTCTTCCACAAAATTAGCTTGTAACTACTTTAACGGCTGTGGTAACTACTTTTACGGGTTTGGTAGCTATTAAGGGTTTCTTTCATAAATTAAGCTTGTAACTACATTTACGGCTTTGGTAATTGCTTGTACGGGTGTGGTAACTACTTTTACGAGTTTAGTAACTATTTAAAGGTTTCTTCCACAAAATTACTTTGGCAGCCGTGGTAACTACTTTTACGAGTTTGGTAACTACTTAAGGGTTTCTTCCACAAAATGATTGTGGATGTGTTTAGTAAAATTCTGTTTTAAAAATAAAAAATCAAACATCCTTCTCTTTAAATAAGAATACATATATACTTTTCTTATTAATTTTTTTTTTTTTTTTATTTTTTTTTTATTTTTTTTTTATTTTTTTTTATCTTAACTATGTTTAAGATTATGTGTGAAGATGACCCTACTCTATATTCATTCAAGTTAAATTAATTATGAGATTTTTTTTTTTTTTTTTCCTTAAATAGTTCGACTATTTTCTATGAATTTCAAAAAGTGATTTTGAATACATATATGTTATCAATAAAAAAGAATGATGATAATGAAGAGGCAAATAGGCTTATATTGGATATAAATTTCAGGTCATAATTTGAATAGATACATTCCAATCAATGTGTGTAGAATTAAAGAAAAGCTCTATGGAGAGGGGCATGTATTCTCTGCTCATCAACTAAACAGCCCCTTAAGGAGAGAGCTTCCACATGACCAAAAAATTATATGATACGATGGTATTCTTAACAAGACGCGTGCATTGCAAGGGTTGACACACTAGTCCATCTATACATTTTGAGAACACCCTATGATTTTTCTATAAAAAAAGAAAAAGAAAATCTAGCTATTGTCTATTCTAGAAGCAAATATTCTTTGTCTATGAATTGGGCATGTTAAAGTCTTATTATTATTATTATTATTTAAAAAAGATGGTTCATAAAATTATCTAAAACAAACTAACCGAGAGATGGTAGCTAATAAAGTAGATATTGGTAGCAAAACCTACAAATTTCACATACCATCTCAACCCATATCCAACAAAACGAAACAAACAAATTAAAAGAAAGCAAGTGCGGGTGAGTGACAACTATGGGCCTTGATATGGAAAATTGAGGTCTTGATGTGGCATGTTCTGGTCCGGTGGTGCATGCTGTGGCCCTCTGGGAGGACGCCTATTTTCCCTTCGGTACATGAATGGGATGTTGATGCCATGATTGACCAAACCCCTTTGGAAATCATCCAACCTTTGATTTATGTTCGAGAATTTGGCCATATAGGCCTAGTGGTTGGAGTTCATTTGTTGGCTCATAACTTGAAGGTACTAGGTGTTGGCTTCCAACTGTAGATTCATTCTCTACATCATCTGAGCCATCGTTGGGTTCTGATTACCTGTGCTCGTATCTGGTTCACCCCCAACGTTCTCCCCATCATAATCTTTATCATTTGGATCATCCTCAAGAAGATCTTTGTCATTAAAGGCCATGTCATCATCATCGAGCACATTAGCCATAATTAGCATGACCCTTCTAAGCCTAGCAAGTTCATTGTAGGTCTTCTTCCCTATGTCAGATGTAGGAGTAATCACGTTGGCTCATTCCCTATTCCATTCAATGCCAGCCTCCTTACAAATATGGGTGATAAGGCAGGGGAAAGGCAGTAACCCTTTTATCTTTACACCGTTATGTATGTGTTGCACAATGATCTGGCCAATGTCCATTTGAAGCATGTTCCTCGCACAAAACAAATGGAGTGCAGTGTCAAAACTTAGCTCGGAGCGGTGGGTCTTTGGAGTCAATGAGTAGTCAAAGAACATAATCCAGAAAGCCGCATCTAGCTTGAGTTAGCTGAGCAATAAAGGATCGCGGTAGTCGTTCCAAAGCGGGTCTTCATCAATCCTTAGGTCAGCAGCCAAAAATCAGTTGTATGGCTCAAAAATTCATGGTTGGGAACACCGTCAACATAGTCGCTTAGTTCTTGAGAAATCCCAAACCACTCGTTGATCCTGGTGGCTGTAATGAGGACATCCCTACCCCGAACTATCATGGGAATCCCTTGAGTGAAACGGTAAGGCACTATGGCATAGTAAAATTCTCTAACCAAATCCAATGCCGCCACGTTAGGGGTCCTAACAAAACCAAACCAAACCAAACCAATCCAATGCTTGCACAGCAGCTGGAACGAAAGTGGAGCCAAAAACCCTCAAATTGATGCCCATTTCCGGCCAAACCTTCCATTACCATACAATGCACATCTTTTCGGGTTATCCAGGTCTGGGGGTAGTGAGGTTATTTCACCCTTACCTTTCCCTAAAGGAGGAGGCAACGTGAAGGGATCCGAAGCTCTCAAGGATTCCCCTTTTCTGAGAACTCACTTGGTATTTTTCTTACCACCGGCCATTATTTTTCTGAAACCTCACACCAATAATCACACCACACTTAATCTCTAAGAAAAAATGTCATACCAAACTTAAACTAACAATAAATTCTTCAAAACAACCCAAATCAACCTTGCAATGATCTTCTAATCAAACCCCAACCAACAATTTATCTTAAAATGTACTTGAAACAAAATAATCCCCAATATCATCTATTCACCTTCTTAAGTGAAGCAAGATAGAATGTAGATAGCTTTGATGCTTTAGACACCTCTTTTTAACATAAATGGAGAGGATTAGGGTTAGGATTACCTTGGAGAGAGATTCAAAGTTGCTGCAGCCCTTGGAGAGAAACGATTTGGAGAGAATTTTTGTGTTGTGGCTAATCTCCCACGACCTAGAGTTTATATTCCACCAATCGCGTGGAGGTGACCTTACGGCAAGCTTGGTGGGATCGCTTTTTGAGGTTGCCTAACTCTAAACGACACCGTTCAACTTTATGATTAGGACAAATGCGAGCTTGGGGTGACCTCAAGGAGATCGCCCTGGGCTCGCTATTGTCTTGAGTCTGAATGATCTTGTAGGGTGAAAAGGCGAGCTTGGGGTGACCTGAAGGAGATCGCCCTGGGCTTGCTATTGTCTCGGGTCTGAATATTCTTCAAGGGTGCAAAGGCGAGCTTGGGGTGACCTCAAGGAAATCGCCTTGGGCTCACAATCGTCTCAGGTCTGAGGGGATGAATTTTGCCTTATTGTGATCTTAGGGTGAGCTTGTTCAGCTCACCTTGGGGTCACAATACTCTGACAGTTGGCATTTTTATTATCAACCATTAAATCCACTTTTGTTTCTCACCCAACTTACTTTTACCAACCACTTTCAACATACCCATAATTTGAATGTACTGATCGTTGATCAAACCCCCTCACCTGCCTCAATGTTGTTGTTGTTGGAAATCATTTTGCTAAAACAGAGGTATGTGTTACATTGTGTTTTTGTTGTAATAACCCTTTTCTCAATCAAACATAGCCATCAATATGTCATACTTCTATGTTGAATTTATAATTAAATAAAAAAAATCCTCTACAACATGTTATAATAATGCCTTTGCATCAATTTACCTCACCATGCATGTTGAATTTTTTTTTATAAAAAATAACAGTTTAGGGCTTGTGGGAAATGCCTCTGTATCAAATGTCTGACTTTGCATATTATATATATATATAATTCACACCATGTTTTGGCTATTATTCACACAGGAAGATGAATACCGATTCAAAGTTTGGTAGCACCTCCAAGTCAAATTATGATTTGAACACAACAAGTGCTTGTCAATGGGATTACACAAACACAAGGCATGACAAGTACACGAATTATGGTCATTCGTACAACACCAATGACCAAGAAGCTACAATTGATCCTTCGTTTCTGACTGATCATACTCCCTTAACCCAACATGTGTGTATTCCAGACAATAAGACTACTATCGAAGTTGAACCAACATTGTCAGAATTAGATGACTCGGCTAAACTTACTAGTTTGCAACCTAGTGATGTAATTGGCAAGAAGTTTGCTTCTGTCCAAGATGTTGAAGCATTTTACAAGAACTACTCACTGTTTGTTGGGTTTAGCATCAGGAAGGATGAAATGAGGTGTGATAGACATGGTATGATTACAATACATAGGTGAGTTTGCTCAAAGCGAGGGTACAGAGGACAAAAGTATATTGATAAAACAGACAAAAAATGTAAACCCAGAGGTCAAACTCGAGAAGGATGTCGTGCAGCTTTGAAAATTAAAATCGAATCAAATAGTATGATGTGGATTGTAAGAGAGTTTGTTATAGAACATGCTTACAAATTGTCACCACATAATCACATTCAGTTCCTACGATCACATCGTAGTGTCAAAGATTCAGAAATTGCACAATTACACTCGTGGCGAACCGTTGGTGTCAAAACTGCCCAAGTGATGGACCATCTTGTGGACCAATCTGGTAGGTATTCAAATGTCAGACACAAGAAGAAAGACTTGTAGAACCGTTTTGATTCAGTTCGTAGGTATGAGATTCAAACATCTGATGCTGATTCCGTTATATCATACTTGACTGCAAAATCAGCAATGGATCCAGAATTCTTCTTTGATTATACCTTGGAAGAAGATGACCAATTCGACAATTTGTTTTGGGCTGATTTGACATGATGTTCTGGCTATGCCTTTTTTGGTGATGTGCTAGCATTTGATGCAACGTACAGAACAAATGTATATTGGAGGCCCCTTGTAATGCTTGTTAGCGTCGATCACCACCATAGTACCATGATTTTCGATTTTATGTTGCTAGGCGATGAAACCGTGGAGACATACACTGGGTTGTTACGGACATTCTTGGTAGCAATGTATAGTAAGATATCGAAATCAGTGGTTACATATGGTGACAAGGCTATGCACAAGGCAATAAAGACAGTGATGCCTGAATTAGTTCGTCGATTGTGTTGTTGGCATCTAGAGTGAAATGTTCAGACAAACGTGCAGGATGACAATGATCGAACCGAAATTGGTATGATTTTGGCCTCTATTTCCTTCTCCTTTTGCTTGATTCTCGGGCATTATCCCGTGATTTAATTGTGTAAATTAAGTGTTTTCAGGAATTTATAGAATTTAGGGGCATTGGAGTAATTTTGGTCAATTGGGGGCAAAAGTATAATTAATGAAGGAAGATTGAAGTTATTGTGATTATATGAGAAATTAGGGGGCATTGTGTAATTCGCCAAGCAGAGCAGCCAGCCTAGTGATTGCTTCATTTTTACACTAAGTGTAGCCCCATTTCCATATCATTTTGAGTTCGTTTCTCGGGTAAAACCGGGTATTTAATATGATAAAATAAGTGTTTCAGGTATTTATGGAGTTCAGGGGCATTGGTGTCTTTTTGGAGAATTAGGGGTCAAAGTGAATATTTGAAGAAAAGATTGAAGATTCTGTGATTAGAGAAGAATTGAGGGGTACTTTCTGTAATTTTCCAGCCAACGCACGCGCACATGCCACGTCATAAGTGAAACGGTGCGTTTTGGCTTTGTGCTGCTGACCTCAGCGTGACGTCATGATGACGTCACGTCGTCTTCAACCTTCAGCGACCCATCTGCAGACCCGCGCGGGTCAGCCCGACCCGGTTCTCGACCCGGATTCAACCCGGTCCCGTCTGACCGTTTTTCGGCGTGTTTTCAGGCGGTTCTCCGCCCAGATCGATGGCCGACGATCCCCCGGTCCGTTTGGCACCATTTTTATGCCTCCATGTGCACTTTTTCTCTCACCTCCAATTCCTCCAACTTCCATGGCTTCCACACCTCCAAGTCCCCAACCGCGGCAAGCTAGCGGCATCCTAGCGACAGAAATCTCCTAAATTCGCCGCGGTTGAAGTGCCGCGGTCGTCCAACCGCGGCATCCTCGCGACAGAAACCTTCCAAACTTGCCGCGGTTCCGTTGTCACTTCCGCCAACCGCGAAAATGCCCAGACCGCGGCAGTCCGTCTCTTGGTCGTTTTGGACGAATTCTTGGTCGTTTTGGACGAGTTTCTTGCCCTATTTTGGACCCATATATATACATCTCTTCATCTTTTGAAAAAGGAGGAGGAGCCACACAAAAAGAAACAAAACACTCTCCAAAGAGAGAAAACTCTCCCACTCCTCCAAGACTCCATCTTTCCTAAATTCCTACACAATCCAAGAGACACTTGACACTAATCTATGATCTTTTCTTGTTCTTGGGAGAAAGAAAGTTGAAGGAGCTTGAAAAAGGAGAGGAGCAAAAGGAAGAAGAGGAAGCTCTCCATTATAGTTTTCTCTAACTTTTTCTCTTTTATCCTTTGTTATAGCCATGTATTTATTTGAGATTATTTGTTGTATGGCTATTAGTTGTAATATGAGCTAAACTTTCATTGTTAGGATTTGATGAACCCCACCCATGAATATTTATATGTATTGACCTTTGTTTATCCCTTATGTGCAAGATTGTTGTTTGTATGGGTATTTTTGTGTGCTTAATGCTTTTCAATTGTTTGATCTCCTTTTGAATGAATTTTTGTGGTGTGTTATGTACTGACCGGAGACGCACGCCACGTGCTCGATAAAATGCCCTCTATGCATGTCTAGAAAAGTAGACCTACTTAGGCTAGCGTATAGGATTCCCTAGTGTGCCAAGGTTCTTAATGAACTCATTCATATATTCCGAGTAATCGAGAGATAGGCTTGGGTATGATTTTGGGTGCGATCTATTCTACTCGACCGAGATTGTGGGTTAACATTTGGGTGCATGAATCTATGAAATACATGAGCATGTTTTGGGTGAATAATTGAGTCTAGAACGGAAATCGACATAGGGTGGGGTGTAGTCAAATCCTAGCATATTTCTCTCTATTATTACACTTGTGTTTATTTTCGTGTTATTTCTTTTTAGTTTAGTTTAGTTTAATTTACTTAATTGGAAAACCAACCTTTTTGTTTGTTTGAATAGCTAATAGACTAATCAATTTCGGTAATCGGTCACTCGATCCCTGTGGGAACGAACTTTACTTACTATTGTGCTACTCTCCGACCTCGTCCTATTTCGAGTGTCACTTGAGTGATAGCCACCTAGCGCCACGTCATCTGCGCAAAACGGTGCATTTGGTCATAGTTGATTTGTTGACCGCTGAATGCACCCCAGGCCACGTCCAAACGCGCCTCTAAGAAGACAACACAATGTCAGCTGCGTGCACCCACTATCGTTACTAAGTGCACCCCAAAGGAAGACAGCAGCCCATGCCACCAGATTAAATGAAACGGTGCGTTTTGAGGGGTGTGGGCCTCTAAACGCACCGTAGCCCAATACTAATTACACCCCAAAGAAGGCAAGGCAAGAGGCTTCTAATTGCATCCATGTTCCCTTCTAAATGCACCCCAAAAGAGACAAAATATAGGCAGCTGCGTGCACCCCACACGTCTGCTGATTGCACCCCATTACCTATTCATCTTCTTCTTCCTCCAGCAGTCGGACACCATTAATGCCCCCTCAAAACCCTAGCCAACCGGAATTCACCGGAAACCGACCTATCTCCGACCGATTTTTAGCCTAAAATAACGGCCACCTCAACGGCAGCTTATTCAGTCACTTTTCAGACCTCCAAAACTGTCGAAAATCAGTCGTCAATTCACGCCAAAAATTCCCTTTGTCGCCCCCAATCCCAAATCGCGACCAAACCATGTAAATTGAGGTCGCGGTTTACATTCAGAGGTCGCCATGGCGACATGGAGTTGTTTTGGCTACAGAATTGTCGCCATTTAGGGTTGCTCTAAGGTCGCCATTTACCAAAGTTGCGACCTCTTTGTTGTGCAAATTACAAAATGCACCCCTCTGTTGGACTAAATGGTAATTTCCCATGGTCAGGGGGTGTTTTGGTAATTTGCCACCCGAGACCTAATTTGAAAATCCTATAAATTCATCACATTTTTCTTTTTTTTAGACAACTCTTGACCACCAAGAAACCTCCTTTCTCCACCGTTCCTTTTCTCTCCATTTTCTCTTCTACCTAAACTTAACATCTAGATTTCCTTCCCCTAATCATTCCTGTCTTCCTATCTTCTCCACAAATCTCCTTAGTCACTTTCCATTTGACTCCACCTATCTAGACACATCCTCATTATCCACTCTTTACACAAGGAGAATCAAAGGTAAGGAAAGGATCAAGCTTACAAAAGGAGGCCCATGGGTGATTTCCTAATCTTTTACTTGCCTTCCCTTTGTTTGTAATATGTGTAATTAAATCCCTTTTCTAGGGTTTTGATGTGAGAATATTTGGATTGGGATTTGCTTAAGCTTTAATATATTTTAATCTCTATTTGTGTTCTATTCATTTTATAATTAGATTTTTTGCATTATATAATTGACATGTATACCCACTAGTTGATTATAATCTTGCTTAGGATAATTTGTTATATAATCTTAATTGGATTGACAACCTTGATGGATTGAGAACATAGTGACTAGGATAGATTGTTGGAGGGTATATCAACCGCGATAATCTAAACCGTTAATTATAACAAACCGATCTCGCCGTGACCCCCTTTCCTTAATCGGTTAGGCATTGAGGTGAGAAGTTGTTTAGGGTGCATAGTAATGGTCTAAACACATTCTAGGAATCAATTTGTTAACATTTATGAGATTCATTCACTAAAGTAGCTTGAGAGGCATTTCCCGGTAATCCACTTGTGACCCCATTAATTCCCTAGCTATTATCTTAATTGTTAATTCCATTTCTCTTATCTAGATTTGTTAAGTATTCTTTTATTAGTTTATTAAGTTTAGTTTTCATGTATGTTTGATGGCTTGACAACCCATTCACTCATCCATATTTTTATGATTTATTTTATTGCATATAGATTAGTTAATTTATTCTACTAATCACTCTAATTCCCTATGGAACGAATCCTACTTGCCACTTTACTAATTTTATATCTAAGTGGATTTTTAAGTGGTTAAAAAAGGTTTTCAAAACGATCACATTTAAAACATTATTTTGTTGAGTACACAAATGACCTCATCAGATAACTTCACTCGTGTATTTTACAATTGCATGTTGAATTTTATGACAGAAGATGAGTTTGATCTCCAATGGTTCAGCATGGTTGAAAAATTTGGATTGAACAACAATCAGTGGGTGAGTGCAATGTATTCCAAATGAAAGCAGTGGGCGGAAACTTTTTCTTCGAGATAGCTTCTTTGGTGGAATGTGAAGCACGCAACATTATGAGAGTATGAATTCGTATCTTAATCGATTTGTTCAATGTAGGTTAAAGATGTATGAGTTCATGAAAAACATTGATAGGGCATTGGACTGCATTCAAAATATAGAAACATTGAATGATTATCAATGTAGTACCACTACATCGGTATATAATACTCATTTGTTAGGGCTAGAGAAACATGCTGCTGAAAAATACACAAGAAATGTATTTTTCCTTGTGCGGAATGAAATCCGAGAAGAGGCATCACTTAGCATAGCAAATTGTGTGCAGGATGTGGATAACTACACCTATACATTCAAGAAATTTGGATATGCAAATCGAATTTGGATATCTCGATTCATACCATCAGTAAATAATATCCACTGCTCATGCAAAATGTTTGAGACAGCCGGTCTTCCATGTAGCCACTCTTTCAGTGTAATAAAAGCCATGGACATGCAACATATATCATTATCATTTATACTGGATCGATGGACCCCCCGTGCAAAAGACTTTTCAGACATTGAGTACTCATGTGAGGCAACGTTTACACCAATCATGGAAAAGGCCAAGTATGGATCATTGAGTTCTAAATGCAACAAAATGTGTTATTTTGCATTGAAGTCAAATGATGCATTCAAAGAGGTCAATGGAGAGATTGATACATTGACATTACGCATGCAAGATATAATACCATCTTCTCTTATTCATTCACAAAATATGGCAGGTGTGCAACATGTGCATAATGTCGAAGATCCTTCCATGGCAGCAACAAAAGGTTTTGTTCAATGCAAGAAAAATGCCGGTGTGGGCAACCTGAGCACACTGCAAAGACATGCCATGCCAACGTGCAAAGCAACAACAGTACAATATAAAGCAACGATGTACACATGTTCAAAACAAATTTGACAAAAAACAATGACACGAGTTATGGTAGCCCATCCACGGGTCTATCGTATGCATTCACATTCCCAGTTAATGATGATTGTGGGGGAGCTGTAAGGATTCTCATTTATTGATTGGCTTATTTCGTGGACAAACCACATATTGGGGTTTGCATTGTAAGGGTAGTTTAGGTGATTATGGATCAAGCTCAAAGGCCTTTTCAAGATCTCAAGGTGACAAGCACTCCAAAGGTATATCTCTAGTGCTTAGTTTTCTTTGAAGAGATTTAGTAGCACACACACACTTAGCATATTTGCATATATGTGCATTCTCTTCACATGTCACATTTCACACTTACACTTTTGTTGTTGCATCTTGTTGTGTGTTTGTGTCTTGTAATTCATTTACCAAATATTATTCAGAAACGTCCGCGCTTGCACGAAAGTGTGCTTGGTTTTACGCGAAGACCGCCCTTGGAGATTGCCTTGGCTTCTCCTTTAGTTTCACCACATATGGTGAATCGAAGGTTGTGATCGATCGCTAGGCCGCAGAATGGAACCTCCGTTTTGGTCCAGAAGTCTCTGGTTTGATTATGCGATTATGATCTGCGGCCACGATCGCCATTTGAAACCGCCGTTCATACCTGATTGATTTTAATCTCTCGGGTTTGATTTTACGGTTGAATCGGCGGTTATGAAACCTTTATTGCTCCCATGTTCTTCTCAGGTTCAATTCAACGGTTGTGATCGACGGCCTGGCCACCGAATGAAATCGCCGATGGTGTGTTTCAGGGGTAAACTTGTCTTTTCACATGCCCTGTTCTTGATGTCTATAAATATACCATCTTCTCATTCTCTGAACTCAGTTCTTCAACTCTTAAAACCCTAAAGATCAAAAGAGAGACACTTGAGAGAAAATCAATCATGAACTCATTTTTAAACACTCAAAACCATTTTCATATGCATCAAAATATCATCTAGCATCTTCTAGCTTAGTTAGGATGCTTGCTTGCATGGGTTTTGCTCAACACACGTCATTTGGTATGTTCTTCACTATTATCATATATAACCAGTGTTTTATTTATCAAGGCATCTATTTTATTACTTGCATGTTCTTAGATTAACTTCTAATATTCAAGATAGAGATTGTTGTGTTGATATGATTAAGTGTTGTATTGTGATAGCTATCTAAGTTTATTCAATCTAAGTTTAGCTAAGCTTAATGACATGTCATTTAGCTATTGATATCTAGGATTGTTTTAATTGCATATTATCATCCTAGATAAGCATATAGGGTTCCATAGCTCTAAATTGCATTTTGGATATTTCATATATTCACCTAAGTTTTATTATCTCTTCATTGAGAATTAAGTCTTGATGGCTAAGGTTTCTTAGGCCACAAACAATTGAACTAGGTTCACTCATACCGGGATTAGGTAATGGTAGAGAGTTATATACCGGGATCAGGTTTTCCATGTAAATATCTTGTGTCATTTATATTTTCGCACTTTTTACACTTGATATATTGAATTCACTAGATATGGGTAATATTGGAAGATTGACTAATAATGAAAATTGGGTAAAAATTAGTTAAAATCTATTCACCCCCCTCTAGATTAATATTGATCACACCTTAATTTGTTTCAATGGGTATCAGAGTAGGTTCCTAGATATATTAGGTGATCCTTGCTCATTTTGGTGTGTTTTGCATTTGTGTGGTTTTTGTTCATTCATATATCTTGCATACATTTCATTTCATTCATTATACACAATGAATGGAAACGGTGGCAATAATGAGGGAGCTTTTAGAACGCCACCTCCTATTCTCATCGGCTTGAATTATTCCTCATGGAAAGGAAAGATGGAATCCTACATATGTAAAATTCACGACCGTGCATGGATGGCGGTTAAAGATGGATATGATCTACCTATGATAACTCCCACGGGTGGAGGATAAGAAGTATTGAAGCCTAAAGCGCAATGGAAGGCGCAAGAGTTTGATGCTTCGAAATGAAATAGGAAGGCTATGCATGCCATCCTATGTGCGATAGACGAAAATCAGTATAAGCTGATTCAGAATACTATGATTGCCAAGGAGGCATGGGATGTCCTAGAAGTTGCACATGAGGGCACTGAGGTTGTTAATGATTCGAAGCTTCAAGTTCTCCAAACGCAATTCGAGTTGCTTAGGATGGGAGAGGACAAATGCTTCAATGACTTTAAAGTCAAGTTGATGGATATTGTCAATCAAAACCATCAACTTGATGACCCGTATTCGGATAGGAGATTCAAGCAGAAAATTATGAGATCTCTCCCCGATAGGTTTGAATCAAAGGTTACGGCTTTAGAAGAAAACAGTGGGTATAAAGACATGAAGTCGAGCGAGGTTATTGGAAGACTCCTCACCTATGAGTCTAGGAAGGCTCCTAGCTCTACTTCTCCTAAAAAACATAAAAGAATTGCTTTAAAAGCATCTAAAGATGAAAATGAGGTAAAGAATGACTCGGACGAAGACCTTGCCTTATTTGTGAAAAGGTTCAATAAGGTTATGAAGTTCGGGAAGAAGGGCTTTGGATCAAAAGGCCAAGACATGAAGAAAAAGGGTCCCTTCAAGAAGTTTGAGTCTAGGCAAGAGAGGATCGAAAGGAAAGGGGTCTGATGCTTTAAGTGTGGTGGGATAGGTCACTTTACCCCTGAATGTGCTAATCATAATGACAAGAAGAAGGGAAAAGTGATGGCCGCCACTTGGAGTGGAAGTAGTGATGACTTCAATGAAGGAGATGAGTCTTCGGATGATGATCTCGTGGCTAACTTCCTAGCCTTTGCGTCCTTCCACAAGAGCAAAAGTGTTAGTGAAAAAGAGGAAGAGAGTCAAAAGGAAAATGACTCAAGTGAAGATGACTCCGACTCTAACTCAACAAATGGATATGTGGAGAAAGAGGTTCTTATTGAATACCTCATAGAGTTTAAAAGCTTAGAGATGAAGACTAGGAAAAAGATTCAAAGGTTGAGAGAATAGAATTTAGAGCTTTCACTTCACATTGACCACTTAAGTGAAGAAATGGAAAGGTCCAAGAAGGTAGAAGATAAGCTAACAAAGGAGTTAGACTTATCTAAGAGGAATGAAGAAGGTTTGAAGAAGGAGCTTGATGAAGCTAAAAAGTCAATGATTAGGATGGCCTCTAGCATAAAAAAAAAAAAAAAAAAAACCACATACTTGGTGTTGGAAAAAGTCCATGTGACAAAAGAGGTCTTGGGTTTGAAGATGGTAAGGAGACCTCCACCTCTAAGAAGACCGTGTTTGTCAAGAGCTTAGGCAACAAAGAAGCTTCACTGATGCAAACTCCTAGGAAGAAGATAGATCTAGGACAATGTTCAAAAAGTACATAAGTGACAATGGCATCAAGAAGGCAACCTCAAGCCAACATTTCTCAACAAATGGCTCGAAAAGGGAATAGGTCTATCATGCAAGATCAACCTTGGATGCAATCAAGTATTGGTCAACAACAAAGAAAGAGAGATCATATTCAACAACCAAGACAACCACAAAGACATGGGAAGGCTCCCATGCATGTACAAGGACAAGGTATGATTCCTTATTTCATTTCGATATATCATTTTTATGGTTTTAATAGTCACATTAGACCAAATTGCTTTCGATACATTAAAATGTGTAAAACTAGAAGCATGATTGAAAAGAGAAAGAATAGAGCCAAGATGAAAGTTCCTAGGAATGATGAAAATTGATTTGCATGATCCTAGGACATCTAGAGCCCATTTACCAAAGACCACTAGGAAAGAAAATGTTTTACCTATGTGGATTCGAAAGAATGAAAATGTTTGTCATGTTGCACAAATTGCCTTAAAGGCAAATTCTTTTAACTTTTGGTATTTAGATAGTTGGTTCTCTAGGCACATGACGGGAAACAAAAGTTTCTTCAAGACTATTGTTATGGAGGAAAGAGGATGTGTCACCTTTGGTGATGGATCCAAAAAGAGAGTCATAAGGAAATGAACCATTTCCGTTCCCGGATTACCCTCCTTATCCAATGCTTTATTTGTTCATGGCTTGAAAGACAATTTGATAAGCATATTTCGTATAAGTGATAAAGGATATTCCGTTTTATTTAGCAAAAAAGATTGTTCTATCCTAAAGCCCGATGGACAAACCTTGTTAAAAGGCATGAGATCTAGTGACAATTACTATTGTCTTGAAGCTAGAATAGTCGCAAACAATGTGTCCAAGGATGAACAAATAGAGTTGTGGCATGAAAGATTTGGCCATATGAACTTTAGGGATTTATGAATCCTAGATAAGTTCAACAGTGTGTGTGGCCTTCCTAAGCTTAGGAAGAAAGCCAATGACGTTTGTGGACCTTGCCAACAAGGAAAACAAACTAAAAGCATGCACAAAAAGGGCAAGTATCTCTCCACCAAGGATCTCCTAGAGTTTCTCCACATGGATTTTATGGGTCCTATGCAAACCGAGAGTTTAGGTGGAAAGAGATATATTTTTGTTTTTGTTGATGATTGCTCTAGGTTCACATGGACATAATTTTTTTAGAGAAAAATCCGAAACTTTTGATAAGTTTAAAATGCTTTGTACCAAAATACAAAATGAAATGAATTCTAACATTAAAAACATTAAACAAATTAGAAGTGACCATGGGAGGGAGTTTGAGAATGCCATCTTTGAAAGCAATTGCAATAGCTTAGGCATCTCCCATGTGTTTTTGGCTCATAGGACACCTCAACAAAATGGAGTTGTTGAGAGGAAGAATAGGGTCCTTTAAGAGATAGCCCATGTGATGTTGCTTAGCAAAAATATCCCTAGGAACCTATGGACTGAAGCCGTCAATACAGCTTGTTATATAGGAAATAGAGTTTTCCTAAGGCTTGGAACTAGGAATACCTCCTATGAGATATGGAAAGGAAGGAAGCCAAATGTTGGCTACTTCCACTCATTTGGAAGCAAATGCTACATTTTAAATGGCCGAGATCAACTTGGAAAATTTGATGCTAAGAGTGATGAGGGTATCTTTATTGGCTACGCCTTAAATAGTAGAGCCTATAGAGTTTTCAGTTTGAAGACACGAAGCATCATGGAATCATCCAATGTTGTCATTGATGATGAAAGACTCAAGTCTAGTGACCATGAGGAGGAGATTGCTAGAGTAGATGACTCTCCCTTAGAGAAGGTTATGGTGACTCCTAATGTTAGGACGTCTAATCTTAATAATGAGGACACATAACCTATTGATAGAGTTCCTCTCTTGAACTCTAAAGAACCCGCTCAATGGGTTAGGAAACTCTATGATAAATATGACATCATTGGAGAGGTTAATGCGGGTGTGAGGACTAGGCATCAAATAGCTAATCTCATTAGCTTTATATGCTACACCTTTCGAATAGAACCTAAAAAGGTTGATGAAGCCTTAAATGACGAATTTTGGGTTCTTGCCATGCAAGAAGAGCTAAACCAATTAAAAAAGGAATGAGGTTTGGACTCTAGTTTCTAGACCTAAGACCACTAATGTCATAGGTATTAAATGGATATATGAGAACAAATCTGATAAGGATGGCAATATTGTGCGTAACAAGGCAAGACTTGTTGCACAAGGGTACTCTTAAACTGAGGGTATTGACTTTGAGGAGACATTTGCTTTCGTTGCCCGTTTAGAGTCGATTAGGCTTCTCTTATCCATTTCTTGTGTGCACAAGTTCAAATTACACCAAATGGATGTGAAGAGTGTTTTCCTCAATGGTTTCGCAAAAGGAAGTGTTTGTTGAATAACCCAAGGGGTTTGTAGATGCATACCACCCCAACCATGTCTATCGCCTTAAGAAGGCTCTTTATGGGTTGAAGCAAGCATCGAGGGCTTGGTATGAGCGTCTCACTCAATTCCTTGTCGACAATGACTACACAAGGGGTATTGTTGACAAGACACTATTTATTAAGAAAGACAATGATGAGCTTTTTATAGCTCAAATATATGTTGATGTTATAATGTTTGGCTCTACCAACAATACTAAGGTCCAACAATTTGTTGATGTTATGTCTCATGAATTTGAGATGAGTCTGTTGGTGAGTTAAGTTACTTCCTAGGTTTGCAAATTAGGCAATTAAATGATGAGATTTTTATAACCCAAGCCAAATATGCAAAGAACCTAGTGAAGAAGTTTGGTCTTGAAAATGCCAAACATTTTGATACACCCCATGAGTACCACTTTGAAGCTAAGTAAGGATGCTAGCAAAAAAAGTGTGGAGCAAACGATGTATCAGGGCATGATTGGTAGTTTGCTTTATTTAACCGCAAGTAGGCCCGATATCTCCTTTTGTATGGGTGTGTGTGCTAGGTATGAATCGGATCCTAAGGAGTCCCATCTCTATTTTGTTAAGAGAATCATTCGCTATTTGAATAGGACTTCCAACTATGGGATTTGGTACTCTTTTGACACTAATGCTAGTCTTGTAGGTTTTAGTGATGCGGATTGTGCAAGAAATTGCGATGATAGAAAGAGCACATCGGGCGGTTACTTCTTTCTAGGCAACAACTTGGTGTCTTAGTTTTGCAAGAAGTAAAACTTGATTTCCTTGTCCATGGCTGAGGCCGAGTACATAGCCACGGGGAGTGGATGCACATAACTCCTTTGGATGAAGCAAATGCTAGTAGACTACGGATTCAACCAAGGTACACTCACTCTCTTTTGTGATAACATGAGTGCTATTAATATTTCCAAGAATCCGGTTCAACATTCTAGAACTAAGCATATTGACATCCGCCATCATTTCATTAGAGAACTAGTTGAGAATAAATGCGTAGTACTTGAACATGTTGGTACTAATGATCAATTAGCGGACTTATTTACTAAATCCTTAGATGCTACTCGATTTAAAACACTTAGTAGATCTATTGGGATTTATCTCGTGGAGTGATGAGTTTTGGTGATTGACCTCATATGGGGAACTCAAGCAAAGAGAGGTATTTTTCATACTTGTCACATGCAAAAATTTGAAATATCTTATGTTTATTTATTAATTGCTAGAGTATCTTGGTTGCACATATATTATATGATATTTTCTTTAATAATTGTGAACCATGCTCTGTTTACAATCCATGTTATATTTATGTTCAAATATGCATTTTTGGACTAGGAGATTTACATAGGAAGTATGATTTGAATGACCTTTAGTTATCTCCATGACATGATGATTCTTTTATAACATGCTAATGTCATATGAAAAGCATGAAATTCAAATGACATACTCAAATGAAAAAGCATGAATTGATGACTGCAATTCTTAAATACAAAACCATGTGTGAAAAAGCTTATGAGACTAAAAATGAATAAAGAATCTTGTATCTGTTCAAAGGATTTTACAATGCAAATGTCTCTTTTTCTTTATTGGTTGAACATGGCTACTATCATAAGGGTATCTTACACGGAAAAATCAAATAGGGTGCAAAAAGTCGCTCATGCCATGTTTCATTTATAAAGTTGGATATAGATGCTCTTATATTAAAATCAATAAAATATCTATATCCTTGCTTCTCTCATGACAAATGGTGAAATTGGTTTGAATTCTATTGGAAACCTTTGTCATTTGCTTTGACAAATACCATTGTATTTTGGACTTGGATGCTACATGTCTTATATGCAAAGCATTTTTAATTCACACTTCTTCATAAAATAAATCTCCTTGTTTCTTTCCAATCAATTGAGTTGCATAAAGTGGCTTATATGATTATGCAAATATCTAGTATGCTACTATCTCTCTTTGCTAAAGTGACCCGGTTGAGGATTACTCCTTTGCATATCTCATAACAAAAAGGGGGAGTAGAATGAGGTAAGGGGAGTTGCAATTTGTAGTAGCAAATGCGCATGTTGGGGAGATTATATATTAAGGGGGAGTAACCCTTTGAGGGGGAGCATTGCATTCACATACATTGCATGAAACTTTGCATGATGTTGTGCTTAAATTACTTAAATGTAAATGCTTGTTTTATTTTCACTTGATCATCTTAC
This sequence comes from Acer campestre, assembly GCA_954870605.1. NCBI lineage: Eukaryota > Viridiplantae > Streptophyta > Magnoliopsida > Sapindales > Sapindaceae > Acer > Acer campestre. The sequence goes on along the minus strand of OX940808.1, from coordinate 25,124,483 downwards.
AATACACTTACTTTGGAAAGTGTAAATTTTTGTTTTGAAGGGTTGATAGTTCTACAAGAGATTGAAGACTTGAAGTTCTTTTCTTTTTAAATATCTATTTGTAATGTAGATTATCATTGTTATCCCATTTCTTCATTTATAATTGTGAGGATCAATGAGAGTGGTGGTTTTGTAACGAAATAGCCAAATCGGGAGATTGTAAGGATTCTCATTTATTGATTGGCTTATTTCGTGGACAAACCACATATTGGGGTTTGCATTGTAAGGGTAGTTTAGGTGATTAAGGATCAAGCTCAAAGGCCCTTTTCAAGACCTCAATGTGACAAGCACTCCAAAGATATATCTCTAGTGCTTAGTTTTCTTTGAAGAGATTTAGTAGCACACACACACTTAGCATATTTGCATATGTGTGCATTCTCTTCACATGTCACATTTCACATGTAAACTTTTGTTGTTGCATCTTGTTGTATGTTTGTGTCTTATAATTCGTTTACCGAATATTATTCGGAAATGTTCGCACTTGCACGAAAGTGTGCTTGGTTTTGCACGACGACCACCCTTGGAGATTGCCTTGGCTTCTCTTTTGGTTTCACCACATTTGGTGAATCGGCGGCCTGGCCATTGAATGGAACCGTCGTTTTGGTCCAGAAGTCTCTGGTTTGATTTTGCGATTATGATCGGTGGCCATGATCGCCATTCGAAACCGCCGTTCATACTTGATTGATTTTAATCTCTCGGGTTTGATTCTGCGGTTGAATCGGCGGTTATGAAACCGCCGAATGAAACTGTTGTTGCTCCCCTGTTCTTTTCGGGTTCAATTCGGCGGTTGTGATCGGTGGCCTGGCCGCCAAATGAAACCGTCGATAGTGCGTTTCAGGGGCAAACTTGTCTTTTCACATGCCCTGCTCTTAATGTCTATAAATATACCATCTTCTCATTCTCTGAACTCAGTTCTTCAACTCTTAGAACCCTAAAGATCAAAAGAGAGACACTTGATAGAAAATCAATCATGAACTCATTTTTAAACACTCAAAACCATTCTCATATGCATCAAAATATCATCTAGCATCTTCTAGCTTAGTTAGGATGCTTGCTCGCATGGGTCTTGCTCAACACACTTAATTTGGTATGTTCTTCACTATTATCATATATAACCAGTGTTTTATTTATCAAGGCATCTCTTTTATTACTTGCATGTTCTTAGATTAACTTCTAATATTCAAGATAGAGATTGTTGTGTTGATATGATTGAGTATTGTATTGTAATAGCTATCTAAGTTTATTCAATCTAAGTTTAGCTAAGCTTAATGACATGTCATTTAGCTATTGATATCTAGGATTGTTTTAATTGCAATATTATCATCCTAGATAAGCATATAGGGTTCCCTAGCTCTAAATTGCATTTTGGATATTTCATATATTCACATAAGTTTTATTATCTCTTCATTGAGAATTAAATCTTGATGGCTAAGGTTTCTTAGGCCACAAGAAATTGAACTAGGTTCACCCATACCGGGATTAGGTAGTGATGGAGAGTTATATACCGGGATTAGTTGTAATCTCCTTTACCATTAGTAGATTCGAGGTTCAAGTGTGGCTCACTTATCAGCTCGTGGTTTTTCCTGAGATTAGGGTTTCCACGTAAATATCTTGTGTCATTTATATTCACTTTTTGCACTTGATATATTAAATTGACAAGATATGGGTAATTTTGGAAGATTGACTAATAATGAAAATCGGATAAAAATTAGTTAAAATCTATTCACACCCCCCCTAGATTAATATTGATCACACCTTAATTTGTTTCAAGAGCCATGAACCATGATTTCGAATGTGCTAATATAGGTTTCGATTCTTCGTCATCAACATTCGACATGCACGGATATCGTTGGTGGGGGATAACACAACGTTGATATCGTAAGTTCGTAGGCCACTGCTATGAGCTGTTTTTCTTTTGTTTGATATTACTTTTACCTTAACATCCATGTACTCTCAACACATTTGGATCCTCTGTATCATGTGGTAACTTACTGTAGCCTACAGCTTGTTTGCACGTATTTTTGTTGTATTTACTAATGAATTGAAGTTTAGGTGACGTAAATGAATGTTGTTGAAAATAGATGATAAAGTAATTGTTGCTTTTTTTCTTTTCCATTAAGAACCTAACATCTTCACCTCAATATCAGGTGAACATTCAAAATGAAAAATGGTGAGTTTAACCTCGCAATGCTTACATTCTGTTCTTCTCATGCATCTATCTTAATCCATTGTTAGAGAGCATGTTTCATACAAACTGATTGCTGCAATGTTTATACTAGTAAGTAAGCATAAAGTGGAACTGGCAGTAAACATGTTATTTCCATTTATCACATCCAAGAATGTATACATGAGTGCTAACTACTTTTACGTCATTGTATGTACTAGGCTCTATGTGTCTCTACATATATTAACTTCAAAGAATTGATAATAAATAAAAGTAATTACATCCAACAGAAATTTACACGGTGGACAAAATAACAAAAAATAGGTGAGATAATTCTTCAACATGGTATCCCACCTTTCATAACATGACCTGTACACCCAATGTAATTTAGTTAGGGAAAATACACATTCGATAATGGATAACAGACAGGAAATTATCAGGCAGAAAAACACAAGCTGAATTGATATTAATTACATAGAAAATGTTAATGAATTAGATGGTATTCATATGGACTACTTACTATTGGTTACTACGACAAAGTCTTCACTACTTTCGCCCGGCGGCTCAACTTTACTGGGGGGGGGGGTCTTTTACTTCCGATAGTATCCAATTGTGCATGTTGTATGGCATTTTGTTTTAATTCCTCAAGACGGGTATTTGTATAAAATGTTGCCAGTTGACGTGCCAGTAAGAGGCGTTGATTTTCCGAGTTGTACTACAACAATAGTAGAATATTTAATTAAATCACATGACATCAATAGAAAATTATAACGATATATTATATCATCACTTACACTTGCAATGATTTCACTGTTAACACCCAGGGAACAGTCATCAAGAACATGCAGACAAAAATCCCACAGTCGAATTCATTTAGATGTGTGGGACCCAAATGAGACTCTATTGAGAAGCTTTTGAATGAAAATGACGGACCGAACACACTATTTCTTTCCGTCTCCAACAATTAATCCAATGAAATCAACTGAAACACAATCAAAGGTTCAAAAAAACATAATGATTTCATAAACGAGTACTGTAAATGAATTTGGCACAAATTTAATTTATCTTTTACCAATCTTTGAACTTGCTTCACCCTACTTTGGTCGTTTTTCCTACGACTTGGTAGAGAGTCTCAAATCTCAACCTTACGTTCCTTAATTTTCACAACTGCAGTGTACCAATGACCCTTCAGACTGTTAATAGGAATATAAATCTGAAAAACAAAATTGTAGATGAAGATACAAGATATAATTTACCATTACAATAGTATTGTTTAGATGCAAGATGTACCTATTGTAGCATTTGGATGAAATGTATACATGATAATCAAACTCAAAACTCAAAAGTTGTGTTCAAATGCATAATAATTGTTTGTTGGTAATGAGATAGGTACTCACCAGTTCACATCGATCCAAATCGTACATATAATCTTCTTTGAAGGTACTGAGTATCTCGGCCAACCGGCCCATTCTACCATCTCAACTAGTCAGTGAAATGTACTGTTGTTGGCATAGATGGAAGGAAATTAGTTAAGAAAATACAAAAGAACAAGAGAATCAATAGCAGTGCTTGGGTAAGTTTTAGTTAAGGACATATATATATATATATGTTATGTTGAAGGAAAAAAAACTGTTACCGTAAATTGTGTGGGCAAATACCAATACAGAGATGCTTGTTTTCTTCTGGCAATGCGTGTGTTGTTATCATCAACCAAACTAATGATCTGCGCATGTTAAGAACATAAATTGATAGAGTATAACAAGAAACTTACTATAGTTCATAGTTAAATAATGTTGCATAAGGCAATAAACTTTTTTCAGTAGAAGGATCAAACAGAATATAGGGTACAACCTCACTGTCAACCCATTTTGAAGGCGCAAGGGTTCAGAAACTTTTACGGCTGATAATTATCCGATTAGTTGCCATAATAGTTTCACTACAGAAAACAAAAATACCCATATTACTGGTATGGAATAAAGCAACTAATCTGAATTCATATTCCACATATCATAAATGGGTGGCAGGATTGCAACCAAAATTTTTAATTTAAGCAGACACAATTGAAATACACCCAGCCATATCAAATTTGAATGTTTACTTACCTTATTGGCAAATCCGTACAAAACACATACTCGATTATTTGCGCATCAAGTGTCTTTAGAGAGCAAGGTATGCGAAAATGGACATACCGAAACTTAGATGACTTTCCCGTATGATGCTCATACTCATATGGTGAAAGTTTATACCGACTAGGCTTTCGCTTATTTGATGTGCGGGCATTTTTAACAACATTTATGGATGTTGAAGATTGTCCCGCGAGGGTCTTGACAATGATATTTCTCTTTTTTCTGCACAATGATACCAATATTACAAGTGTCAAAAACCTTTGCAGTATATCTCCTGAAATATATAATTATGTTATTGTGGTCTTAATATCAAACCTCATCCATTAGACTCGGGATGAAAGTATGCTCTGCTGCATGATCATCATCGAATTTGAAAGCGAAATCTTTTGTAACACCAGCATGATCATATCGGAGTTCGGTGTTGGTGTCAGCTGTTCTTTGCTGGGGACAAAACCATCCTTTACTTTTTGACCTTCATCAATATTGAGATTTCCATGTAAAATGTTAACTTTTTCTTCTATACGGTCAACTTTATGGATAAAGTCAGTATGTTCCGTACGCCACTGCTGAATTTCCTTTCTAAAGTTTTGAATTTTTTGGAGGACCATTTTAAACGCAGCATCATTGGGAATGTTATGTTTAGCTTTGTCTAAATTAGCAGTTGGTGTATATTCATTGATCGACACCTACAAAGGTTGAGAATGTTAAATTAACAATAATATATAACTACATTCTTTATAGTATTTAAGGTTCAATAAAATACATATTTATTACACTACATACCTTAGCAGTACCGTAACACCCTTGTTGACGTAACTTTTTCATACATTTATTTATGTTCAGGGATGTCCAACTTACAACTGGTAAGGATTTTTTATCTATAATGGGTGGTTGCCAATCTATAATATGAAAGTAAAAGAGCTGCCCAAAAAAAAAAAAAAAAAAAAAACAGAAAATTGTTCAAAATCTGGCTCAAAAAGATACACATATTAACAATTCAAATAATACAATATATAAGAAGATTAATATGCACCTGAAGAAAAAGAAGACAACTAGTAATGTATTTGGACCTTTTAGAGTTAAACTTCTCTATTCCAATTACAAACTAATCCAAGCACCACCTTGCCCAATTTTTTCCCTTTTATATTTTTGACATCACCTAGAACATTCAGGTACCTTGAATCAACGTACTCTTCTACAGCTGGTGCAAGGATTGTACCCAACAAATACAAACAGAATGTGATCTTGAAATCATAATCTGTTGTCTTTATATTCTTAAGTTGCTCTTCAAGGTGGGGGAGTTTGATGCCGCAATTGGTAATAGAGAACTTACTTCTCCATACATCATTAACATCTCCATCAACATGCGCTATATCTCCTTCGTCAGAAATTCCCATGATATGCGAAAAAACTGAAGGGTCTAATGTGAACCTCTTGCCATGCAATTCAATTGACAAGTTTGTTGTGTTGAACTTGCTCACTAGCCAACCACAAAGGTCACGCTGAAGATGTCCGCATTTTAACATGAGCAGGTTTGAGAAACCTAATTCTTAGACTGCATCCTTTTGCAAATCAGACAATATTGACACGATTTTAGAAAAATGCACCGGAGTACACTAAGTGTCAAATGGATGAACCATGTTATCCTCAGCTGCTTCCTTGAGATGATCCTTTTCATCCATAATGTCTTCCTTAGGCATTTTGTATTTACATTTCTCATCCATGGAGAGAGTATTCCATGTATCACGTATCTCATTCATAGACTGATAAACAATGATGGACAACATGTTATTCTATGAAAGTAACAATTGAAGTTCATGTGATATATTAATATTGAAAACTAGTAATATAGATAGTTATAAATGACAAACCTTTTTATTCCCTTTTGCAGTTTTTATTTGACGCTCTTGATTGATGCAAAAATTACAAAGCACGAAGCCTTTAACATCTAAATAAAAGTCTTCAATAACCATTTCTTTGAAAAACTTAATTAATTTTTAGAAGACAAATAATAACAAAGGTAAGTGCAGTGTTAGTGCAATATGTGGTAAATAGGAAATTATATATATGAAACTGACTAATAATCTCTCATTCTGGTTTTCGTAATCAAGGAATGGATCTATATTGGAGTTATTATAATAGCAAATGCAATTGCTTTGAATAAGAGATTCAAATACCAGAAAATCAGACTTGTAGATTAGTCATAGATGAAGTATCCTATACTGTGATTGGAATTTCATTATCAAAGAAAGTTTATATAAAATCAAATTATCATATAATTTTTTTTTTTAATTTGTTTCACAAAATTGTAATGCTTTGACAATGATTTCGTATTTGAACGGTTAAGAGAAACAAGTAATTTATAATTACTTTTCCATAAAACTAAAGGTCAATGCGGATCCTTTCATAAGTCAATACTACAAATATTAATGAAGTGATGCTAACTTATTGAAAATTTATCTAAGCCATTCTGTCAAGCTTCGGATTCACACGAATTATGGATTGAGTACTACCTTCATCGAGGGTAGTTTGCTCACCACCAATCTTTCTTCTCTTGCGAATAGAATTCATCATTTTAAACTGCAATAAACAATTTGTTCAAAATGAAGTATAAGATGTAGAAAACCATTTTTTTAAATAGTATGTACACCATCATTTAATAATGTATTTGTATGGAGAAATATACATGAACATACAAAAGTAAGGAAAAAAATAATGAAATATGAATTATGTTAAAATAACAGAAAAATATTTGCTAGGAGATTATTCATCAACGTCAGAGAGTTGAAGATTCAGGAACCATCACCAAGTTAATTAGGAAAAAAATAATAAAGAAACCGACAGTTTTTATATCAAACTGCATGCCTCAGTAAAATTTAGAACTATCTGTAATCAATAAACAAGCAACAACAAGAAGAAGCAATATCAACACACATTCTACAATCAACTGCAGCAACAGAAACAATGCAATCATGAAGGGATTCAAAATTATTGACTTTCCAAAAATAAACCTGTATGCCTCAGAAAAAATCAAAACTATAAACAATCAATAAACAACCAACAACAACAACAACCAATATCAACACACATTCTACAATCAGCTGAAGCAACCGGAGCAAAGCAAACTTGTATTATTATTATTATTATTATTATTATTATTATTATTATTATTATTATTATTATTATCATCGTCATCATCATCATCATCATCATCATCAATCAGTTGGTTTGTATTTAATTTTTAGTTGACAAGTAACAAACTGCACCTTTGATATGATGATGGAGACCGGAGAGTAGTTCAAGACACCAGCTGGTGTGTTGATTTGAATAGATATTCACAACCTCTGTCCTCTAATATTGCAATAAATTGAATTACTAAATCAACCTCATTATATTTACTTAATTATGAGAACTGAGAGGCAACATCTTACTGCTAATTAGTTAAATGAGCTGCTTAATATTTAATTAAACTCATTAATTTTTTTTACCACCAACTGTGTACGAATCACAACAACAACAGGATTTGACTATTTGACAACAATTTGGCTATTGAAATACGTACAAAGATCAGCATAGGATAGGATCTTAATCTGTACTTAGTGGCAGTCGATGACTTTATACTATGATTGTATTGTACACAAATGAGCATGTACATGATAGAGTCTTATGTTCTGTTAGTGTGTGTAGCACCACCCTACTTTTATTGCTATGCCTTTATCTAACTAAAACTAGAGGAAATCAGATTTCAAAATCTTGAAAGTATGTTATGGCAAAAACTCAAAATCACAAGAAATCTCTAAAAACAGATAAAACAATGAAAAGACTAAATCATTCTAGTGCAATCTATGACCAAAATCAAGCAAAGCTTTATAATCAAGCCTCAAGGGAACAAACAACAGGCATTAATATAGAAATTCATCAGCAAATAAAATGCATATTCTAGCATCTAATCAAGAATATTTAATAGATATAACAGCAACTAAATAAAAACCCAAAAATTCAGTTCCCTAAACTACTAAGAATATTGATGTTGTTAAGATATTTGTGCTAGTTAATGCTTCTTTTAGCAAATAAGAAACTAGCAGACTTTTAGTAAACATTCAAATCATCAAAATATCCATATCTACTTCTATATCAGAATGTTTGAGGTTGCTTTCAAGTTTTTTAGCTATTATGAGCCGCTTACTATGAAGAGATAATAGATTCAAATGCGGAGAGAATTAACAACATTATATGTTATTTGCCTAAACTAAATGCCATGCAACGATAGAGCCACTTGAGATAAACCGAGACAAAATACCAGTAAACATTGTTGTGCAAGAATGGCTGAAGTATACACATGCCTTGTGTGCCAAGGTTTCAGAAACAATGCCTTTATAGGACATTCTAAATGAGTTCCAAAAAGGCCATGGCCATATGACAGTTGTAATAATGAATCAAAGTGACACAAAGTAGCTAGCCAGTGAACATTCAACTCATGTTAAGCATCGACTCTATGCTCTGGCATGCCTTACATAAAGTCTGTGGTCAATATTTCTTTTCCAAAAATCTAGTTCCCTGGTAGTTAAAAAAGAACATGAATTCAGAGGGGGGGGGGGGGGGGTGGACATTGATGGTGAAACATATCTCAAAGAGAAATGTTTGAAGACCAAAAGATCATTCAAGAAGCTGAATAGTTTCTCCCATGATGCAAATCTACATAGAAAAATGGGGTAAAGACTTCCACTCAGAAGTTTCTTCCATTTGAATAAAAGGATAAGTTATGTGTACTTTATTTTTGTTTATTTGGGAAGGTAACATGATTTCAGACTCAAACATGCAAAAAGCAATAAAGAAGAAGGAAAGAATGTTACTTATACTTTCTATAACACAATAATTTCAAGCAAACTCTGCATTTTGAATGATTATTTTACTATATAAAACCATAATAAAGAACCTCACCTTTAAGAGCTTCAAATGACCTTTTAGATCCTAGTAGTTTAATTGCAATTGGTTGATCTGCCCCAAAAACCTCCCCTAATGCAAGCTGGAAATGTGAAAAAAAGTTAGGATCATCATCTAAAAGACTTGTATACTTGCATAAATGAAGGACATGTTTTATCCGATGGACATGCAAATTTTTTTTATTAATTTTGTTTCACCATTATGGGCATATTTACTAACCGAGAATATAAATTAAAAGAAATCAAGTTATATAGGAAAAGAAATCAAACTTGAGCCCTTTTCGACAGGAACATAATTCCTAATAGTTTTTGGTAAGCAATAATCACACATCAAGAATTCAGTTCCCTTTCGCTCATTAAGATTCTTGATTAGTAAATGCGCCCTAACAAAAAAAGTTGTTTCAGTCTTTGAGATAAACAAAAGGTGCTAACCATAATGTATTGTTCGACTTCTCTGTAGCACCCAAAAGAATTTATAGCAGAAACCAAAGTCATTATGTGAAAATCTGTATGATGTCATGTAATGGTATTCTAACAATAGTATTGTATGTACCATTATTTGTTGTTAGGTTCCGTTACTTCCATCTGAACCATTCTATTAGATTTTTCTTCCTTTCTTTTTTTATGTGGTTTTGATGATTACAACCATTATAGAGGATTTCAGAGCACACATAAACTCTAACATCAATCACAACTAAATGGAAACCCAAATTATTCGAAATGAAACATAATTTTAGTAGCAAGCATGGTTTACATGTGATGTCTGACTTCACTAGTATAAAATAATTAATTTATCTTCATATAAATCAATGGCATACCAGGGCAACAAATAGTTGAAATATTAACTTACAAATGGTATATATAAACAAGATTGCAATAAACCGAAATCCTTACCTTGAATAGCAAATGATTACATATCATTCTAGCCGCTCCTAAAATAGAAATATTAATTGTTTTCTTCTAGGATTTAGTCTCCTTTTCACGTGAAGGAAATTTGACAAAGATTGTTTATTTGTTCTAAACATCGAATAAATCAAACAACAAAGATAAGATAAAATGGTCATGGAGCAAAAAGATAAATCCCCCCAATATGTCAAAAGCTTCATGAATCATGGCACGCATCCTCAACAATTCCTTCCTTGGAATTAATCAACATAGACCCGTATATGTAATACATCATACATATGTATTATATATATATATATAACAGTGTAAAAAGGGACTACTTACAACCTTCAGATATAAGTTAGGTCGAAAACACCATAGCAATCGACTTGGCGCTTGAACTGCAATTGAGGCTTCAACTTGACCAAAACACAAAAACAAGCAAAACCCACTTCACATAACTGATTAAGGGAACATACAATTGTTGGAATATAGAATGGGAAGAGAAGCTGAGACAAGAAAGACCACTAGGGTTTTTTGGGTGAGGATTAGAGATTTGGAGTGCTGGAAAGAAAGGACGGAAAGTGGGGTTCAACTTTGTTTGATTCTTACCAGCCACTACTCAACGGTGTTGAAATCAACTTGGCAGAGCAGCCATCGATCTACTCGTTGCGTTGGGAGGCTGGGTTGATGTGCAAGGTGGTGGATATGGCAGAGATGCAGATGAGTGACCCTTGTTTTTGTTTCAGTGAAACTCGGTGGTGTTGAAATCGACTTGGCGGAGCAGCCGTCGATCAACTCGACGTGGTGGAAGGCTGGGGTCGATGTGCAAGGCGGTGGATATGGCAGAGAAGTAGATGATTAGGGATTTGGATTTTGGAGTGGTGGAGAGAGACGAGGGCATCTAACGTTGTTTTTGCTTCAGTGAAACCGACGGTAATAGGTTTCCGATTTCTTTTTCTTTTTAATTGATAAATTGTTTATTTACTCCCTGTTTAATCTCAACCATAGATATGAATTATGGTTCATCTGATGGCTCAAATTTTACCTCAAAAATCACTGCATCATGAAGCGATTTTTTTTTTCACTGCATGATAGTTGTTTCCTATTAATTATTAATAGAGTGACGATATTTACACCTCTTGAAAACCGTATGTACACCCGTTTTTGTATATACACCTTGTTAATTTTTAAAAAATATTATACTTTGTATACACACCTCACACATTACCAATTATATCTTTATTGTAATTTTGATAATAAATATTATAAATTAATAGATTCTAAATTATTTAAAATTAAAAAACTGGAGCCGTTGTACTGCACCTCCTCCAATTCTTTTTCTAAGTCAATTCTTCTCTCTTCTCTCCCGAGTCCTTATTAGAAGGTAGCCACGGTAGCCGCACGTCCTCCATTTCTTTTTCTAAATCAATTCTTCTCTCTTGAGTCCTTATTTACGTACTTTATCTTTAAGCAAAAATTTCATTCAAATCTCTCTACTCATTTTATTTTTCGTGGGTTTCATTTTTATTTTCACTGTGATAATCTATAAAATGACCATCCATTGAAATTTATTTTTTATAAAAAATCTGATTTGTTTTGGGTTGACATTATGATTTTGAGTATGTTGACAATAAACCATGGTATTTTTGCGTTTAAAAAAAATCATATGCAAACTTGCAATTGGGAATTTGTTGTGAGAATTTTATAAGATATTGTATCTTTTTTTTTTTTTTAAAAGAAAAAATTAGTTTAGTTAGTAAAAAAATTTTAAAAAAATTGTTAAAAACATAATATATAATGATTAAAATGTTAATAATTTAATTTGAGGATAAAATTAGAATTTTGAAAATATATTAATTTGGGGTGTACATATTTTTAAAAGGGTACACTACAAGAAAAACCACCTTTGTTGACAGTTTTTTCTTGACGGTTTTCAAAAACTGTCAAGAAAAAACTGTCAAGAAAGATGGTTTTTCTTGACAGTTTTTACTTCTTGACAGTTTTTAATTGTCAAGAAAGACAATTTTTATATATTATATAATATTATATATATATATTATATTATAATATATATAATGTAAATATATAATATAATATATTATATATATAATATAAAATATAATAATATATATTATATTATTATAATATATATAACGATATATAAACATATATAATATATTTATATATTATACTATTATATTATTATTATATATATTACACTATTATATATTATATATTATTACATATATTATTACATACATTATATATAATATATATAAATATATGATATATATAATATATATTATTATATATATTATATATATTATATATATTATATTTAATATATATTATATATTTATATTATATAAATATATTATTATGTATATTGTATAATATATATATTATATAAATTATATATATTTATATTTATATTTATATATTATTATATAATATATATTATATATAATATATATGTATTATATATATATTATACATTATATATAATAATATATATATAAATTATATATATTTATATTTATATTTATATATTATATAATATAATATATATATGTTATATGTATTATATGTATTATATATTATATATTCTATATATAATATATTATTATATTAAATAATATATAATTATATATATAATATACTTTTCTATTATTATTATCCATAAAATATCATGTTATTATGAATATTTTATAATTAAGGGTATTTTGGTCAAAATACAGTTAACTTCATTCTATTCCGTTGTTAACTAAACAAAATAATATTGATTCAGAGACTAGGTTCTAAAGTTCCAACCAAACAAAAAACTTAGTTTTCGTTTCCTTTCCATTCTCATTTTCATTCTCATTACCATTTCGATTACCATTCCACCATGTAACCAAACGTGACCATAGAGTATAGATCAATAACTCGACTATATATATTTTAAAAAATATAATTTTATTAAAAGTTTCAATAAATATTTTTTAATATATGTCTGTAATAGAAATTAGAATTTTGATTAGTTAAATAAATTTAAATCTATCTAATAAGTTTTATATTTTTTTATTTTTTATTTCTAACAACTCATATAAGTTATATAAAAATATTTTTCAGTTAGTAACATATAAAATGTTGTAGTCTAGTGGTAAAGGCTTATGACTCTTGACTTGAGGTCACGAGTTCGATTCACAATAATGACAATTAAATTGTCATTATTATTAGGTGGTGGGTGGTGGTGGCCGGACGGCGGTGGCGACGGTAGTGGTGGCCGGAACGGAGGGGGGCGGCGATGGTGTATAATTAATTAATTAATTATTTATTTTTTAATAATACCTTCCTTGACAGTTTTTAACTGTCAAGAATCCTTGACAGTTTTTAACTGTCAAGAGCAACTGTCAAGAGCTTTCTTGACACTAGCATCCTTGACAGTTAAAAAACTGTCAAGGAAACCTTTCTTAACAGTTTTTAACTGTCAAGAATTGTGTGATTTTCTTGTAGTGGTATAAATATTGCTACTCTTATTAATACTGTCCGGTGTTTGATAAAATTATTTGACCGGATTACTTAATCCGGTCTGTAAACCTTATCCGGCTCGCGTTGTACAAGATAGTCCAGCATAGAAGGGCCTGACACATCCGGACTCCAATCTCTCTTCCCACTCACGCGGCACCCAAGTTCTTCTTTCTTTGTTTTTTTTTTTCCTTTTAAAAATTCTCCTCCTACATTTATTGGATTAGGATTGATTTGACATTTGGTACGGAAGCTTTGTTTGCCAAGTAAATTCATTCTAAAGAATTTCTATTTTTGACAGTTGATAGGAATGGAGATGAGGATACCTCCTTCCAAAACTCCTCAATCCCTATTTTTCCCAAATAGGGAAATGGGGGGAATGGGGTTTAGGAAATGAGGATGGGGATAGGAGACCTATATCCATCTCCATTTCCCTAATGTCCATCCCTATTGTCTAGATGACCGACTACTTTTAGAGGGTTTGTTGAATGACACATCATTAATAAGTTGTGTTTTAAATAGAAGTATTTGAGACCAATTTTTGATTTTGTTGTATGTCAATATACTTTTATGTCATGTAGGAAGCAATATTTTAATATCTGTTAACTACCTAAAAAGGCAGGGGTCCAAAGAAGAAATTTTCATCATTGCCAATACCACATAAAGTATAGGGATACTACATGGAGCATCTGGCTACCTTAGGAAGAAGCCAGGATTTGTATACCCATGCACACCACCTGTGAATTGGGATCGGGATCGGGGTCATCTAGATCCCCTGGTACCAGAAAACGTTGAAGTCGAGGTCCAGAGGATCCCTCTACTACACCATCCCGGTTCCTTGGCACCTGAAGAGTACTGGTACCGCGGCCCAACAATGCATAATACCCTAGTATCACGATTCTCTCCTAGAACCGGTCTACCTGGCATTAAGGATCATGGTAACAAAGGATTTTTCAATACGTCAAAAGAAAAGACTATCAAGGAAGAAATGACCAATATACCAAGGGGTCAGAGCCATGTTACAAAAAGAGCAGCATGCAATAACATTTGAACACAAGGAAAGTTGACCTTTTCTCGCCATTTGTAAACTCCCTTTAAAATGGGATTGGTCAACTCTGTCAATATCGCCAACAAGGGAAACAAATCACTTGATTTTGAGATTATTCCCATGCCTAAACAAAGCTACCATCAACGTCCCTTTGATTGCTAAATTGATTGACTGAATTAATGGAGTGGACAGCAAGAAAATGGACCTATAAATTGTTAACCGCCAAAATTAGCGAAGGACCAAAGAAGAATTTTCCACCCAGAAGATGAGAATCCAGATACCATTCGGTTACTCCAAGAGTGGAGGGAACCCGATCAATCCGGATACATACACCCTCCAAGGGGATCAAGCCCAGCAAATCCCTAACTTCTCATGAACTCACAGTATCCCGACATGAAATTCCACTCGGTATCCCGATACGAAGCCTTCCATGCAATATCCTGCCACTACATCATCCAAATATCCCGCCACCAGTTCAACTGATACTAGGATACCCCGCCGACCAAGGGACCGACAGAAAAGCTCGAAGCTAGCGGGAGGTGGGGTAGCCAAGAACCTAGATATCCCTTGGGATCAGCCCGCTAGGCAGCAAAAAATCATACGAAGAATTTCAAGATTAAAGACTCATATGCCTAGCAGATAGATTTTTGAAGCTCCAAACAAGGGGATAAAACGCCTTCGTTTAGTCAAACAGAGGAAGTAGAGTTTTTCCCGCCAGCTGAGACCATTTGAACAATGAGTCAACTCTACTAGACTAGAATCCTTCTAGGAAGGAATGACTTGATTCTAACGATTAAAGCTCCTACGAAATTGTCTCCTTCTAGGAAAGAATGACTTGATTCTGACGATTAAAGGCTCTAGCGAGATTGACTCATATCAGGAAGGAAAGTCCCATAATTGCTGAAACCCTAGACCGAAATTATAGGAGTGCATGGCAAGCAACGAGACCTATATATATGACGTTATACTCAACATAAAGGGGATCCGAAAATCATCTCCAAAAAACCCTAACCTTTATTTTGTGATACTTATCGACATGCACGAGTACGCCACCACCATCTCCATCGCCTATTGAAGCTCAACACACTACCCTAGTCTAGAGAACGCATCATTTGTATTCATAATATACAGAGATACTATCAATAAAAAATCTTATTAATTTCCCCATATTTCTTATATTTAAATCTAACTTGTTGTGTAAGGAGCATCGCTGGTATCGAACCAGATGATATGCCTCCAACTGGGATCTACCCTGATCTCGGTCTTTAAAGTTGTTATTTGGAGATTTACCTTAACGACGATTTTCCAGGTACATAAATGTTACAAGACTCTCAAAAGAGAGGAGATGAGAGTTTTTTTTTTTTTTTTTTTTTTTTTTTTTTTCTACTTATCGACTAGCACGAGTTCGCCATCACCTATTTTATCAGAAATCTCATACCTAAACCCTCATATAAATCGTCACTGTATCATGTCATTGTATTTCATTGATCAATAAAAAGAGCTATTCTCATGTCTTTATGATATATATATATATATATGTATATAAGTTTGTTTTCATCTCTGATCATTTCTATATTTAACCTGTTTTTGCTGAGAACATATAGGTATCAAACGTGATATCTCTCCAATTGTGACATACTATAGTCATGGTTTAAAAGTTGTTATTTGGAAATCTACCCCTCAAACATTTTTCCATTAACAATATTGTTGACATGTCAATATTTATTGAAACAAGCTACTTTTACATTAGAGATGCTCTAAGTTTTTGTTTTTGTTTTTCAAAAATTAATTACAACATGGTAAAATGACATAAGTACCCTTAAGGAGTTAGCATGTGCTAAAGGCTTGTATGACATAGCTTTTGGAGGGGTTAAAAGCTCTTTTGGAGCCTAAAAACAACTTTTCAATGAGGAAATAGGCCTAAATGACACCAAATCCATATTGACTTTTGTGAATAGCACTTGATTTATAATTTGAGTTTAAATAGCATCAAATGACAAAAATGCCTTCACTTTTTTCTTTTATGGTTTTCTCTACCCTTTTTTTTTTTGTTTGATTTTTCTTCTTTTCAAAAACCTTTATTGATGGAGAATAAGTCTCAAAAAAAAAAAAAAAAAAAAAACACGAGCCTTATTTTTGTGATTGTGTTTTAATGATATTTTTGTCAGAAACACATTTTTTGTGCTATTAAAACTCAAGTTACTTAGTTGGTGCTAGTCCTATAAGTAGAGGAGTAAAGAGTGTTAGAAAATTTTTAAACCCCTTTTAAACATGTTTGTATTATTTTAAAAAAGAGCTTATGCAGTTTGAAAGCTCTTCTACTAGAAGCAACCTTCTCCTCGCATCTCTTGAAAGCTCTTCTTAGAAAACCGAGAAGTTAAAATTTCTTTTAATGAAACTTTAATAATTCCAACTTTGCCCTGTTAACAACCAATAACAAAATAAAAATTCCACTCAATGTCCCTTTCTTGCTTATTTCATTTATTTATTTGCAGCAGTCACAATTTCACTTCAAATTCCAAAGTCCCACCTCAAATTCAACAACTACACCATCTTCATTCAAGCCATGAGTTCATTGATGGGGTGTAAGTGAGAGAGAACTATAGAAAGAAAATTATAGGGAAAACCGAAAAAGAAAGAGACGAATGCAAAAGAAATACTAGGGAAAAGAAATCAAATGCAAATTGAGAGAATATTTCAAAAAAATGGTACATGTGTGTGACTGTGGAGTTTGGAATTGGATGAGGTGTGAGGCTGTTAAAGTGTTGGGTTGGGAGTGGGGGTGGTGTGGGGTGAGGTGAGGTGAGGCGAGGCTACTGGAGTGATAGAGCGATAAAAATGTGGTATTTATATATTACAATTAAGTTTTCTATTCAATTTTTGTTTGATAAATTTATTAATATTTTTTTTAATAAAAAAAATAAATTTTAGCATTTTATTGTTATCACATATCATTTGTTTAGTTTGTATTTACTTTTTATTATTTAATAAAATGCTACTATTTTTAATTAATTAAAAAAGTAATTAAACATAAATGAGAATATACATATAATATTAAACTTAAATTATGGTATAATGGTCATATTCTCATTAGAAGTGATTAACTCTCCTTTTAACCAATCAGGTTTAAAAGCTCCTATGGGTGTAGAAATTCATTTGAAATATATTGTTAGCGAACAAGCCATCACTATACGTGCGGAAGCGTTGTCGGATAGAACATAAACAAACACAATAACAAAGAAAAGATAGATGAAGAGAAGTAATCTAAATCCAAGCACAAACAACACAAGAATTTACGTGGAAACCCAAATTAGGGAAAAAACCACGGTTGTTAGGACGATAAGAGAAATTTTCAATATGTAGTAAATTGTTACAACAACACACTCAGGATCTATTTCTAATAACAATACCCCAAACCAAATTACACCTAATGCTCACTTTAAAATCTCTCTAGTATTTGCTATTTTGCTCCACCACCAATAACCTAGTTATTATGGTCTATTTATATGAATTACAGGGAGTTTAGGCTAAAAGGAAATCCTATTCTTATACGTACAAGAATTACTTATTCCACATAAATACTATTTCCTATTTATGACAAGTCTTCTTCAAAGTAGAAATCCTTTCCTATTCGAACTTCCAGAAGCAACATATTTCCTCTTCCATGAATATTTCCTAATTCAACGCATGCTTGTGATTAACTACGATTCAAGTTGCAGTTGGCCACCTGCTTCCTAAACCGTGTTGAACTTGACCACTCAGAAAACCGTGATCTACGTGCCATGTCACCAGGACCGCTGTCGGTACCGCTGTGGAAGCTACAACACTTTCCACAGTGTGAAGCACTGGAATTGAAACCGCTGTTGATGTGCTACCAGAAATTGGCAGCGGTTTCCTACCGCAGCCCGACCGCTGCCAAAGCCGCAGCGGCGCGGCAGCGGTTTGACCTGCTCCTTGCTTCTCCAGTTCGTTACGCCTTCCAAGCCTCCCTCAAACATAACCTCATACTCCCAAATGCTCTCACGTCTCTAGGAAGTCTCTGCATTGGTAAATCGTGTTTGGTAACCATTGGTAATTCGAGCCACATCCAACAATCCTCCCTTATGGCGAGAATTCCCAAAACTTGTCCTCAGCTACGATCCTCATCACCAAGAATCAAACATACCCACCACTAGGTATAACCACTTAGGAAACAACCATCCCAAGATTTCACCGGCACATATCGAAATTTACCTTGCTGAAAATTGTGGTACAACTCCTCACGTTAGGTCCCCAGGGAGTTCGCTCAGCCATCAACATCCTTGTTCACCACACACCTTGCATCACCTCCTAACCAATGCCCGTGCGCAATTGTGGACCCGCTATCAGCTATATCCTTTTCACGGCAACTAGCGGTCATGTCATGAGGATGTTTATGCCCCTTTAGAGGGCATCACTGTAGTCGTCATACTCAAGAGAGGCGATTACCGGATCACCCTCTTTGGAGCCCTTAGCCACACTTGTCTTCTTATTTTTACAATCTTTCCTGATGTGTCCAGACTGTCCACATCCCCAACAAGTGACTTTCCCTTTGGAGTTCCCCTTTTTCCTGTCAACCAAAAGAACAGAGTTATCAGAAGATTTATCTTCACTCTTTAGCCTTCATTCGTTAGAGATAAGTTTGTTCGCTACATCTCCAAAACATATGGTTGAACTCCAATGCATCAAAATTGGCTTCATGTGCACATAGGACGATGGAAGGGACTAGATGAGTCTAAGACCTTTGTCTTCTTCATCAATCTTTACTCCAATCGACTTTAATTCTGAAACTATTCCATTAAGCACTTCTAGATGATCAGAAATTTTCGTACCTTTAGTCATCTGCAGCATGTGAAACTGCTCCTTCAGGTAGAACCGGTTGTAGACGTTATTCACTTGATACAATTCTTCAAGCTTCTCCCAAAGTTCTTTCGCTAAATATGTTCCATGAATATTTGCAAGAACATTCTTGGCTAGGCATAATCGTATCGCACTCGCAGCTCTCTCATCCAAATCCTCCCGAACATCATCGCTCATCTTTTGTTTTCCAGAACTAGTACTAGCCGTTTCTTTACTAGAATCTCCAGAGCCTTCAGGGTTTGCAGGGGTTGACTTGCCCTTTAACGCCTTGTGTAAACCATATTGGATTAATATATCTTTGACTTGAACTTGCCATAAGCCAAAGTTCATCTTTCCGTCGAACTTCTCAACATCGAATCTCATCATCCTTGCCATAAAGTTGTTAAGACCACTATCAAGCAACCGGGACTCTGATACCAATTGTTAGCGAACAAACCGTCACTATACACGCGGAAGCGTTGCCGGATAGAACACAAACAAACACAATAACAAAGAAAAGATAGATGAAGAGAAGTAATCTAAATCCAAGCACATACAACACAAGAATTTACGTGGAAACCCAAATCAGGGAAAAAACCACGGCTGTCAGGACAAGAGAAAATTCCAATATGTAGTAAATTGTTACAACCACACACTCAGGATCTCTCTCTAATAATAATACCCCAAACCAAATTACACCCAATGCTCACTTTGAAATCTCTATAGTATTTGCTATTTTGCTCCACCACCAATAACCTAGTTATTATGGTTTATTTATATGAATTACAGGGAGTTTAGGCTAAAAGGAAATCCTATTCCTATACGTACAAGAATTACTTGTTCTACATAAATACTATTTCCTATTTATGACAAGTCTTCTTCAAAGTAGAAATCCTTTTCCTATTCGAACTTCCAGAAGCAATATATTTCCTCTTCCATGAATATTTCCTGTTTCAACGCATGCTTGTGATTAACTATGATTCAAGTTGCAGTTGGCCACCTGCTTTCTAAACCGTGTTGAATTTGACCACTCAGAAAACTGTGATCCACGGGCCATGTCACCAGGACCGCTGCCGGTACCGCTGTGGAAGCCACAACGCTTTCCACAGTGTGATGCACTGGAATTGGAACTGTTGTTGATGCGTTGCCGGAAATTGGCAGCGGTTTCCTACCGCTGCCACTGCCACTGCCACTGCCACTGCCACTGCTGCTGCCGCACCTGCTCCTTGCATCTCCAGTTCGTTACGCCTTCCAAGCCTCCCTCAAACATAATCTTATACTCCCAAACGCTCTCACGTCTCCAAGAAGTCTCCGTATTGGTAAATCGTGTTTGGTAACCATTGGTAATTCGAGCCATATCCAACATATACTATCCAAACGATAATTGAAAATGTCAAGCTTTTACTTCTCTATTTTTGTTGTCAAAAGCTAAAAGTAAAAGTCATCTCAAACGAGCCATAACTCTAACGCTCAAAACTCTTATCAAGGGCATCTTTATGTAATTCAGTTGAAAATCGGCTATGGCTCTAGTTTAGGAAAAACGCAGTACGCAATTATGAACAGAAGTTGCACACGCGAGCAAATGGGCATAATGTCAGAGGTGCTTGTGCAATTTGTCCTTTGAAAAAAGAAAAAGAAAAAGAAAAAAAAAAAAAAAAAAAAAAAAAAAAAAAAAAAGGTTAGAAATTGCCAAGTTGGGCAAGGCCTGGGTTGATCCAAGCCCATTTAAGTGGACTAATCCTTTAAATATACGAAGTTTAGGGTTTTGGGGGATTAAGGATTGAGTAGAGATGGCGAAATACAATGTGGTGTTGAAGAGGAAGAGAGCAGCGAAAGCAGTGAGAAAGAGAGCAGCACACGGAGACCCAACAACTGGGAAGTTGACGAACAAGCCCCAGGCCCTCTCTGTCTCCGGCAAGCGTCAACGCAAGCTCTTGAAGAAATGGCACAGAGTATGTATGTCATCTTTGATGCGTTTGATTTCGTTGTAAAAAAATAAAAAATAAAAAATTACAATCTCTCTCTGTATTACAGGAGCAGAAGGAAGCTGTGGAGAAAGGTCTAGTGACTATGGAAGATGTCGAGATGGCTGCTTCTCAAGGTCTGCTTTTCTAGGGTTTTTTATTTTTTATTTTTTATTTATTTCACATATTGCTTTAAATTTTTAAGAATTGAACTGGGTATTTGTTATAGAGGATTAATTTTTCCGGAAACTGTTCATGTGTGAAGCTAGGGTATAGATTGTGATCTCGGGTAATGCAGTTTTTGAGAATATTTGTTAAGACATGAAGTTTGATTGTGGAATACATGCTGGTTCAATGAACCCTCAAATGTCTTAATTCAAACACATTCATAAAGCAAAATCTGTCGATTGAAAACAACGAAAGGGACAATAATGTTTGTGTTGTTTAGTTACTGTCAAAGGTTTCTTACCTTTAATTTTAAATCATTTTTGCTTTGGACAATTTCAGTAGTGATTTGCTGCTCTCAAACATGATAATAAAAGGGATTGTTCCTTTTACTTAATAAATATAAGAAGAGCAATAACAATATCTACACTAAACCTGTCACCAATCTGAGTGCTTCTTAAGATAAGAAAGTGAAACAGTGCCAAAAGCAGCAAGAGGATTTTGAGTTTTCACTTGTTGGTGGACTTGTTCTGTACTTGACTTTTTGCACGAAATAATAAAAGTAATGGAAGAGATATTGATGCATCGTTATCTATTCCAAGTGAGAGTGGCTAACTATTATGGGATAGAATTTGATTTTTAACATCTTTTTGGGCTTCTGCATCGAAAGGGTGGAAGACATCTCTCTTTTTTGTTCACTTAAATTGGGAAGGAGTCGCATCTTAATCTTGTTTGTTATAGGGGCATTTTTTGACATCACATTGCTTTTTAAAGAGATTGTTATACTTAATGGGAATTTTTTTTGAAATTATTCAGTTCATGTTGTACAAGTTCCCTCTTTTGTGGCTTGTGCATTTTGTAACATATCTTATCTATGAAACATTATCTTTGATTTCTCCAACAAAATAAACGCTTTTGCATGCCGTGCACTAATAACATGCGAACTACTTGTATATGCAATTGTGGTTTACGTTAAGTTTGTCTTGGGTTGTAGGTGCATCACAAGACACCAACAAATCACCGAATAAATTTCATGTGAAGAAGGGTTTGAAGCTTAAACAGTTAAAACGCAGAGGTGTGTTCTTCCTACCATTTGTAGTGCCTACTAGTGTTTCCTCATACGTCTTCATTATTGCAGGAATTGCCAACTTGTCTTAATATGTATTGATGTTCATATACAGGTAAAAAGACCAAAACCACCTCAAAGCCAGCTGCTGCTGAAGCTTCTGTAGATGCCATGGTAGAATAGAGATACTGAGGAATCTGTGATGATATAATTACTCTAATTAATGTATTGTTCTTAGAAAAGTCTAGTGGGGAAGGATTTGCTTAAAATGTTTGGAGTTTTCTGTATAACTTGATTTAGTTTATTTTAATGCATTGGTTTTGCTTTTCCTCGAGCTATTGTATTGTTTTAGGGTAAAGCGGAGCAGTAAAAGCAAGAAAAAAGACAGTAGGATTTGGATACAAAACAAAATCAATAGAAGGCTGTTGTCGTCTTCTACTTCAAATTCTTCTTTTTTTGTTTTGAAAGGATTTTGCATCACATATGCTAATGCTAAGAGCATCTTCAATGCTGTGTTAAATTATTGTGTCAATGTTAAAATTTAGACATGATGCAAAAAGTATCCTCCAATGTAGTGTCAAATAAAGTGCCAAATTTGGCATATGTTATATTGTGTGTCAAAATTTAACACACAATATAGTATATGTCAAATTTGGTACAACAATAAATACTTATTTTTTAATTATAAAAATACCATTATATATATATTTTAAATAAAATAATGAATGCATTAATGGAACTTTAAAAGAAATAATGAATGTATTAATAGGAAAAGTGTTTACTTTTATAATTTTAATTAATAAAATAATAAAAATTGTATTTTAAATAAAATTGTGCATTGAAGCATAATGTTAAATTGATGAGCTAAATATAGCATTTTACTTTTTTTTTATTTTTTATTTTTTATCAAATTTGGCATTGATATTTGTATATACATTGAAGATGGTCTAATGTTATTGCATATGTTAATGCCAATGCCAAATTAAACATAAAAAAAAAAAAATAAAAAATAAAAAAAAAAAAAAAAAAATGTTATTGCAAATGTTAATGCCAATGCCAAATTAAACATAAAAAAAAATAAATAAATAAAAAATAAAAAATAAAATAGTAAAATGCTATATTTGGCACATCAGCGTTATGTTCCAATACACAATTCTATTTTCATTATTTTATTAATTATAATTATAAAAGTAAATACTTATCATTAATACATTCATTATTTTTTTTTAATGCTGCAATGCAAAGTTCCATTAGTACATTTATTATTTTATTTAAAACATATATAATGGTATTTTTGTAATTAAAAAAAGGAGCATTTATTGCTGTACCAAATTTGGCACATCATTTGGCAATGTATTGGAGGATGACTTTTGCAACATGTGCTAAATCTATCATTGACACAATAATTTGACATAACATTTGAGATGCTTTTAGAAGAGCCAAGTATAAAACTTTATATAACCTAAGATTTCCACGTTGATTTCGCAAACTTTTTTTAAGTAAATTTTCTTTTTATCAAGTTTAAGTTTAAGTAATTATATCATATTCTTTAAAAATGGGTCAGATTCATATGACTAGGGATGGCCATTTTCTTAGGGCCTCAAATCCCTGCTCCCCTATCCCCACTTGGGGGAAATTTTTTGGGGGAAAATGTGGAAATGGAGGATGATAACTCTTATTTTTACACGTTGTGTAGCCCCTTACTTTCATCTTTTATGCTTGTTTCCCGGGTAAAATCAGGTATTTAACGTTTTAAATTAGTGTTTTAGGAATTCTTCCAACAGAGGGGCTATTTTGTAAAAATGTAGGAATTTTAGAGCAAAAGTGTAATTTTTGAAAGTGGGATTAGGCACCCTTGTTTCTACGGTTAGGGCCACAGAAAAGGGACCAAAAGACCATCATTTTGCAGTTTAATGCAAGGCGGAATTTTGACAAAAACTTCCTACAGAATGCTCAACTTGCAGGGGTCATATCTCTCTCCTCCAAATGAACTAGATTTCGTTCTACCTATGGTTGGAAAGCCCTAGAAGTCTTTTTTTCAACGGTTTCTGAAGAAAACAATTTTGATATGTTTAGAGAAAGTTATGCCTATTTTCGTAACGGTACGCGTTGCTGGAAACTCACCCGCGAAGCCCCCAAAATCAACCACTCATGAAGGGCATTTTCATCCTTTCACCTCCATTTCTACCCTAAGCCTCCTCCCACTATAAATATCCCATTTTCTCTTAGTTTTTACAGAATCCCTAACTTCTCTTCTCTCTCTCTTCCAACCAACAACACATTTCTTCCATTTTCTTCATCTTTTTCACCTTCTCCACCAAATAAGTGAGAGATCCAAGCTCCCATGGAGGAAGTTCCTCCATGGGAGCTCACTATACACCTCCACCACCATTTTTACACTTCTTACACCATATTTAGGAGTAGATTACAAGGGAAAGGAGTGGTCTTTGGACCAATTTCGAGCTAGGAAAGCATGAAGCATCTTTGGAGGAGTTGTCTTCAAAGGTTGTTTCTATTTACTCTTTCTCTTGTATTTCTTGTTTTCCTTTATATGTAACCCCAATTTGGGAATTTTGTAAACCTACACTTATTACAATATATGTATGATTGTTCTTATATTCTTTGAGTTTTGTTCTACTCTTTGCTTATTCATGATTAAATCTCTTGTTGTGATATGCATGTGTGTGATGGGTCTAAATTGATATGTGTCCATGAATGAGATTAGGAGTAGTGTAATTTAATTTAGGAGTAGAGTAATTTAACATCCCATGATTGTTGATTAATTGATGGATGATCCAAAATACCATGTCTAGAATGATTTGGGTATTGAGTATTAGCTCTAAAGAGTGGGAGAAGTTTGATTGATTCATGTACTTGCTAAATTAGACTTTGGTTCAATATTCTTGTACTTAATGGGTCTTTGTTTTCAAAGGCACAATTGCTCACCCATGGCTTGGGTTGGGTGATGGATTGATTTAGGGATAATTCCCAAATCAAAAGAATGAATCCCTAGCTTAAATTGAATGGTCTTAATGAATAACAATTAACTTATTGCATGTAGTTGTTCGGTAAGCTTGTTTCCATTTTTAGCCATCCTAGGGAGATTGATAAAACCGAATCCTTATCCAGAGTAAAGACAAACTGAATTCCTCTTATGCTTGTGTAGTTATAGGGGTATTTCATTGCTTAATGCTTTCACTTGGTTAGCCACATTGTGGATGATATTTAAGCTGTGTGTTATATATTGCATGGTTCACATTAACATATCCAGCGTGATATCCTCTACATTTGACCAGTAAATTGAGAGATCACTAAGCTGACATGTAGAACTCGTGTGTGTGTCCCACAATCCTTAATGAATCCAAGCATTTATGCATGGATGTAATCTCTAAAATATCGAGAGAGATTAGAGATTAATTAAGGGGACACGAGCATATAACATACGTGTTGTATGGGTATCTCGTATTCTTAATACTTTTACTTGGTTGTCATCCCGTTTTTGGTTAGTCATTGTGAATGAATTATTGGCTATAGTATGGCCCACGCGGTTGCGCATTACATGCCCAACGAAATAACCACTGTATATGACTAGACAATTGAGAGATCACTAGGTTGGCATACAGAGCTTGTGTAGGTGTCCCAAAGCACTTAATGAATCCATGCATTGTGTGGATGTGATTTCTAAGACTCGAGAGAGATCAGAGATCAATTATGGGGATACGAGCCTATGATATACTTGCATATTTGAGGGACTAAGTGAGTCTAGCACTTAATTAGGAGGATTGTTACAGTTGAATCATTTCCTTAGTGTAACCACATTTCATGCCATCTCTCCATTCCATTCTATCCATGCATATATTATGGTAGTTTATTTATTTATTTATATTATTATTTACTTTTCCGCACTCGCAACACACGAGTTCTCTCGTAGTGTTGTAATAATAACTAGAACCGTTGACGGTCGGCGAATACCACCTCCCTACGGAACGATACTCTCACTTGCCGCTATGTTAGTCTTTGTGACTCGCGTGCTAGCGAGGTCGAACTTAAATGTTCATCTTTTGACTGACATTGCAACGACGTGTCGTCAGGGGGGTGGGGATGAAATTCATCTCCAAATTAAAATGGAGAGGACCCCTCCCCATCCCCAATTCCCCATTTTCCCCAAAAAATTCATGGAAATGGGGATATGGATGGGGGCACCTGCCCCAATCCCCATTTCCCCATTTTACCAAAATATTATATAATATATTATAATATATATATATATATATTTCAATATTTTTATTCTTACTATTTGTATTTGAATAAAGCATTTGTTTGAAGTTTTATTAGATAAATAAAGGGTATGTTTGTGCAATTAACCCAGAAGTGTGGAGTAGAGTATTCTAGATTCCACTTTGCAATGGAACTTGTTATGTATCACTACATCAGTAGGGACATAAGGTAATGATGATTTTGGCTCACCATCAATTAATTTGGGGGATTAAACTGATAATATCCTATTAATTTTAGCAAAATCAAACGGTG
Source organism: Acer campestre (assembly GCA_954870605.1). Taxonomy (NCBI): domain Eukaryota; kingdom Viridiplantae; phylum Streptophyta; class Magnoliopsida; order Sapindales; family Sapindaceae; genus Acer; species Acer campestre. The sequence continues at coordinate 25,097,186 of OX940808.1, read as the reverse complement.
GTGATTGATTCAACTTTCATCAATTAGTTTTAGCGAAATCGAATGGCAGAAATTGATTCAACTTTATGATAGAAATCAATTGTTCACTAGAGGTCAGAGAACCATTATCTATATAATGATTGCCTAGCTGTCTAGGAGCTGATTTATTTAACTTATCAGAGAAGAATAAGCAGTGAGACTTGAGAGTTGAGATGATAATGACGTATTTAAAAAGAAAAGAACATCAAATCAAAACGAATATAAATGAATAGAAAGATTTGAAGCCCATCAAAGTGATTTGTTTCACAATAAATAGGCAATCAAATATACTGATTTTGTGTTGGATTTTTGTACGAATAGATGGTGGGTATGTAATAAAAAGGGTTAATTGTGCAAACATACCCTCTATTTATCTAATAGAGGGTATCTTTGTGCATTAACCGACAAGTGGAGTAGGGTATTCTAGATTCCACCACTAAGTTTTTTCAATGGAACATGTTTTGTATCACTACATCAATAGGGACGTAGGGTAATGATGATTTCGGCTCACCATCAATTAATTTGGGGGATTAAACTGATAATATCCTATTAATTTTAGCAAAATCAAACAGTGGGGATCGATTCAACTTTCATCAATTAGTTTTAGCGAAATCGAATGACCGAAATTGATTCAATTTTCTAATAGAAATCAATTGTTCACTAGAGGTCAAAGAACCATTTATCTATATAATGATTGCCTAGTCGCCTAGGAGCTGATTTATTTAACTTATCAGAGAAGAAGAAACAGTGAGACTTGAGAGTTGAGATGATAATGCCATATTTAAAAATAAAAGAACATCAAATCAGAATGAATAGAGATGAATAGAAAGATTTGAAGCCCATCAAAGTGATTTGATTCACAATAAATAGGCAATCAAATATACTGATTTTGTGTCTGATTTTTGTACGAACAGATGGTGGGTATGTTATAAAAAGGATTAATTGTATAAATATACCCTTTATTTAATTGCACAAACATACCCTCTGTTTTTCTAATAGAGGGTATGTTTGTGCAATTAACACACAAGTGGAGTAGAGTATTCTAGATTCCACCGCAAAGTATTTGCAATGGAACTTGTTCTATATCACTACATCAGTAGGGACATAGGGTAATGATGATTTTGGCTCACCATCAATTAACTTGGGGGATTAAACTGATAATATCCTATTAATTTTAGCAAAATCAAACGGTGGAGATTAATTCAACTTTCAGCAATTAGTTTTAGCGAAATCGAACGGTAGAAATAGATTCAACTTTCTGATAGAAATCAATTGTTCACTAGAGGTCAAAGAACCATTTATCTATATAATGATTGCCTAGCCGCCTAGGAGCTGATTTATTTAACTTATCAGAGAAGAAAAAGCAGTGAGACTTGAGAGTTGAGATGATAATGCTGTATTTAAAAAGAAAATAACATCAAATCAGAATGAATAGAGATGAATGGAAAGATTTGAAGCCCATCAAAGTGATTTGATTCACAATAAATAGGCAATCAAATATACTGATTTTGTGTTTGATTTTTGTACGAACAGATGGTGGGTATGTTATAAAAAGTTTAATTGTATAAATATACCCTCTATTTAATTGCACAAACATACCCTCTATTTTTCTAATAGAGGGTATGTTTGTGCAATTAACACACAAGTGGAGTAGAGTATTCTAGATTCCACTGCAAAGTATTTGCAGTGGAACTTGTTCTGTATCACTACATCAGTAAGGACGTAGGGTAATGATGATTTTGGCTCACCATCAATTAATTTGGGGAATTAAACTGATAATATCCTATTAATTTTAGCAAAATCAAACGGTGGAGATTGATTCAACTTTCAGCAATTAGTTTTAGTGAAATCGAACGGTAGAAATAGATTCAACTTTCCGATAGAAATCAATTGTTCACTAGAGGTCAAAGAACCATTTATCTATATAATGATTGCCTAGCCGCCTAGGAGCTGATTTATTTAACTTATCAGAAAAGAAGAAGCAGTGAGACTTGAGAGTTGAGATGATAATGTCGTATTTAAAAAGAAAAGAACATCCAATCAGAATGAATAGAGATGAATAAAAAGATTTGAAGCCCATCAAAGTGATTTGATTCACAATAAATAGGCAATCAAATATACTGATTTTGTGTTTGATTTTTGTACGAACAGATGGTGGGTATGTTATAAAAAGGTTAATTGTATAAATATACCCTCTATTTAATTGCACAAACATACCCTCTATTTTTCTAATAGAGGGTATGTTTGTGCAATTAACACACAAGTGGAGTAGAGTATTCTAGATTCCACCACAAAGTATTTGCAATGGAACTTGTTCTGTATCACTACATCAGTAAGGACGTAGGGTAATGATGATTTTGGCTCACCATCAATTAATTTGGGGGATTAAACTGATAGTATCCTATTAATTTTAGCAAAATCAAACGGTGGAGATTGATTCAACTTTCATCAATTAGTTTTTGCGAAATCGAATGGCAGAAATTGATTCAACTTTCTAATAGAAATCAATTGTTCACTAGAGGTCAGAGAACCATTTATCCTTATAATGATTGTCTAGCCGCCTAGGAGCTGATTTATTTAACTTATCAGAGAAGAAGAAGCAGTGAGACTTGAGAGTTGAGATGATAATGCTGTATTTAAAAAAGAAAAGAATATCAAATCAGAATGAATAGAAATGAATAGAAAGATTTGAAGCCCATCAAAGTGATTTGATTCACAATTGATAGGCAATCAAATATATTGATTTTGTTTCTGATTTTTGTACGAACAGATCGTGGGTATGTTAGTGCAATTAACCCTATTTAAAAAGAAAAAAGGGTTAATTACATAAACATACCCTCTATTTATCTAATAAAGTAAATTTTCAAACAAATGTCATATTCAAACATAAACATCCCAATTGAAATGTGCTTAGGGTATGGAAAAGTCAATAGTGCCCTTGGGTAAAAGGGAGAGGTTATTTTGGTGTGTAAATTTCACAAGCAACCCTGAGTTTATGTGTAATTGTATAAATATTCTTTTTTTTTTTTCTAATAATTACATAAAAATGCCCTACCATCATTTGACTTTTGTTAACTTTAACCTTTAACCACATTTGTATCCCGAAATGACTAAACTGCCCTTGAAAACTAATTTATTTTTTCTTTTATTATTTTAAAATATTTCAAAATATTTACTTAAATATTTCAAAACACTTTTGCTCACCCCCCTTAAATATTTTGAAGCATTCCAACATGTTTAAGAATCTCTACGGAGAGTCATTGAAGATGTAGTCAGGCAAGGGATCAATATAACAGCAACCGCAAAGTTGACTTCCTCGTACCAGCTGTCAACAACTGTAATGGCTCAAGACCCAAAAGTGCGCTTAAAGATAGTAGGTGCAAACCCCAGATGCTCCTCGCAAAACCGGTAAAGATAAGGTATATCACTGTGAGAGAAGGGAACGTTCTCGGAAGAGAGATGATTGCCATGATGACCGGGGTCGCAGGGAGGATGGTCACTAGGGTGAGAAGTCATAGGGGAGATGGTCACCACGATGGCAGAGACCACAGAAACACTGGCCATTGAGATGATGTGGGAAGATATGATGGTGGTCGATCGTGGTATGCTCTAGAAGATCATCAGGGGATGATCGAAGGAGGTCCCGATCGGTTTCGATTGATGATAAGCTCCCACCCAGGATGAGCCAGGTGACCAGGTCACCAGTTAGATTTAATCAATAGAATGCTTAGCTTACAGGGAGCATACCAAGGGACCCTTATAGGATCACCATTCGTCAGAAGTTTGATGAACATGGAGAACTGGAAGGTGAACGAGAAGTCCTAATGCGAAGAATCGAAGCACAAGAGCGTAAGCAGCACTATAAGAAAATTGACCTACAGTGACAAAAAATATTTGTCACTATAAGTGAAGAAATTGTCACAAATTCAATACTGTCACAAAAAAAAGTGTCACTAACAATTCGTCACTTTTGCCCCCGACACTAAAAGTATTTGTGACAGTTTTTTAATACTTGTCACAAATCATAATTTTTAGTGACACATTATCACTTGATCTTAATTAGTCACAAAATAAAAATTGTGTCACTATATTAGTATTTAGTGACAATTAACCATTTGAAGATTTTGTCACTTTACATATTCTTAGTGACACATTTTAAAATTATGTCACTACAGACAAACTTAGTGACAATTAAGTTAACCATATAATAATTATCAATACAACACAGACTTAGTGACAATTAACAATATGAATATTAAGTCACTTTATAGATACATAGTAACAATTTAATCAATAGTCAAAATTTAATATAAATTTAAATTGTATAAAAAATATATAAAAATATAACCAAATAAAACATGTCACTCATTGAATGACATTGAGTTCCATAAATAATCATTCCATTAAAAAATATCCAAAAGTTAACATAATATCGAATTGATACAAAAGTAATCCAACATCTTTCAAAGTCTATTACTAAATAACACATATAAGCCGGCTAGTCTAAGTTAACATAAGTGTTAGGTCACACACAATAACTTCCAACTGCATAACCAAAAACTTGAAACTTCTGAGCTCTTGATTGTGAAATATTAGAAGCCAATGATCCACTGTCAATTGTCAGGTAACTAAAGAATCTTTAGGTTTTGCAAGAGAAACCTATATACATGAAGACATGAAGGAAAAAAAAAATAGTGAGAACAAATTAAAAGTCACCAAAATAAAACCGATGAAAAATGCAACAATACTGAAAAAACTTAGTACAAGTATAAAATAAATTCTATAAGTTTGATATCCAAGTATAAAACTTATTGGAACTGTTAATCTATTCATCTTCATATAAAGTCCTACATAATGTCAATCTAATCATCCAGCTAAATATCGAATATCTTATTGAGTGTTTGATCTCTTTTATCAAACAATTGATATGCATATAAAAATTAGTTTTAGTTGTTCAATAAGAATCATTTTATCAAACAGTTAGTATGTATATAAATTAAATTGACATATATTGTGAAAATTTAAGAACAAAAAACTATAAATCATGAAATAATAATAATAATTCCTTAAAAAATTTGAAAACAAATTAAAGTTAAAAAATATCCCTAAATGTATATATAATCCTACATACAAAAAATAAAATAAAAAATCATACCTTATTCAAAGACACTTTCATTATATGAAACTCGACTTTGAGATTCTGCCCTTGAAAAAACAAGTACCAAAAAACAAACCCTAAAAAAAATGAAATCAAGAAAAAGAGAAGCTTAAGAGTTTTCTTTCAATGCCGCATCAAACAATTGATTGTTCCATAAAAATCATTTTATCAAACAGTTAGTAAGCACATAAACTAATATTGACATATACTGTGGAAGTCTAAGAATAAACAACTATAAATCATGAAATAATATTAATGGGTTCCTTAAAAAAATTGAAAAAAAATTAAAATTAAAAAAACATCTTTAAATAGCTATATACAAATTATACATTCAAAAATAAATAAAAAAATTATACCTTATTCAAAGACACTTTCAATATATAAAACTCGAATTTGAGATTCCGACCCTGAAAAACAAATATAAGAAAACAAACCCTAAAAAAAAAAAAAAAAAAAAAAATCAAGATAAGCTTACATTTTTATTCGGGCAAAAGTTTCTCTATAATATCGGTACTTCTTCTGATGAAAAACTATTTCAGACCTAAAAAGTGTTTTTAAGGTAAAGAAAAAAAAAAGAAGGGAAAAAAAAAAAAACATGACATGATTGTGGCATTTTTTTTGTATGGCTTTTTTTTTTTTTTTCCTTAAAAAAAGGAAATATTAATTGTTTTTTTTTAATGTAAATATTAATTGATTTTGATGCCTTTTAAAAACCCAATTAATTATAAAATAAAATCTTTCCTTTTAAAAAGGTAATTTGTGACTAATTATATTATTTGCCACAAATTATCAAGTTTTGTAACTAATTGTGACAATTATTTTTAAAATGTTTCAATTGAACAAAACATAATGACAAATAGTAAAATTTGTCACAAAATAATGCTAATAGTGATACAAAAGTAATTTGCTAATTGGCAATTTTATAAGCCTGTTCTTCGATACGATCTGGCGTGCTCGTTTTTCAGAGAAGTTCAGAATGCCCCACATAGAGTAGTTCAAAGCAAACACCGATCCCCAAGAGCATGTTAAGAGATACCAAAGTGCGATGGCACAATATGATTATGATGATGCGCTAATGTGCAAGATGTTCCCATAAACTCTTAGTGATTAGGGGTCTTGATGGTTTACGGCCTAGCCAGTGGCTCAATTAGAAACTTTGAGGAGTTGATACACACCTTCAGTATGCAATTCATGGGAAACATCCAAAGGAGAAAATCAATATCTGTTCTTTCCACCCTAAGGCAGAGTAGGAATGAGAAGCTAGAAGATTACCTGAACAGGTTCTCCCAAGAAGTGTCAAAGGTTTAGGACCCCAATGATGATGCGATGGTATCAACACTACAAGAACACATGGATTTGTTGACGGTTTTTTGTTGACAGTTTTTAATTGTCATAAATCCTTCACAGTTTTTGTATTTGTTGACGATTTTTAACTGTCAAGGATTTATGACAATTAAAAACTGTCAACAAATAACTAGTTTTTTTTAATATATATTATTAATATATTAAATAATATATAATATATATTATTTAATATATTAATATATAATATAATAAAATACATATAATAATATATATATATATTATAATATAATATATAAATATATATAATAATATTATATATATTATATAATATAATATAATATATATGTAATAATATATAATAATCTATAATATATATAATAATATAATATATAAATATATTATATTACATATGTTTATATATCGTTTTATATATTATAATAATATAATATATAATAATATATTATTTTTGGAAAAGAGGGTATTTCTGGAATGGGGTTGGGCATATGAGGGTATTTATGGAATATAAATTTTAGTTTGGAATGGAATGACATTTCTTTGGTTTTTGGATGGAATGCCCATTTAACCAAAATGGTGGAATCCTCAATCCAATGGAAACACTATTCCATTGCATTTTAACAAACTAAACGAATGGAATGACTTTCTTTCCATTTCATTTCATCCAACAAAACATGGTTTATAGGAGACTCGTGACATCAATTGTAATAAGTATGATTTGGAATACAACTCTCACTATTTGGGAGATATTTCTCAACATACATCTTTCAATTTAATGAACAAATGTAAGACTCACATTACTAATTTATAGGGGTAATTGAATTATTAACGTGTCTCTTAGTATGAAACAAGATGGTGCAAAATAAATAAACAAATTTTTTAAATTATTATTTTTAATTTTTTAAAAGTAAATTTGTTAAATTTAAAATTTTAATTATCCAATATCGGTTTGCCTAAAAACCGATATCTTACTGTAAAATAAATCCATATCGGGATTTTGTTTGGTGTTGAAAATAGGAAGTAAGAGTTTAAAAAAATTATTAAAGATAATATATATATATTATGAATGTTTTGTAATATATAATATATAATATTATTATATTAAATAATATATATTATATATTTATTATACAATATATATAATAATATATTTATATAATCTAAATATATAATATATAATTATATTATATTATAAATTATATAAATATTATAAATATATATTATTATTATATTATTAGATGTGATTTGCTATAAATATATATAAATATTATAAATATATAATATATATTATATATATTATATATTATAAAACATTCATAATATATAATTTATTTTTATCTTTAATAATTTTTTTAAAACTTTTACTTCTTATTTTCAACACCAAACAAAATCCCGATATAGATTTATTTTACAGTATTGAATAAGTAAAATTTTAAATTTAATAAATTTACTTTTGAAAAATTCAAAAAAATAATTTTAAAAAAATTGTTTATTTATTTTGCACCCTTTAGATTCATACTAAGAAACCCGTTAATAATTCAATTACCCATATAAATTTGTAATCTGGGTCTTACATTTATTCATTAAATTACAAGATGCATGTTGAGAAATATCTCCAATGTAGTGAGAATTATAGTCTAAATCATACTTATTACAACTGATGTCACGAGTCTCCTGTATGCTATGTTTGGTTGGATGAAATGGAATGAAAAGAAAGTCATTTCATTAGTTTGGTTTGTTAAAATGCATTGGAATAATGATTTCATTGGAATGAGAATTATACCATTTTGGTTGAATGGAGAATTATACCATTTTGGTTGAATGGGCATTCCATCCAAAAACCAATGAAATGCCCTTCTATTCCAAACTAAAATTTATATTCCATAAATACCCTCATATGCCCCAACCCCATTCCAAAAATACCCTCATTTCCAAAAATAATATATTATATTATATTAATGATATATAAATATATATTATATATTTTATTATTATTATCTATAATATATCATGTTATTATGAATGTTTTATAATTAGGGGTATTTTGGTCAAAATACAGTTAACCCTATTCCATTCCGTTGTTAACCAAACAAAATAATACTTATTCAGAGACTAATTTTAAAATTCCAACCAAACCAAAAACATAGTTTTCCTTTCCTTTCCATTCTCATTCTCATTCTCATTCTGATTACCATTCCATCATGTAACCAAAAGTGACCATAGAGTATTGACCAATAACTCGACTATATATGTTTTAAAAAATATAATTTTATTAAAAGTTTCAATAAACATTTTTTAATATATGTTTGTCGTGGAAATTATAATTTTGATTAGTTGAATAAATTTAAATTTATCTAATAAGGTTTTTTTTTTTTTTTTTTTTTTTTTTTTAATATTTCGAACAACTTATATAAGTTATATATAAATATTGTTCAATTGTTAACACATTAAACATTATAGTCAAGTGGTAAAGACTTACAATTTTTAACTTGAGGTCTCATGTTTAGGTGTCCGGCGGAGGCGACCGGACGGCGGCGACGGCTGACGGTGGTCCGATAGCGGCA